>VZTB01005582.1:1287884-1321439 GCA_013397245.1 Thryothorus ludovicianus | reverse complement strand
TTGTCTCTCCTCTCCTCTCCTCTCCTCTCCTCCCCTCATCTTACATTTGTCTTTGAAAATACTTCATCTGATTTAAGCCATTCTTGAAGACAATGATTTTATCTGCAAAGAAGATTCTGACTGAGACTTCTGCATAGCTTATGTCAGAATGTGATTTTAAAAATGACTGCCTTTCCTTGGCAGCAGGTGATGTTTCATGGAACTGAGCTTTCAAATGCAGAGCTTGGAAGGATGAAATATAGCAATAACCTTTAAGGCTTCTCCAGAAACTCAAAACATGGCACTGATCAAATGTCAAGAGCTGTGCTCTTGGATATTTTATTTCAGTTACGTTAATTGAAAACCCAAGCACTTTGCTACATGTACTACAATCGATGATGTATCACTGGACTAAATCATTATGTAATGATTATTACTTATGCATTATTCTCCAGTTTTTCCATATGCATACTTCTGAATGACATTTATTTGAAAATATAATGAGGAATATGTGCATGCCTGTGGTATATGGCTTTGGACTCAGCCACTTCTGTGTCCATGAACAGAAAAATAGCAAAATTTGATTTAAAAGTATTTTGAAATATTTTTCTTCTGAGAATTAGAAGTCAGAGGCCACATTCAGGATCTGCTTCAAGAAGTCCTCAGGACCAAGGTCAGAAGCCAGACTCCTTTGGTACTGAGCTATACTGAGCTTTGTAAGGTCAGGGAAGAGATTGTATGACACACTTCTACTCCAGGAAAAATGACCTTGATCAGGTGGTGTCTGATTTCCTTAATGTTTGCATCAAGGATGAATATATAACCAAGTAACCAGCCCCTGTATGGCCCTGGGCTAGCAGATCATGTGTGTATATGGTGATCTTAAGCCTGTGCAATTCTTCTGGTTCTAAGAGGCTGCCTAGGTGTATGAAGTAAAACAATCCAGTGTTTGTAGACTTTATGGGCCTTTGCATGGCCTTTTACAGGGCCTTTGTTCCAAATCTGGCTTAATGCAAATGAGTCCTTGATCCCTCATGGAAACTGGATCTCGAACTGCTTCTGCATGTACACACTTTCACACAACTTTTGCCACTGCTGGAGGTAAAAGCACTGTTCATGCTGGGGGACAGATTTCACCTAGGACAGTGGCAGGGACTGAAAAACGTGTTCATAACCATCTTCAAATTAACATCAGTTGAAAATGCATTTTCTAAATGGATTTGCTGTTGAAAACTGTGGAAAATTGTATTTTGTACAACTACAGCATCCAGTGGTCAACTCAGACTGCCATGCAGCTGCCGTGATGTAATTGCCACCCTACTCTTTTGATCTCATAATTGGACTTTGTGGGCTCAAACAGCCACATCCAACAGCTCAAAGTACAAGTAGCACTGACCATATCCTTTCTGCAGCATTGAAGTTCTGGGTGAACTCCTTAGGACAGAAAGGATGGAAAGGCTTCATCAGAAGTGAACTGTGTTTACACTAATCATAAAAGATTTCCCAAGAAAGCTTACAAAAATCAACTGAATGTGTGTGTGTGTACTTTTATAGACATCCTGATAGTCCTTTAAAGCTCATCAGTTCAATACCAGCAATTGTGTGTAAATAACTTGATGGTAAAATTGCTACAGCACAGCTTTCAAGGAAGGTATCCAGCTGACAGGTCAGCAGAGAAAAGGCAATCTGGAAAAAGTTCCCTATTGCCTTGAAATCAACAAAAAACTCATGTATTCAACTTGTAACAACACCAGCTCCTCTCAGATGGGTTGCTTCTCCCAGGAGCACAGAGACAAAGAAAGTAAATATTCTTATTCCATGGAAGAAACAGAGCAGGCAGCAGTGTGTGTCTCTATATACACACGTGTGCATGTGAATACATTGGATGGATACAAAAGTGTATAATCCATATGTAAATATAACAGGCTTGGAAACACTGGAATCCAGCAAACACTCTAGCAGAGCCTTACCACGGGTCACTCCTGCATGTGGTAATCTTTATGTACCACCTAGGTTGTTTACCCAACTGCTGCTAAAATAAGTTATACAACCTGTTTGCTCAGTTTCTCAGACTAGGACTGGAATCCTGCTCTACTCCTTTAGAGCAAGAGGTGCCTATGACTCTGCAGTTCCTGAAGCACAACCAAATTTAACAGTAGCAAAAAGCAGTGCTCCTAAAATATTCATGCAAACATTTTGCTTAAAACATTTGAGGTCAGTCAGATTTCTAAAAATAAAAGCAAAACAAAATCCCAAAAGAAAGTGTTGTTTTCTGTTGTCCTTTTTGACTGTGTTTATTTCCCTTTCTAACTAGGGAAGAAATACTAGGAGATATTTGTAAACCTCAAGCTTAAAACTCTCCTGTAGTCCCCAAGATTCCACTTCCATTTGTATGAATTGATCTGATCACAGTGTGTTGTTTGAAAAACCATTCTTGAGATTGATCTTGATCAGTTATGGCTGTTTCTGTGTCTTATTGTTCAAATCCTGCTCAGAATGCAATGTATGCACCCCTTTCAAATTACTTTTACAGTAGGTTTGGGGAAAGTTTGCCTAAGACAATCTTCCCCACTTCATCATATGAACAAGGTACATTTGCCATGCTGGTTAAAGCAACTGGTGGAGATAAGCTTGTAACACATAAACTGTGATAGCCAGTATTTGTCTTCCTGGTGGAAACATTTCTCATGAAAACCTGGCAGTGCTTTGGCAGATTTTTGGGAAGAGGATGGAAAGGGGATGGACGTGAACAGCAGGCAAAAAGAGAGGGATTTTTTTTAATAATGCTGTCACTAAATATGTGCATCCAGTTTCACTTAATAATATTATTTTTATTGTCTTCAGCTGGGCTTTCTCTCTGACAGATTATGAAGACTCAAAATATATCTGTTGGTTTGCAGTAACTGTACCCACTATCCATCAGTCTCAGACCAGATGTTGGTGAAACATTCTGCTCTACAGAACAGATACCAACTGGTATTTTCTCACTTTATGTTTACCTCTCTTAAATACAGATGTAGAATGAAGGCCCTTGACCACCAAACACAGGTTGTTGTACTCTGGTTGCTGCAAAAGCAGCTTTGTGTCCTCTCACAGCAGATGTGCTGATAACACGCAGTAAGAATCAATGAGATGACAAACAGGGAAATACTATTAAATAAAGGTGATTTTCCACATACACCCAGTAAAATAGCTCAGAAGAGGTCAGGAATGAATTTCAGTTTCTGTTTTTCACCTGACAAGACAAGTGCTGACTTCCCTAATTCATTAATGCTCCACATTCCCAAGTACACCAAGCCTCAGAGCTCTCGAAAATTACTGGTTTTACTGCTGACTATCAGCATAAACAATAATCCAGACTTCAAAGTCACAGTTTATGTGGCAGTAATGCATCTTGTACCTATATCCAAGATATTCCCATGAAACACTGGGTTTGTAGCATACACTCCCATTCAGGAGATCTGCATCAGTAACTCCCTTGAAGTGATCCACCGACTTGGGAAGCCACAGGAGCAGAAGCTGAACAGAGACATCACATTTCCTGTGGATGGAAATCAGGAGAAAACCATTATGAAAGCTGTAGGTTGTGGAGCACATTGTCCTTCCATGTGTCTCTTCAATGACCTGTCTGCAATGAGCAGTGGATAGAGCCTTCAAAGCATGGGAAAATAAAATTATAACAGCTGAACCCCTTCACACAAAACCAACTTTTTATTTCAGAGAATCCCATGAGTTACATTTTATCCAATTTTCTCTGAAGATTTTACAAGGAGTTCTCCTGAAGAAGAATTATCTCATATGCCAGCTTTCAACTTTCTGCTCCATGTCTTGTCAGCTGTAAAGATACTCTAAATCACATTTCGACAATTATTTTATAATGGCAACAATACAGCCCTTTTTTTATCCTTCATCCTATCTTGCTAGTAAGCACTTCGTTTCTGACTCAAACTGACCTCGAGGCAGGGTTTCTATCGTTGAAACTCACCCCTCCTCAGCTGATTTAGGTTCTATTTGCTGCACTTTAACAACCCATAACAGTTCTTTTCCTCTTATCTCACACTGCTCTTCATTATTGTTTCAATAAATACTTTTCCACAATATACGTGGAGGTCCAGGAAGTTGATATTCTCCACTGATCTTGTAGAGGAATGTCATGGCCAGGAAGAGCAGTGAATGTCATGGCCAAAGGCAGAGCAGTGAAACAATCCACTCCTCCATCTTCTATCTACCAAGGAGCAGACTTGGTTTCCAGTGGGACCACTCCTCTGTACATGTTTCAGACATTTCCAAATGACTTCAGACATTTCCAAATACCCCTATACCAGTGTGCCAAACTTGCTTCCAAGAATGAGGTAGGCAATCCAAGATCATCAATCAGATATGATGACATTACAGAAGTTTATTACAGTGAAGCCACACAGATGGAATTAACTCCAGGCCTTTGCAAGGTGCTCTGCAGACAGAGCAGTCCCCAGCAGAAGATGGTACTGGGGTGAGACCCGTGGGTTATGCCACAACCTCCTTCCACTCAAGTCTCTGTGATTAAGGGGCCAGGGAATTTGAAATTTAATCTCCAGCCTAAGGAAATTTGAGCTGTTTTAAAGAGGCTTAGACCTCACCTCACAGTCAGCAGCATGTAACCTGCAGCGAATGCAGTGTGTAATAAGACATGCAGAGAAATAAGGAAGCATTGAGAGGGCAGCATTATGGGGAAAGCTCTCAGACCTGTTCTGGGAAACCAGCAGGACTGACTCTGTACAGCCTCTCTGAGGTGCCTGTACCCTGACACACGCAGCACAGGGAGCACCAGAGGAATAACAAGGTTTACAAGACATCGTATGACAGCTCACCAGCTGAAGTGCTGCCATGGATGGATATTGGCTCTCCAGGAAGGACATGCTGGAAAAGCAGGGAGGGGGTTTGCCCTTCATATGCAAGAGCAGGGACACTGAATGGAGCTGTGCCTGAGGTGTACCATGAACCAGCTGAGAGTTTATGGGTGAGGATTAGAGGGCTTAAATGTGAGCAATGTTGTGATTCCAGATCAGGAGGAGTATTTGCCACAGGTGTCTGGTGCCCATGATTCTTGAAGGCAAGTGTCATCACTAAAGAACAAGACAAAGTGGACGTTGTTTGTCTTGATGTCAAGATTTTAGATGCTGTCTCCCAAAACTCTTCTAGACAAAACAGAGAAGTATGGACACATAAATGCACAGTGAGGTGTGGATCAGTGGCATGAAGTCCAAACACAGACTACTGCAGAGGTCAGTATTGTCAAATATCTTCATTAATGCCCTGGATGATGGGAGAGAGTGCGCTGTCAGCAGCGTAGGAAAAGTGGTTGATGCTCCAGGATGTTTTCCTGGCATTCAGAGGGAACTGCACAGGCTGGAGAAACAGGTGGACAGGAAGTCATGAGACACCAAGTCCATCACCTGGGCAGGAAAATCTTTAGGCAGCAGAGCAGACTGGGGGTCAACTGTCTGGAAAGTATCTTTACAGAAAAGGACTTGGGCATCCTGGTGGACAAGCTGGCCATGGGCCAGCAATGTGTCTTTGCAGCAAAGGAGGTCACCAGCCTCCTGGGCTGCATTAAGCAGAGCATTAGCAACAGATTGAGGGAGGTGATCCTTCCCCTCTGCTCAGCCCTGGTGTCTTATGTCTCACTCTGTGCTTGCCTGTACGAGACAGGCTTGGACATACTGGAGTCAGCCTAGCAAAGGGCCACAAAGATGATTAAGGAACTGCAGGATCTGACACATGAGGAGAATCTGAAAGAGCTGGGACTTTACAGCAGAGAAAGAGAAGGCTCGGGAGGATCTTATCGATGTGTATAAATAAATACCAGAGACAGACTCATCTCTGTAGTGGCCTGTCACAGGGGAAAAGTAAATGGACACAAATTGAAATGCAGGAAATTATACTTAAAGAAACCCTCAACACATTTTTACTCTGAAGGTGCACAGACAACAGTGCAGGTTGTCCAGAGAGCATGTGTGGGTCTTCTATTGGAAACTTTCTAAAGTGCAAAGGACACAGTGCTAGGCAGCCTGCTGGAGCTGATTCCATGATGGGCTGGACTAACTTCTCTCCAGAGGCTCCTTCAAACCTCATCCACACTGTGACTCTGTGTTCCTGTGGCATCTCTTGTAGGTGCCTGCTCTAATCCTCAGCTGCCAGCCAGGGAGCAGGCTGTTGAAGAGCAGCCTGTCCCCTCATAAATTAACCTGAGCTGGTGGCACCACTCACACGATCACACCCAGAGGGTGGCTGAGTACCTCACTGCACAGGTTCTGCTACCCTGCTCTGGGACAGGAGTTCCACAGTGCCACAGCAGTAACTCTCTGAATCACTCCAAAACAAGCACTCAGGAGTACCTCAGACCACTCCTGATTTTGGGCTGGAGCAAGGAGAATAGCTTAATACATGGATAGAATGAAAAAAAACCTCTTTATTTTTTTAGCCAAGGTCTCTTTCAGCCGCTGAGATAAGATTGACTAAGTCCAAAGGAACAGTGAGTTTTCTTTCATTAGTGATAAAATCTAAGCTGTTGTTAGAAACATTGGGAAATTTAATAGGCTTAACCGTGTCTCCTAAATTCCTCAGGAGGCCTGTGAATTTGGAGTTCAGATCTATGAGCTAGGAAGCGCTTGGCACCTTATCAGCAGTCAGCTCAGCAGCCTTTGGAGAATCAAAATCACCTTTTTGTTCAACTTCCCCTGGTAGCTTGTCAACCTTCTTGTTACTCATTAAGTCAACCTTCTCTAGAAAATACGGTCTCTGGTCTAAGCCACAGGATTCAAAACACAGCTTAATAAGTAAGGAGCAAGGTGAGGGGAATCATCATATCACAACAACTCCTCAGCAGGCAGAGCTCAGCTCCTTGACTGCACAATATCTTAACTGTGGTTTGCTCAGTGCTGCCAGTACCTTGCAGGCACACAGGCTTCTCTCACCATGAAGCTGTCTGACCTCTTTCCTTCTGGAAAGCACTGGGCAGGCAGGGACACAAAGGGGCAGTACAGAAAAATGGACTGAAGAGAAAGTCAGATAAATTGAGTAGGCAGACGAGCAGCTGGCAAACAGTTCTGTGAAATTTCCTTGGGAGACTTCTCCAAATGGCTGAAGTATTCCCCTAAAGACAGCCTCATCATGACCCTGATTGTTCTGCTCACATGGCTGAAGTTTGCTTAAGCTGCTCTTCTGATAAGGTCATTTTAATAATAGTCCATGTGTACAGTACAATTACTACCATTTAAAGAGAAACAGAATAAAAGGGTCTTGCAACAGTTACTAGAAACACTGAATTATAATTGCAGTTATTAGTAGTTTCCCTCCTTCTCTTCAAAAAAATCCCAAATTTATGTGTATTCTACTGGCATTCAAGCCCATAAATGGAGAAGCTGTACCACAATCAGAGCTGCCAAAACCATGGCCAAGGTCCAGAGACTCCCATGACACACACCACAGGGGATGGGAGAAAAAACAAATACAAGGGCAAAGGAAGGGACATTCCCAAACACTTTGATTGCTCTGAAAAGTTAGATATTTTAGAGTCACCTTGACCAATTGTGGAGTGCTCTCCATTAAACATTCATCATTTGTTATCCCATCAATCACAGCAAATGAATCAGTAAATAGCTGTGGAAAATGTACGATTTATATCTGAAAGCACTGATCATTTTTTTCAAACAAAATTCTGTCTAGCTCTAGAGGAAACACTTTAAAAATCAGTCCTCACTCACAGATCCAAGCAAAACGTGTGCAAGAAGCCAAGACTTGGCTGTTTCTCCCATGTTAGGAATTTGGGTTAATTGAGATGCTTCACTCTTAGTTTCAAGTAGCAATGGGAGTTTGCTTGTTCTGCAGCAAAGAGTGGTGTCACCTCCCTCCAATAGCCCCTTTGGCTGAAACACAGTTCATGTTCCCTTCAGCATGACAAATAACACACTTCATCTCCCCCTGGAGCCTGAAAAATCTGAGATGAGATCGGCACTGCAATATAAAGAGAGATACTCTCAAAAGGGAAGCAAAAATAATTTGAACCAAGTGGAAATAATCACTGGCACTCCTAGCTACAGACAGTCCTTGATTTCAAGATGTATTTCAATGTAAAATGGCTTTCCCCATCACATCCATATTGCACTTAGCACAATTGCATCCTGATCTTGACTGTGGGTTTCTGGCATTGCAGTAAAACAAACATTGAGCTTATAAAAAATTACGCAATCCATCACATGAGCTCTTGCATGAGCTATCCATGCCCTCAGAAAAATTTAAATACAGGTGTGGGTCTGTGTATGACTTCAGCTTTGGGCATTAAAAAAATAACACTGTGTCCAGAAGAAAACTTTTCTCAACTAATCCTGCATTTCAGAGCCAGACAAGTTGGGAGTCCTTTTTAAAAGATAAAACACACAGGTGGTCTGCCATTTGCTGTGGGTACATAAAAGGAGTATTACACAGATAGCAAAGGAGAAATGGATGGCTCTGGCAGATGGCATCATGCTCAGGGTTAGCCAAATCCCCTCTCAGGCACTCGAGCCCAGATGGCCAAGCAGAAACACTTTCTGCCACAAACCCTTTGCATGCCTTTGAGACATCTCTGTGCTGGGAGGGGAAGTATGTCAATTCACAATGTTGCTGTGATAAAACAAAACTTGATGCATTTTGGGAAATATGTTAATTCATAGGCTTCCCTTGGCCCCAAGGCTTTCCTTCTCTCATCTGAGCCCCTGCCTGGCTGGAGTGCTGATCACAGCTCCTGCACACTCCAAAAGGTGATTAGCACTAATTTTGAAAGCTGGGTTTGCAAAATGAGGCAAAAATACTCTCTTGGAAGGCTTCTGTCCATGTACCTCTAAAATCTGTAAGGTCTGAGACACTGGGAGAGCAAGGACTGGGTGCATTCAGCTGCTAAAGGAACTCAACAAGGGTGACTGACACTGGTAGAAGGGCTTTGCAAAATGCTCAACACTTCCCATTTGTTTTGACATTGCTCTTTAGCTTATGTGATTTTAAAAAATCAGCTCTGCTCAAACGCACTAGAGGTCTGAAGCACATGGTTACACAATGCATTCCCACCACTTCTCTCACAAATGACACCACAGGACATCCAAAGTGTCGAGACCTTGTGACTGACTCCTGCCTGCTCCTTTTCGTGCTCGGCCCAAGTTGCCAAATGTTTGTCTCTGCAAACTTGAAGGCACTCTGGGGAATCCCAGCTGGGGGCCATTGCAGAGTCACAGTGACCTGACAATTCTGTGTAGGCTCTTCCAGGGCACTGTTGTCATGCCATGGCACACACACTGACCACCATTAGCCCAACAGTGACATAAGGCTTGGGTAAGTTCTAGTGAAGGCTACAGACCCCACTCTTGCCCATGGATCCCCAGGCTGCCACTGCCTGGCACATTCAGTAAATGCTCAACTCATACAGAGGCAGCACATGGGGTCTGGATGAGGGGAGGAGGAAGATGAAGAAGAGTCAAAAATGAGAGACAGCAGTGGGGCAGGACAGGGAGGGGAGAAGTATGGTTCAACTCAGAGATAAGGAGCAGAGCCACCATATAACTTCGTTGGGGGATGAATTAGTAATTACCTTTGATCCACTCTTCTGTTTTGCCTTTCCTGAAACCTGACACTGCCTCATACCATCCTGTCCTGCTCCCAACTCCTTTACAGATACCTTCAACACCTTGCACAATCTGGTCCCTTGCATGGGCTTTCTGTTTCTTTTTCCTTCCCCACAACTGCTAGAGTCTGTGGCTGCCTCCTGGGTGCCTGCTCTGCCCTAGCTGAAGGAGCATATCTGTGCAGGGACTTGACCTGGGATACTGCCACCATCATGCCCACATGTTCTCTTATGATTCCCTAAATGCCTGTAAAAATCCAGAAGTCCTGTTCAGGACAATTCTGCCTCTATTGTGAAAGCTCTCAGCTCCAGCACATTCTTTTTCCTCCCTAGAAAATCATTCCTAACAAAAATAATTTTCCCTGTGCACACATTTATGCCAGGAAACCTCTGCCATCGCTGCTGTGGTTTAGGGGCAGGCAGTGATGATGCTCTAAAGCCATCTTTCCCCTGGCTGTCAGGCCAGCTGGGCAGCAGGTACCATGCTTCAGCCAGCAGAGAGAGCATGGAGGGGGCAGCTCTCACCAACTCCTTCAAACCAGAGCAGCCTTCTCAACTCAACACCTGGGGCTCCAGTCTAAAGCCAAGAGCAAAATGGGGCCAGAACTGAGACCCGAGCACCAGCTCATGATCAGCAACTAAATCATCAGGATGTTTAGCCTGGAGAAAAGGAGACTCAGGGGTGACCTCATCCCCCTCTACACCACCTTCCTGAAAGGTGGCTATGGTCAGATGAGGGTTGGTCTCTTTCTCCAGGCAGTACTGACAGGACCAGAGAACACAGTCTTAAGCTGCACCAAGGGAAATGTAGGCTGGATATTGGGAAGAAGGAGTTTTTCATGGAAAGAGTAATAAAATACAGGAATGCTTTGCCTGGGGAGGTGGTGGTGTCACCATCTCTGGATGTGTCTAAGAAAAGACTGGATGTGGCAGCTGGCACCATGGCTTAATTGAGGTGTTAGGGCATGGTTTGGACACGATGATCATCTCTTCCAGCGTAATGATTCTGTGATTCTGTGATTCTGTGATCCCTGCCATGGGCAAGGTCTGGCAACCTGTACTGTGCCCAGCCGAAGCATGGGCTGGCAGGAGCCTGGGTCCTTGGAAGCTGTTTGGATGCAGCCTCTGATCTGGCAAATGGAGAATTTGGATGTATGGACAAGCTGAACTGTGCCAGGGGGGCTCCAGGCCACAGAATGGGGCTTTGTTTGCTAACACAAAATTAGCCTCAGCATCAGGAAAGTGTTAAGCATTGTCTATAAACTCTCAGAAACAGGAAACACACAACAGTATCTTCAGTAAAGTGCAGTGGATAGAGTACAACTTTGGTTTTTGCAACTTTATTGCAGGATTGTGCCATGTAGTCTAAATGCCCTGCCAAAAACTCAACTAGTAATGTTCCATACCCAGGTTTTACATTCAGGATTTCACTGCTTTGGGATAAGCACCTTCATTCCCATAGAAGAGAATCCTGCATATCTGCAAGGCAGTGATTTTCCTCACATCATGTGTCAAACTATTGCTGCTGCTCCTTCTTCTGCCATCTCTGCCTCTGCACTTTTTCCCATCTTGCACAAAATCCCAGATCCATCTGGCAGACTCTGGTGGATTATAACAGATTCTGACTGTCAGACATGTCAAGATTATATCTAACTTTAGGCTTTAGATCACTGAAACAATAGAATGCTGAATGAGAAGTTCATCTTTGAGAAGGTGTACTTTGAAAGAACATCTCTTGGGACATGAAGTAAAAGCCAACTGGATCCCTGCTGATGTGCTGAGCTTGGTATGGGAAGATTTATTGAATATCAGGAGGCACTCAGAAACTCCCTGCAGCAAAACCCAGTGCCTGTGCTTGAAACTGATTCCTGACATTATATTTATATTAAGATTAAATCAACTTTTTTTTCCCACATCACAAGGAGACAAATATTCATTCTCACTTAAAAGTTGTCTGCCTACAGTGCAGGAAAAAATCTGAACTTGGACTACAGGTGGGAAAATCCCTCTTTGTATTATATTTATTCTGTGATAACAAGCATGTCTTAGCCTCTTTGAACACAGCTCACTGTGTCTGAGCAGGGTTGCACATTAAAGAACACTCTTTTACTCTCCAGATTCCTCCTCCCTCCCCAGCTGGAGCATGCATCATCGTCACCATTTCATCTTGGCTTGGTGAAGGATAGAAGGATGACAATGTGGGAAGGGCTGCGCTGGCTGGGAGCTCTGTGGGCACATGGCCCACACAGCTGGGGCAGGCTCTAGCCAGCCAGAAGCACATGTGGAGATGGCAGCTCACATCCCTCTGTTTCCTAGCTGGTGGTGGAGCAGTATCAGCCTGCAGACAGATTCTGGGAGAGTCAGGGAACAAGCCTGGGGCTTGCTTTTGTGCAAGGACATGCATTAAGACGAGATGCCCCCTTTTATATTCAAACTACCAGGTGGACCGTGGACCACAACAGGGTATTGAGAAACCATGAGTTGTTGTAAAGGAAAAGTATTGAGTGTCTCTAGCTTGATGAATTAAAACAATATTTAATATATTCCTATCCTTTCCTATCTCCAAAAACATGCATGTAACCCTTAGGGACTCTTAACCCTGACTGTGATTTCCCAGGGCTCCAGGACAGCACACAGTACTGCTCATGGTCAGTCTAACCAGCAGCCACAAAATGCTTTGAGTTCATGTGGTGCCCAGCTGCTTCCGTGCTCTTGCCTCCTCTCAGGGCAGGTCAGCCCATGCTGAGCTCCATGCCACCCATTCCCACTGACCACAAGCCCACACCTCAACACAACAATGCCTCCACAATTTCTGTGTTGCTGCGACTCCTGTTTGTTGTAAGCAGGAAGAAGGGAGAGGGTGTTACTACATTTGAAAAATAAGAAATTGGTTTCTTCCATGCCATTTCATTGTTCCTGCTCCTGATTTGGTTCCACCCCTCAGCTGGCATGGATGTGTGACAGAAACAAAGTCTCTTTGTTTGTTGTGGGTCCCTGGGTCCTTCTGGGACCCATCTCCCACTGGACTGTCTCTAATGCTTTTTCCTGCTGTAAGTTTTGAGGTGGTTCCATTTCATCCTGCTTCCTCAGGGAATTAACCTGCATAAAAAAGCTGTAGCTCTTTCCCAGACAGGTCCTTAAGACATGTTATAACTATTTTTCATACAGATGCAAAGAGGATGGCAGCATTATATTCAGATGGAGCCATTTGTCACTGGAGGTTAGCAAGGCCGAACATAATTTAATAGCATGACAAAATTCTTGTTCTGTTTTTGCTGGAACAGCAAAGCTGTGGGTGAGAGCATTTCAGGCCTGAGATGCAGACCTTGTCACTTCTAAGTAATGGTGGGCACAGCTCTGGGGGCATTGCTGGAAGGGAAGACTGACATACGGTGCTAGCCTGACAATTCTGGGAGTAGCTGTTATTTTCTGAAACTTTTGCATTTATTTTATTTTATGCTGATCAGGAAAACTCTGAGCTGAGAGCAGATGGTACTGATTTTCTTAGGGTTATTGCTGATTGAAACTAAACAGTGCTGCACTCCATTCTCTCACACAGCTATTAAACTGGAAATGAATATCATTTATCCATTGTATTTCATGGGAGTTCAGTGGGGAGTGAAGCCACACTCAGCTGGGCACTGCTCACACACTGAGGGAGCTATGGTTCTTCATTCCTAGAAACCCAAACCTGAAGTGAAAATCCCAGATGCCCTGACCTCTGGCTATTACCAAATACTCCTCTTACCATTTCAAAACCCTTTTCTCAGCAGTAAGGTTTTCTCTTCCTCCCTCCCAAACTTGAGGAGAGTAGATGCAGTATTACAGCACCTGCTGACCCACTGGCTACCAGGAAACGCCTTCAAGGCACCTCTGGGCTGCTGCAGTTCTTCTCTTGGGGTTGCTGAGAGGGACAGTGCTTCTCCTTTCTGTATCACAACATGCCCTGTCACATTATCAACCAATTCAGCCCTCCTGCATCAATTTGGGAGCTGTTTATTTGGTAAAACACAGCCTAAACTTGCTGTGGACACTGTCATGGAGATACATCCCTTGGGCAGTCTTTTTCTCCTTTTTGAGAAAAAGGGAGATTGCACAAGGTAGTGTTTCCCTGAAGCAATTATTGATAAATCCACTTCTTTCTCAAAGCCTGTGTTAAAACTACCAATTCTGAACATTATGGTCTAGCAGAGCTCAGAGGATCTCAGCAGCTCAGTGTCCCAAGCCTGCACAATTCTTGGGAATGGGATAGAACTGCACTTTGGAAAGACAAAGTGTCTCTAGGAACATGGAGAGCAGAAGAAGCAGTGCCATGAGGCAATACCCACTTACCTTTGCAAAAGAAATCAACAGATTGTGATCTCCACAGGTTTTGTAAGACCACTTTGCTTTCCCTTTCAGTCTTGGCTGATTGACAAATATATCTGTTTTGCTCCAGTGCATAAAAACATGCAAACAGTAAAATCTACTAATACTTAGATGAAAAAAACCCTAAGTTAATGTAATGATTGTCATAATAATTTATGCCTAATTACAACTCATTACAAGACTGTCTTGCTACAAATGTGACAGAGGCTAGTGATTCCCTTAAAATAGTAGAACTGAGTCATAGGTTTGCATAAAAAAAAAGCTTAACAGCAAACACTGATTTATTACTTTGGACAATATTACAATTTTCAGAGGAAGTTGTATGATCCTGAATGAATTGGAAGTGTGTTCAACTTGAATAAACTCCTTCAATTAATAATTCAAGAACAGAGATTTCCAAATCCTACAACTAGGACAGTATCTTGAAGTGGCAGGAGCTGTCAGACTAAGTTCTAAGTATGAAACTCAAGTCTATCCCATAGTTATAAGTTTGGCTGTGCCCCTTTGCACACCCTGTGCACTGAATTCATTAATTCCCAGGGTGGTTCAGGAACATCCCAGCTTGTCATCAGCACAGACAAGATAGTAAAGCTGGTTTGAGACAACAGATTGCCTTGAAAGCAGGTCTAAATTCCTCAACACATTCATAATTAAGTAATCGACATTCAAGACTTCTCCAGATGGGAATTTTTGACAGTTCTACATATTCCCCCAGGTAGCTCCTGCTGCAGCTCATCTCCTTTGTATGGAGTATGTAATGTGTATGTGATGATTAACATCACGGGTGGATTGTCCCTGGCATTCTCACACAATTCTGCTGCTCTAGCAGTTACAGAAGGGATCAAGCTGTACACAGATATGACATTTGCAAGTAGTCAGAACAAACTGTTCCTGCAAAAAAATACTCATGTAGGACAGTGTTTTGTACACAGTTAAGATAGTTAAACCAGTTTTGTATGTAGTTGTCAGAGACAAAACAGTCCAGAACTGGGAAATTTTATTTAATTTATTGCCAGGCCACACAGGCTTCTGATCCCTGATTTGGATATTAAGAGAAAAAGGAACATAAACAGCTAGACATCTAATATGAAACTCCATCCTTCCTCCTTCCCAGGGTCAACATCTTTCCTCTATTTTTAATGCAGTCACAATTGTTCCAGCAAAACTCCCTGGCAATGGGATGGCTGGTGTGAGAAAGCAGAAGCAGAGCATGTGACAGCTTTCTGCTGCCCACACAGCTGTTTCTACTGTGCTGCTCTCTGTGATTCCTGACACCCTGAGCAATGGTTTCCACCACACTGCACATCATGGCCTTTTTTGCACTCCCCCCTGTGTCCCTGCTCTGGCACAGCTCACTCATGGATGTGTTTTTTCACCAAATGGTTTCCACTTACTACAGGGCAGGCTGGAATAATTTTTGGCAGTCAGCAAGGCATGGGCTCACCCCAGAGAGGCTAACTCTGCAAACCAGAGACACATGAAGCCTGGTGACACCTGCCCAGAGCAGCAATATGGTGACAAGGATGGATGGTCAAGCAGGACAGTGGCACAGCTTGTAGCCAAGCACTTGTACAGCCACTTCAGGTGGGACTCCTGTGGGCACAGGACAGCAAGTTTTACTTTAAACAAACGTTCTCTCACTGAGTACCTCTGCAACATTGGCCTGCATGGGAAAAGCTTACTGAAACACCTCTATAGCACTTCATCTGAAAGATGCACAGCTCAGCAGCTCAGTATATCCCCAGAAGCACGGGCATGAGGTTAACTGCCTATCAGCAGCAGGCTCACTTCAATTAGAAACTGTAGTAACTGTCTTAGAAGTAGAGCCAAATATTATCAGAGACCAGTTTCTTGTTTATGCTGACAAATGAAGGGGATCTGAAAAAAGGCTGTGTGTCTGTCCATCCTCAGAGAGCATTTCAAGGGAGGAAAGCTGCCAGCCTGGTACCTGTTCTTACTTTAGAATGAGTTTAGTGTCCGGTGCTGCCGTGCAAGTGTGTGTGTGAGTGTGTGTGTGTGTGTGTGTGTTTGTGTGTAACAGGGAATCTGCTGGAATTGCAGAATGGATATCAAAGCCCTGCCCACAGTTAGACTGATGTAGCTACCACCCTCTTTAAACAGAACTCTGGGATCACTGAAGCTTACATAAAGTGTCTCAAGCGACTCCCCTGTGTAGTGATACTCTGAGCTGGGAAAAGTCTCCCTGTATCATATAAGAGCTGTTGAGGCCTGCTCCAGTTGTGTCCATTTTGGGAAAGGATTAAGAGAGTAGGGGCAGCCAGCAAAGATGGGACATTTGAGTGGATTCCATCCTTCTTCCTTCTGCTGGCTAACCTGGGAGTTCTCAAAACTGATTGTTTTTTGCACCAATGCTGCTGTATATGAAGGTACAATGATTGCTGTAATTAAATCATTTCATTGACCTAAATAATTTCTGACAGCCTTTTTTGTTCTTACCTAAATTTATAGAGAATGATGTCAATTCTGGTAGCAGTTATAAAGCCCACAAATCCCCTCAGATATTGCTGTCCAGAATAACTGAACTGTGAAATCTAAACTTTTTTTTCAGAAAATGCTTTTAAATGAAGAAAGCCATGGCAGCTTCTCAGGGAATGCTGTTTACAGTATCCAGGCACTTAGTTTTAATGCTGATCCCTAATCCTACTTCCAGTAAATCAAAAGTGGAAATAAAATTGTACTATTACAGAATTGCTAAGGCAGTCAGTTCTGCTGTCAGCAGATGTGATGTCCAAAGATCCCCTTAATCACACACACAGGATGTCTGAGTGATATATCTCTAGATAAAAGAATAAATATCAATGTGAAAGTGAAACATTGGCAAACATTTCACATGAAACCTCAGTTACATAGTGTGCCAGAAGGTTTGAGTCACAGATACATTATACTGTCATGTTAGATGCTGCAGACTGTGAAAATGTCATCATTAGCACAAGTTGTGCCTCCTCATCAGGCAGAAATAAAATACAGAGGTCAGTTAACCTGCCACATACTGCACTCTCTTTTACTGTTATGGCAATAGTAGCTCCACTGAATTCTGTATGTAATTTATTTCAGGTACAGATAAGTGTATCAATATATGTTTATTTTTAAAAAATCTGCATTTTAAAATATATTTTATATATATATATATAGTATATAGATCACACTACTCTGGATAGTTACACACTTCTACAATCACACCACAAAGATTTTTTAGAGGCACTCACAGATTACTGATGTTTACCCCAGGGTAATTACTGTCACACCATGGTACCTTTTGTCTGTCAGATACATTAAATTGAGATACAATCTGCCAAATGATGAAAGTCTGTTTTCTCAAATTCCTTTAAAGATGCACAACTTTTAACTGTCCCTCTCAGACACCAGATGAAAGCAGCATTCAGACATTTAACAACTAAGTTTTGCTGCACAACTTGTCCCAAGGCCAGGGTAATGGAGATTCCTTGAGGGCATATGCGATCTCTGGCAACACATTCTTGGCTGGCAGGTGTTTCAGCACATAATAAATAGATGGAATATGTCCAACTATTTTGGGAGTAGTTGTATAAAATCTAATCTGATTCAGAATTCCTGTGCAAATGTTGATAGATAAAATGGCACAAGATAATTTTAAATACAGACTGTTTTCTTCATTCCCCGTTCACTCCCTTTCTTTTCTCATTTTCCTTAAACCTTCTTTTGGCTTTAAAGTCCCCAATTACATTTTCATTGCACATCATTATTTATGTAAAACCTGGAAACTGAAGGGTTGTTTAATTTCAGTGTATGCCTGCAGACTAGGCTGAAGTCCACGTGAGTTACTATTTTCCTCCAGAAAGCCTTGGAAGCAGCAAAGGGCAACATGTTAGTGTGACCTGTGAAGGGCTGCAGCCGTCTGTTTCATTAGTCTGAGACTGCATTTTTCTGGAGTGAGTTAAGCTGTGAGCTGTGGACTGCTAGCTGACAAGGCTGTCATACCACGGCTCCAAGGGACCTGAACCTCTGCAGCCACAGAGGAAACAAAGCATTTTCATGGCTGCATGCAAGAAATATCCTGCTATAGAAGAACACTAAACACTAGTGCAGATGGAGCCCTTGTCTCCATCATTCCCAACAAATCTTTAAGAGATTGAGTGTCCAATTATTATGTAAATACTTTCCTGTTTAGTACCTGAGAGTATGAGGAGTCCAGATTGATTGTACTCCTGTTATAAGGCAGGTGCAAAAAAAGGTCTGGTGCAGAATTTACTTATTGTCTAATGAGGAGTAGGTTCAGGATGATCAAGGAGCTGCTGCACATGGTTCATTTGGAGAGGCTGACATTCTGTACCCTGGAGAAGAGAAATGTCTAAACGATCCATGGCAGAAGGGCAAAAGAAAATGAGCACAAATTCAAATTTAAAAAAGTGTACCAGTCTGGATATTGATAAAAGTTTCTTCACCATGAAGAAATTCCCAACAACCAAGCATTAGAACAGATTGCCCAGAGAAGCTGTGGAGCCTCCATCCTCTGAAGATTTCAAGATACAGCCCTGAGGGACACAATCTGATCCCACAGATGACTCTGAGACCTCCTGAGGTCCCTTCTAACCTAAATTATTCTATAGTTATAAAAAATTTGTGTAGTTTCTTCCGTTGCAGTTTGTCTCTGTGGCCCATTCCCAGTGGGCCTGGTGACACAGCCTGGATTCTGTGTTTAGGTAGTGACAGGAAGAGTAAGTTCTAATGGCTTTTAGTGGAAGTCATCTCCAGCATACACTGATCTCATGCTGACTTGCAATTGTCTGTGCATGCTATAACTCAATCATGTGAAGAATTAAGAGACTCCTATCTTGCTTTGTTTTACCTATTTCTTCCAGCCTTTCTCCCTTCTTTCAGCACACCATTAGTGAGGTTCTGCTGATGAGTGCTTGGACTCTTGAGAATGCCAGTGTGGCCTGGCAAGGTTAGTGGAGGACAGAGAAGGGACACTATATCTCAGAAGGTTCTGGAAAAGGAAAAGAGGGGTATGTGGGAAACAGTGCTGTACTGTTTCTTCCCATGTCCAGAGAATAAATGCAGTGGCAATAACACTGTTGTTACTGACAGTAACAGCATCATGCCAAGCACACCAGTGGCAGGAAATGAAAATGGATGCAGTTCAGAGCAAGCTTTTCCTGCACAACCACAATCACAATGTACACAATCAACACAATTACTGCAGCATGGTCTCAACCAGAATAACTGATGTGATGTAGCTGGTTTCTGTGCATATCAAGGGAAACATCTCTTTAACAAATCCAGCACACTCCACTGCCAGTAAGTGGTCTACAGAAGGAACAACGGCGGGCACAGCTTGGAAAAATGCTTACATTCACAGTGTGTTACCCCTTCATGCCTCTTCTCTTAATGCTGAAGCAACTACACAAGGCAAAATAGTCACCAATGTTCGGCTTCTGGGTAACCAAGGACCATGGTGTGAGGATGAGGGCATTGGTGATAGGAAGAAATAAGTTTCCTGATTCCATTGGATGGGCTTCACCTAGAGCACTGTTCTTGACCTTGGATGGTAACACCAAACCCAAGTCCAAGGCTCCCTCTACCATGACAGGCCTTACATGAAGGCCAAGCTACCTGTGGAGCCACGAAGAACTCATGATCAAAGCTTTTATCCAGATTATTTTAAGTGAGATCATTTTTGACAAGTCCTTAACCATAGACTTAGTGTCCTAAATCTTGAACAAACATGCTGCTAACAAGCACCCTTCGAGCACTACTGCACTTCTGGCAGCAAAACCTGACCCCCCCTCTTCCAGTACAGCCTCACACAAACCATGTCAATTCTAAATCTCACATCCTCCTTCTCAAGGAGGATGAAGACTGGGACATCTGTCTTTGAGAATAAGGAAGAACAAAAAGTAATCCTCTAAACTTAAACTAGATAAAGAACAGGAATAAGGATAATAAAAAGAATGGCAAAAAAACCCCTGAAAGAATAATAGAAAATAGCAGGAAAATGCAGTACCCATGGCAATGGCCCTGGCAGCAAACAGCTGAGTGGGGGCCTTGTCTGAGCTATGACACAGGTCAGGGAGAAACACGAAGTGGAGTGATCACAGAATGAGCAACACACAGCAACAAAGGCTACACAAAAAATAGTAACTCTTCCAGATGACTACATGGACTTTAAGATTCAAAGGCTAAACAAAATTAAAGACTATAAACTGTTCAGAATCCAGAGCCTTGGACAAAGCTGCTGACCAAAAAAACCCCAGAGGACATTTTAAAAATGGCTAAAAATTTGTATGCCTTGATTTCCCAATTTTTTAAATGAAAATAACGTCACCTATTCAATATATTTTATATGCTTCATTCCTTCAGTGTTCAAAGGGCTTTAAGATCTTAGGAAAGTAGGCAGATATAGAAGCACAAAACATATTCTTTTTGATTACCATCTTATTGATCAAAATTTCTCATATACTTGGAAATTCTGCCTGAATTTAAGTGACTTTTCAAAGCCATACAGCAGTGTTTGACTACATGTGGAAAATAATCTGAAGACCTTTGTACCAATTAAGATGAAGGGATGGGAAATTTATTCAGAATGCTGCATTAATATTCTTACTTTAGAAAAGAAACAACAAAAAAGCAAACCAACAAAAGTGTAAGGCTCTGTAAGATAGTAAAAATGCAATAAAAAAACATTACAGAGTAGAAGTTCTTCTCATCTCAAACCTCTTTGGATTTCTGATCTGACTATAACAGGAGATATTAAAATGTAAAATCTCAGTTCTAGGAAAAATAATCTATTAAAAAAAATCTGTGTGAAATACATAAAAAGGCATTTACCAAGGAGTCTATGAAATCAACCTTCATTAAAGAAAAGTATATTTTCAAAACCTAACTGCACTGATGGCTTTAGCAAAATCTTCCAACAATTTTGTGATGTCCCACCCTTAAGAGAAAGCAGCACCCAAGATCCATAAATGCTCATGGTTGACAGGCACAACAGAAGTCAAAGTGTCTGCAAAAATTCACAAAGTTTTATAAATAAATTACACATTTTGCATGGAAATTGCTATGTTAGCCCCTGGCCTCTTACATAAGGACACAGGGGTGGGTTTTGTATAAAGGGGTAAGATGAAAGGGAAGAGAGAAAGAAAGAGATGAATAAAGAGGAAGAGAGAGAAAGAAAAGAAAGGAAGAAAGAAATCACTAGTCCTGGCTCCAGTGTTGATACAGCTGATGGGATGTCCAGGGTCCTTGGAGAACTGTCTGGGACTGGGGGAGTACCTTTTTATAGATAATTTTCCCCACCCTGAAGACAGATTCTTGCTTTCTATGCAAGTTATGTATGGCGCATTCTTTCAGATCATTCTGGAAATGGGTCAGAGGATTTGGGGGTCCTGGGTGGTCTTGTTCTCCCCCACCAGTCCATCCCCACTTCTTGATCTTATTCCTGTGTTTGCACTGATCTCCAAGAACCAGAACAAGGACATTTGTCCCTCAAAGGTGCTGCACTAACTTCTCATGGCCCTCTTCTCCAGTCACATCCTGTCCTTTCTCACAGCATGTTACTATCACCAGCAAGCCTTGGCACTTCACCTGCAATCCTTGGCTGGCCCCACAGCCATCCAGCTACCAGGGCTGGAGACATTCACATTAGTCCCTTATCTTCTGGCCTTCTACAGATTTGTACATGACAATATAGTGATGTGCACACTTTTCATTTTGTAATGGAAGACCTTTTGATAATGACATAAATAATGTGATTGATACTTGTAAAGTAAAAATACAGTCACCTGAATAACAGAATATACCTTTCATCTTGTCCACTGCCTAGTCCATAGAAGATAACATTATACTGCTCCTTCTGATAGTGTTTTTAATACTGAGAGACCCAGTCCTGGTGAGCTTAATCAGATTAAACACGACAGGCTTGATATTGATTTGATATTCAGTCACAATAATATAACATAAGCAGTTTTATTCATTATTTGAAAATCTGATTTTATCCAATGTTTTAGAAGAATTTTATTAATGGTGCAGTTCTTTATTGATCTTTGAAGGTTTTAGTTGTTATGATTTAACTAAACTGGACATGGATCAGGAAAAAAAGGCATTTTGAAGTTGTGCTAGTGAAGACTTGCTTCTGTTGAGTCAGAGTTCACACTTGATTAGTTATTTTACTTAAACCAGAAGAGAAGAAAATTTCAGCTTAAATTTGCCTGTTTCTGTAATCATTACACCTGTTTTACATTGCAGTAACCACCATTGATTTTGGTAGGTTTATGCCCATTTTACATCAACAAAGAATGACACAAGGCCCACATAATTTGACTCTTCTTCACCTTCCCTATTCACACAACTAAGCTGTAAATAATCAGCATGTATGAAGTGGGTAAAAGCTCATACTCTAGCATAAAAATTAGGGCATCTTTACTTACATCACTGCCACTGCCAGGCAGAGTCAGGCAGAGTGGAGCATTAGAAGATTAAAGCACTTCAATTGTGCTGCTTCTGTATTAACTGATGGGTGTTGCTCAGAAAATGCTAAATGAAGTCCAGGTCTTCTCTAAGCACTCATAATTAAACATATTAAATCTAAGCAGAAATTCACTGTGTTTTTCTAAATAACTCTGCTGAAGACCAGAAATTTCACAGAAGTCTTCTATACATTATTAAATCACAGCAGCATTTGCAGAAATATTCACAAGAGTATTGGTACATCTTGTCTTTTTATGACAAATTTACAGACTCAAAAAGTACATCGGAATATCTATGCAGAGAGGGGGGTTCAGCACGTGTTGCTTGTACAGACTTGTCCCACCAGCACCAGCTCACCTCCTGAACCAGAACTGTTCTGAATTACTTTCGCCTGAAGTCAACAATCAGAGGAGACAGTGACTGCAGAAATTGTTTAAAGGTAATTACATGGCTTGCAGTGCCCTTCGAGGGAGACACCTGCAGCTGCAATCTACATTTGTTCCTCTGATGGCTCTTTCAATCTGCTCACTTGGAGAGTCATAAATAAGAGCCATGAAGAGGTTCTGTCTGTGCACAGTAAAAGGGGAACAAGGGATTCATGTACCACACTCCAGACACCTTGCTTCACTTTTGGCAGAACATTCAGGATCTTCCGTAATCTCTGGTTGTGATGGCAGGAACCACTGTTCCCTGGGTTCCCAACAGCCTGCATTATCTGAGCAAAAATGTTGCATCATCTGAGCGAGAGTTTGGGGAATTTTCTGACTTAACAAGTAGGAAAGAGTGAATAGCTAGAAACAACACATGTCATGAAGACATATAGACTTTATAGAGAAAAGAATTAGAGAGAGAAGATAAAATATTAGAAAGAGAAGCTAAAATAAAACCTTATCTTGTTTGTTTCCAACTTTTTTTTAAGGCCAGAGCATGCTCAGGCTTCCAGACAACCCCAAAGATATGGATGACCCAGCTTTATTTTATGCTCTGACATGGTGAGGAGACCTAAAACCCTGCAACCATTGTCTCCAAAGATTACAGGTTCACCAGACTGGTCAGGCATGATTTGCCCTTAGTGAAGCCATGCTGGCTGTCTCAGATCACCTGCTTGTCTTATATGTGCCTGAACATTGCTTCCATGAGGATCTGCTACAGGATCTTCCCAGGCACAAAGATGAGGCTCACCAGCCTATAGCTCCCTGGGTCTTGTTTTCTTCCCTTTTTAAAAATCAAGAGCAATGTTCTGCTTTTTCCAGGGCATTTGCCTGACCACCATGGCTTTTCAAACACACTTCCTTTGCCTCATTCTTCACCAGCAAGGTTTCCTGTGCTGTTGTGCCTAGAGAAGGAGCAAAGGAGAACTTTCTCCTTGGAAGAGGATGGAGGCAATTGCCTCCTGACAAATCTAGACTCATCCAGCATCACACATGCCCTATGTACTGAAGAAGGGTTATGGGAGCACCTAATAGCAGCCTTCCAGTGCCTAAAGAAGGTTGCAGCTGAATAAAAGGGTGGGGAGAAATCACTAAGAGGATAAATAAGCACAGGAACAAATTCTCTAGAGACACTGGAGAACCTGTGTTCTTGTAAATTTTCAAGACCTGACATAAGAAAGTCCTGAACAATACTGTCTGAAATCTTCATTGACTTGCTTTGAGCAGCAGGCCAGATTAAAGCCAGAGCTCTTTCAAGGGCTGTTCCAATCTGGACAGCTCTATGAATTATCACATGGTTTAAGTGGCCTGAGATCTGGCAGGAAATGGTTGAAAAAGAAATCAGCTCAGGGTGTGCCAAGACTTCAGCTCACCTTTTTCCCTTCCTGTTGCATCTCTTCTCTTACCAGCTACAAATAACTTGTTTTAGGGACTACCATTTTATTCAGGGATATCCTCTGATTCCCAGGTCTGAATCTGGAGTCATGCCACCTCCTGACTGATCTGGAGCTCTCAGGATGATGTGGATATATGGAACTTCATAGCTGCCCTCCTTGTCCCAACTGTGCATTACACATCCTATTAAATAATCCTTGCTCTTGGGAAGCTGATATGATAAAAGAGATGCTGAATGGGTAACACAGCCAGACCACCACTGTACCATGGTGTGACTCAATATATAAATTAGGACACAATTCCTCTGTGGATTTCCTGATCTGGTGGAACCCCATAAAACCTGCCTGTAGCCATGACTCACAGGAAGGGCACAGAAGACTCCAGCACCGTTTGCATAAACAAGGATGTCTGACTATTCCTTCTACATATACATTCCTGATGTTGTCTTATGGACATTTTCAGTCTTTAATTTCACTCCCACTCTTCTCCATTTCTCCATGCTAGTTAGTTGACCCTCACTTCCTCTGAATATTTCCCTTTGTGAAGAAATGTTTTGGCTCTTTAGTATTTCAGCATCAAATAGAACACTGTTGCTTTAACTACACACTTGGACATTTTCCCCTCACATTTCCAGTGTTGCATTTCCATTCTCTCTGTAAAGAAGACCTTTGGGATTAGCAAATATTGCACAATATTTATCACTTAGTTGTTACTCAAATCTCAAAAGTCTTCTAAATTTAAATCTTAATTGGAATAAAACAGCAGATCTTTGTAACAATATAAGTTAGGTTACTGGATAATACATAAATGCTAATAAAGGGACACAGAATTTTCACTATGATCAATTTATAAAGGGAAAAAAAATTACTAAGTAAAACATTGGAGGAGGCATCTGTACAGAAAAAATAAATCAGATACCTTCTGATTCCCCAGAAAGAAGAAACTCCTGCCAGCAGCAGTAAAATAGATGCATTAAACAGAAAGACAAAGTGAATGGAAAATGAAAACATAAGGAAGGCACTGGTTCAATAAAGTAAAATTAACAATGGCTGTGGAAAAGTTCACATTTTATCTGACGCCAAGGATTTGACACAAACTATTAATCTCAGTGAGTTCACTGGCCCACAGATTTCTCCAAATATTTGTGGAATGATTATTAATTGCTACCTGATAAGATAAATTTAATATTTTTCCCCTTGAAGATAACCTCATATTCCTGTTTAAGAAGACTAAGATATGGCTATTGTTTCAACCCAATTTCAGTGCTGCTTTGACACAAAAATCATACCTTTAAAATTAGCCCTCTAAAATCTCATTTTTGTTTCCACTATCTTCGAGATCTCAGGATCAAATTTACAGAGAGAGAAATATAGAAGATACCTTGCTAACAATCCAGAGAAAGGACAAACTATAAACAATTGTGAATTTCAGGGGTGGGTTCCAATTACTTGGTTTCATTTCTTGAGAATACTGGGGAAGAAATGAGTCTACAGGCAGGAACTGAATTCAGTTTTTGAATTTTGGCAAAACAGTGGGGGAAAAGAGGAAACTCTGTGTGCAGGAGTCCACACTGCAATTCAGTTCATTGCAACTTATCATACTGACAAACCCTCTAAATGTCACCACAGTGGAAGGGTAGAGCCAGACCCTACAGGTATCTGTTAGGTAGGTGCAATCCAAATCAAATAGCTCAAACTGTGACCCCACATTGATTCCTGATGCAGCACAAGCTGTGACATAGAATGTCTGCCCTCTCTGTCCTTAATAGGTACAGGCAGCACTTCCTTCTACTCCTCAGCCTCATAATTTACAATAATGTGGGTTTTTTTAAATTTATGCATCAGTGTGATCTGTACTGAAATTGAGGCATGAAGTTCACCCCTGTCTCATTCTGCCACAAGTGAAGCCAATCTACAGTTTCCATTTCATGTTTAAATACAAAGCACTAAATAAAAATTAGGACAAATGTGAGTAAAGCAAAATTCAATAGAAAGAAAAAGATCTAATTCTAAATATGGTATTCATAGAAAACTCTGTACAGCATGGCAGGTGCCTGTTTAGCCCAAGGAGCCCTTGATGCCTATCAGTTTGCTTCTATGCGTGCCCCAGTGCCTGCCTCTCCTCAGCCCGTTCCTTTGCTTACATCCAGAGCACATTTCTAGGCCATGCTCCTTGCACACTAATGGGATTAAGCTCTTCACAAAATGCAGCTGCAATCTTTTCCCCTGTGGACAGCAGGAGCAGAACATTGCCCATGCGTTTCTGCAGCAGCCCCAGAGCAAAGGGCGGTGCAGGGGCTCCCACCCCACAGCCCAGCCCGGCCACTGAGGCTGCTGCCAGCCCACTGGCTGTGCTCTGTGGAGAGCATTGAGGCTGGACTAGGTCTGCAAGGAAACCAAAAAGAAACCTCCATCTCATCTACACCGTAAGGATTGCAGGGGAGTGCTCCGGGAGCGTGTCCACTGCTCCAGTGACTCTGCATTTCGTGCAAATCAGTCCACAGAGATCTTGGGAACCACAGTGACCTGCACAGTGCAAATATCGTGTAAGATCACTTTAAAAACGCCCAGCAACTTTTTTCAGAGCTCATTTATGTTTGAGACATCAAAGGGAAAGTCTTCCAGCTCTGCAAATGAGTTTACTTAGACACAACTTCATCATTTTTGCAATTACTCACCAAAAGCGCCAATTTTAATCCTGCTCAATTTAACAGACTGCTAGCACCCTAAATTTAAGCGCCCAAGTCAGTTTTTGCCTGTTATCAGCTTAGGCTAATATTCTAAAGACAAATATTTTCCCTTCATTTTTTACCTTCAGAAGCAACAAAATACAAACATATAGATTTCCTTGAGGATGTCTCCATTTTTAAAGGTGTTCTCCTTGACAATTGTGTTTCAACCTGTGCACAGAAGGAGCCCAAGGAATGGCTCAGTCCAGCAGCAATTGGCACGCACCAGCTCTGAGGGAGCAGAAAAGATCCTGCATCTGTGTGCTGGGATTCCTCACCTGCAGCTGGATGACTTAGCAGAACTGCATCCTTATGCAGCATCACAGCCCCAGCCACATTACAAACACCCTTGTTGATGGAAATGGTCTTGATTTGTCTCCTAGTCAAACTGTAATCTGTGATGCACTGTTATGAGAATGGACAATGCTTGAGGCTCTGTCCAATCCCTATCAATTTATTTTCACACTCCTCAGGAACAACAGGAGCGAGGTATTTCCCTGATAAACATCACAGCTCCCTTTCAGAAAAGATGCCAGGAGAAAAAAAATCACATTTCTTTAAATTTATAGTGCAACACATTTTATAACCTTGTGGTTTTGGTTTTTTTTTGGCCAGAACACTGTATAGTACAGCTTGACCTCCATACAATTCTTTTAGTGAGCATAAATAAATTATTCAGTTTATTTTTCCCTTTCTCTTTAAAGACACAGTGCACAAGATCCTGACTGTACTAAAGTCAGTTGCAGCTTACTGGAATACCACTGCATCTTACAGAATCAGGCTAAACTAGAAAGTGTTTGAGCATGCTAACACAACTCCACAGTAAAAAAAACAGTTCAAGGCTGAAGTTCATGTGAGGACAGTGGCTGATGTCATAAACTGTGAAACTGTAACTCCCCTGACTGATGGGTTGTAGCAAAATGCCCACTGTCTGTCCCTTTACTGCTTTTAAAAAATGTGATTTATCTTGTTTTGCTTCAGGTGTTCCCCTGCAAAGCCAGCATGAATATTACAGAAACTGGGCAATCAGTAAATATGTGTAATCTCCCATGCTGTCTACTTATCAAAAAGAGAAACTCTGGGTAACTGGTGTTTCTAGAGAGTTCCAGGGTTTTTTTCTTCACAGAAGTCAAAAATCAAATGAAGAAAATTGAACCTTCAGCTTGCTAGAATGAAAATGGAGACTGAATCATTAGAAAGTCATCTTCTGTATTTCTAAACTGTTCAGGGCATTTGATCCTCAGACATAACTGTGGCAGCTTGGTTGAATTTTACATGTGCTAGAAAAGTGTGTATTTTCACCTGGACACACAAGTGTGCATCTGTCTCTCATGTCTGAACATACAGAGTGTATTGTGAAATGCAAAACAAAAGTCAACCAGTTTAGCTCCAGGTCTCTGATCCCTCCAACACACAAAGCTCAGTTATGCCCTGCAGACACTGTGGTTGCTGTTGTAACTGTGTTAGTGCAGGGGCTCTGGTTGGAACCAACCCACGGATCAGGTGATAAACAAACACCTAACTAGAAATGGTCTCAGCTCCAGAGGACTCAGCATTTACTCCAGAGCAGTAAACACTGATTAAATTATAAACATAACTAGATAAACAGCAGTAAAATCTTCACACTATGACAGAACATCACAAATTCTGCATCGGCCAAACACTGAAGAAGCAATTTGGAAGTATACCTGAATTCTGAAATAAATGTATTGGAAATATTTCATTCTTTTTCCTATGAAAGCCAGAGGCATTCATTATGATGAACTCTACATTATTTGGCCATGCTGATACTTATCACTGTAATGAAGAGAAGGATAGTTGGTTTGGGAGGCAGCAAAAATACTTTGTGCAGATTTGATTCAAAAGGAAGAGAAACTCAGCTGTTTGGATGTTTGGGAGTCTCGGTGTGTGGACAAAGTACAGGTGATTGAAGCTAATATTCCTGTCAGCTCCCTTCCTGCGCTGCATCCCACATTCCACAGCCATCATTTGACCAGCTGCAGAGGCTTATTTTAGTTGCACATTAATTGTGCCAGGGACACGCTCAGTATAGCTCAGAGGTTACTGTTACAAAGTTTATTTGCTCAGGTACAGTGCTGCACAAACAACATTACACAGTGTTTGGTGTCAGTTCGGGAAGCAGTTTTGCCATTTTTATATGATCTGGGACATGAAGAACCAGCTTTATTAACCCAAGTCAGCTCCATACAACTGTATATCTGAACCACAGTAAAAAACCAAGAAAACCCAGAAATGCAAGACTCGCACCTTTAACTTTATAAAGCTGCACTAGATTCAGCAAGCTCCTGCTCAGGAGGGTGTTTCTTGATCCAAGCTGATGCTAGACAGATGCACTCAAATAACCATGAACAACATTTACTTGTCACCCAACTCATGAGGAGACGCCAGCATGGAAAAAAAGAGACAGCAGGTCCACCTGAGTGGCTCTTGGTAGAGGGCACCTCAGGACACAGCCAAAACTGGAAAATTGCTCTGGATCCACAGTGCCAATTCAGAACCAGTGAGGCATATTTGTAACAGTAATTTTCAGGGTGTCCTGCATCATTTCACCCATGTGTGACATCAATTTCAAGCTATCTCAGCTTTAGAATACTCTGAAAAATGAAGTGATTGAACTTCTGTTACTCTTTGAAGAACATGCAAACACCTCAGTACTGGTTATGCAATGCATACCAAGAAATAACAATTTGTGTGGTGTGATACAAAGCCATCACAATAATCTGAAATTCACCTCTTCCAAAAGTCAAGGCAAGAAGTCTCACAGCATGTCTGGAAGGCTTCCAATCCAAGTGCCAGCAGAAACATAGGTGTTGGTTTCCAAAGATAAGATCTAGTGGCCGGATGTAGTTCCTAAGAAGCCATAAAGGAAAGCTAACTTGCTGTGAGTCATGGTCAGAAACACAAAAACTGACAAACATGTGAGGGCCAGAACTATTTATTCATTTCTGTGGAACACAATCTACTTCTCTGTGATTCCTTGCGATTTGGATACTATTTAACAGGACCATAGATGATATGGTTTTGCAATGAGAATTAAATTTTCGGGCACATTAAAATGTACCTAGATGATTTTAACCACTGATTTATTCTGGAGTCCCAGTGAGGTATCCAAGGTGAAAGAAAATTCAGAGAACATAACTGAAATTTTGCAGAATGGTGTAGGATGGGAAGTTTTAGGAAGGATAAAAGGAGTTTAGCCTTGAGGGAAGAAAGAGTCTACAGGTTCCACTCTGTTTTCCTTACAGCTTCACAGCAAAGAACTGTATGCAGCAAGGTGGCAAGTGACAGACACCTGATAAACTCCAGCTGCAGCAGCCTGGCCATCAGGCACCAAGGGATGTGTTGCAAAAACTGTAAACTTAAACACCACCACTAGTACCTAAAGCACAAAGAAGCACATTTAAAATTCTACCCTTTTGCCAGCATATCTGAAAAGAAAAACAACAGTGTTAAGAAACCATGTTGACATTCAATCTGTCAATATGCCTTGGAATTATCATCCAGATAAAGGGAGCACAGGGGATTTGTTCAGGCTCAGAAGTAATAACCAAAACAACCAGAAACATGAGAGAGGAAAATTCATGCCCTGTACATAACCATGGTGTGTGCAGAAATATCAGTCACAGAGATCCTTTATGCACTGGTGACAGGACTCTCACAGATAGATTAAATAAATACCAGGTTTTGCAGTAGTGATTGAAGAAAGGCTATAGTGCAATATCCATCTTCATTTGACTGTCCTTGCATACTTCCTAAGACATCAGCCTGAGGACATATTTACTGGATAGTTTTCCTCCAGACACAGCAGCAGACCACATTATGGACTTCATATACATAAAATGCTGACTGCACAATTCTGCTACACAGAGTATCATTTATTATGAGAAGTTCTCAGGGAACAAAACATGTCCCTGGACTAAGATGAATTTATTCAAGCTACCATTAGAGCTTTGTTTATTAAAAATAGCTAAACAAGTACCTCTAAACATGTCTTGCATGCCAAAGGAAAATGTTGGAACATAACTGTTGAAGAACCCCAACTCTGTCTGTAGGCAAATGGTATCAGAAACCCTGAGACCCCTGGAGTGACCACGAGTGACCCTGAGAACCCTGGAGTGACCACGAGTGACCATGAGTCACCCTGAGTGACCACCAGTGCCCCAGAGTGCCCCTGAGTGACCCCAAGATCCTCAGAGTGACCCTGAGTGCCCCCGGAGTGACTCTGAGTGACCACCAGCGCCCCGGAGTGACCCTGAGTGACCACCAGTGCCCCAGAGTGCCCCTGAGTGACCCCAAGATCCTCAGAGTGACCCTGAGTGCCCCGGAGTGACCACCAGATCCTCAGCGTGACCCTGAGACCCCTTGCTTTAAATTGGAGACCATTATTTCTTGGTGTAGTTCCTTCTGGAGGGAGAAGTTAAGTCCCATATACACTACAAATCCTGATTTCAACAAGCCAGTTGAACAGTCCAAAGTCAGTTTTACAGATAATAGATGACAGATACAGCACAAAAATCAAGTATTTGAGTTTCCCAGGATTATATCTCTTTCAACATTATAACAGTACTCCCACCTTCTACTGCTGCAAGAGTTGTATTTAATTTTTTCCAAACTTAAAATATGTTCTCCTCACCAGCCAATAGTGATTTAACATAGTTCTGTTTAGCATAGCACCATTTTCTATTAATACTCTGAAATGCCCTAACTTTACAATATTTCATTATAGATACAGCTTAAGATATGTTTATATGAGCTAAATTAAACCATTATTCAAGCTCTGGCACAATGTAAGATACCAGAAAGAGCCAGCAGGAGGGGGAACAAGATGCTGACAAAAATTCTGTATGAGCAAATCATCATTAATTATTCTATTGAAGATATATCAGCAGAATTCTGTAGTGAGAGATGTCATTTAAAAAAAACCCAAAAATGAAACCAAAAAATATAGACTTTTCCCATTTCTTGCTAATGTTTAAATAAAAGACTTATCTGATAAAATAACTTTTTTCAGTTTACTAATCAAGTTTATATTAAATCAGAATTAAAAAAGATAAATTAAGCTTTGCCCCTTGAAGCAGAGTGACCCTGCCATGAAAAAGATAAAGACAGATAACATAGATAAAGGATGTGTTAAGGGGCAAAATCCTGATGTGACACTACAGAGAAAAGTTTTGTGACAAAACATGGGATATTTGCATATAAAGATAATTTCAAATTATCCCATGACTGTGTTGTCACATTGATGGGACTCTCCACAAAAGGAATCCTCAGAAGGAACTAAGGAAGAGTTAAGTCCAGACAATTTCAGAAAAAAAAATTTGTTTAAGGGGGATGTGGAAAAAGTAGAGCAGAGTTCTAAATTAGCAAGCACTTTTAGATAAGTTTTGCCAGTGGAAGAGAGCAGACTGGGTTGTCCACGCAGTAACAAAAAAGACAAGAGTTAAAAAGGGGAAGAACTACAGAGAAACCTTAGAAAGAAAATGGAATTTTTTTTTTCTTTTTTTGCTCTGATGGGGAAGTTAAGGGAAGATAACTTTATGTTCATGAGACTGAACAAAAGCAAGCAGAAAAATCCAAGAAAATAATTAGTTGCAAATTCATAGTGGCTAATAGCAATAACAGCAATTACCATTGCTATTTGCAGATTTTGTTGAAAAACAGCATTCAAACAAGCTGGCAGAGGGAAGTGTACAGGAAACTCCTGATATATGGAATCTCTCAATGTTTCCAACTTCTTCACAGACCTTTTCCTGTTCTAGGGAAACCCTTTCCCTCCTGAGGAAATTAATCAAAGTAGTTTCCCGGAATCACAGAATGGGTACAGTCGGAAGGGACCACAGTGCCCGTGTCTTTGTAGCGCACGTCACGGCGAGGGAGGCCCAGGCGGGCGGCGGAGGCGGATGGCGGTGGGGCTCAGGCGGGCCGGGATTTCCCTCCGCGGATGGCGGTGGGGCTCAGGCGGGCCGGGATTTCCCTCCGCGGATGGCGGTGGGGCTCAGGCGGGCCGGGATTTCCCTCCGCGGATGGCGGTGGGGCTCAGGCGGGCCGGGATTTCCCTCCGCGGATGGCGGTGGGGCTCAGGCGGGCCGGGATTTCCCTCCGCGGATGGCGGTGGGGCTCAGGCGGGCCGGGATTTCCCTCCGCGGATGGCGGTGGGGCTCAGGCGGGCCGGGATTTCCCTCCGCGGATGGCGGTGGGGCTCAGGCGGGCCGGGATTTCCCTCCGCGGATGGCGGTGGGGCTCAGGCGGGCCGGGATTTCCCTCCGCGGATGGCGGTGGGGCTCAGGCGGGCCGGGATTTCCCTCCGCGGATGGCGGTGGGGCTCAGGCGGGCCGGGATTTCCCTCCGCGGATGGCGGTGGGGCTCAGGCGGGCCGGGATTTCCCTCCGCGGATGGCGGTGGGGCTCAGGCGGGCCGGGATTTCCCTCCGCGGATGGCGGTGGGGCTCAGGCGGGCCGGGATTTCCCTCCGCGGATGGCGGTGGGGCTCAGGCGGGCCGGGATTTCCCTCCGCGGATGGCGGTGGGGCTCAGG
>VZTB01005582.1:1160120-1287572 GCA_013397245.1 Thryothorus ludovicianus | reverse complement strand
GCGCGGGGGGCGGCCATGGCGGGCACGCGGGAGGCGGGGGCCGCCCGCCCCGAGCATCGTCCGGCCCCGCCGGGCTGCGCGCCCCCCGCCCTGGCCGGGGTCGGAGAGGGCGCGCATGTCGCTGCCGCGGAGCTCCTGCCTGCCTGCCTGCCTGCCTGCCCGCCTTCTCCCGCTCTCATCCCTCCCGCTTTGCTCCACTCGCGCCGGTCGCTGCCTGCCGTTGTGTGCCGGGCGGTGATGCAGCGCGCTCCGGCAACCGGCTGGCGCAAAAAGCGTTTTCCAGCCGTGCGCTTAGGTCCCGGCCACTGCGGTGTCACATTCGCTGGGCAAGGTGTCGGTTCAGAGGGGAGAGTCGCACAGCACGGCCCTCCCTTGGTTTCTTGGGAATAGTGCCGACAGCAGTGGCAAAGTGCAGGCGGCTCCGAGCCGGCGGTCCGTGACCGGCTGTGCCCGCTGTGGCTGTGCCCGTGACCGGCTGTGCCCGCCGCCGCTGTGCCCGCTGTGGCTGTGCCCGCTGTCGCTGTGCCCGCTGTGGCTGTGCCCGTGACCGGCTGTGCCCGCTGTGGCTGTGCCCGCTGCCCTGCGCAGCATCGCGCTCGTGTGGGCGCTCAGAGCGTGGGCACAGCCGGCCTCTGACCCCCCCGCCCGGCTGGACACATGTACCCGGCCTCTCCTAGGCTGGAACTCACTCGTTTCCTTCAAGGAGCTGCATTGCAATGTCGATGAAACAAAACTACAGTGACAGTCCTGGTTATCGTTGTAAAACATTTTTTGTGTTTTAACACTCTGGACGTTGGGCTACTGGGATGAGTTTCAGGGATGAGGGTACTTCTGGAGAGAGGAATTGAAAAAGCAAAAGCTGTGTTGTGACCAGGTCTTACTGAGTAACTACTAAAGTACCAACCTGAGTGTATGCTCCAGTTGCTGACTTGTGGTGATACTATTAATACTATTACTATTATTTTCATTATTGTTATTACCACTATACATTACATCAAGACATAAAGCAAGTTAACAGTTATTTTTGCTGTTTGTGGGAAGGAGTTTTGGAAAGGGGGAAGATGCTGACAAATCTTGGAGCGGCTCAATCCTGCCACTGCCACTGAAAGATTGCAAAGCTGCTTCGGTTCAGAGTAATCTGGCTACAGTGCCCTTTAGGAACTAGGTTTAAGTGTTTGTTATCTAACTTACTCAGATATGGAAGTTACACTCTTTTCCATGTCTGAGACTAATTACATTAAATACTGAAGGCCTAGGTTTAAACAGTAGCTACTTTAAATCTAATTTGCACTCTACTTTTTCTAAATTCTCTGAGTGTGCTCAAGGATTGGTGGTAGTGCATCACGCTGGAGTCACATAAAACCAGTTTGCTTCTGTTTTGTTTGCTGTTTTGTAGTGTAGATGATTTGGTAACATTCCAGGTGTAGTAGAAATCTTAAAGAGGTCATATAAAGGCCTGAGGTTGGTTTTTTTTGTTGTTGTTCTTTTTTCCAATTTAAAACTGAATTTGGATGAAGTTGTGGCAGCTAGGAGCATTTTGTATTATATTTAGAACAATTGCCCCCCTCAGTTGCTTTGTCAGGGCTATTCAGGTTGTCTCTTTCCATATGCTTTTTTCCAAATCTTAGGAGCTCCAGTGTCTCTGAACAATGCTTAAACAAGTAGCTGCTTTTATCTTGTTAGGTAATATGAGCAAACATCACTTATCTTCTCCCTGGATGATACTGTTGTTTCCTAATCAATGAAACACACTTAGCAAGAGCACTTTCAGTAAAATTGCACTGAAATATCTGGTAGTTTGCAATGTCAAGCTTTTTACAGGAGTTACCTCTTACTAGCAATTAAAATGAAAGTGAAAGTTGATTGGGGAGGGGTTTTTTTTGTTTTTTTAGGATAGTTCTGCTGTATCCTCAACTGTAACGTATGTTTGTGTATGCAGAACTGTCTGTACATAACATTTAGACTGAGAAGAAATATGGATCAGCTCAGAAGTTTACAGGGTGATCCGGTTGCAGTAGATGCCAGTCCATACAAGCTAATGTTGGTGACAGAAATCCCACAGAAATAAATAGCTGTGAAAGAAAAAATACGTGCAGACTGTACTGAGCAGTACAGCCCTAGCTTAGGCAGTTGTCCATCAGTAAAAGGTCGTGGTGTCTCAGGGTCATATCACAACTTGTTAGTTTGAGTACTCGCTCCAGTGTCCCAGTTCTGTGTTGCTGCAGTCGGAAATTTGGGGTGGGAAGATAACTCATTTGTGGTTTAGTGCCTATACTTCAGGAAAAAAGTGATTTGGTAGGCAGAGATTTGTCTGTTGAGAGCCAATCCAGCCTCCCCTCCTCCTACACTATTTTCCTTTCTGCATGTGCATCATAGAACATTTCCTCTTAAAAAAATAGTAATTATCAAATATTCAGTTTCAAAACCTTAAAAGTGTTTTTGAAAAACTGCTGAGTATCATGCTGATTGCTAGTAAAGTGAGTGTTTCTAGACAGAAGTAGTTCCCAGTAGGTGAATATGCACTGGTTCCAGTACTGAGCTTCCATTGTAGACTGGAGCTTATTCAACTGTACAAGTGCTCCAGGATTTTGAAACTGGGCTTCAAATTACACAGTTTATCTCTAAACTCAATAACAAGATAAATCACTTAGATTTTTCTTCCTGTGTACTTTGTTGCATATTCTTAAGCTTTTACAAATCCCCGAAAAGTAATAATAAAAAAGTAATAATTCCTCTTGTATGCTGGGAATTTCATACTGTCCCCTCAGAGTCTGGGCTTGGACATATGGTATGGTGTGTGTGCAACATGCTGATAAGTAGCAGCAGTCCTTTTAATTCTTCTGATCATGTAACTCTCAAGAGATTCATCAATGCAGTGTTTTCTGGGGAACCTCATTCTCTTTATGTTCAGTATAACAGTAGCATTTCTATTAGAGAAGTTTTCTGCTCATGACATGGTATTACTGAAATGATGAAGTATTTGAAGTCAAAGTCCTTGTTGACAGAAAGCTGCAAGTGAGGGGGTATCAGCAGGCTCCTTAAAAATCACTGTTCATGCTCTGTGATGTCTTAGTCTTGTGTCTGTGGCAAGACACAATTTATAGAGCTAGCTATATATAGATTATACAATACTCTATGGCAATCTTGCCCCTCTGTGACAGGGGGGTTCTGTTCCCTCTCTGCCCTTCCCCAGTGAAAGCATCCATGCCCCTCAGTGCCTCATTTGTCTGACATCGTTGACACACATCCTCTGCATTTTCTTTCTCTTTGACTCCCTGTGCTCTGTTTAGCCTATGTTTGTTTATTTCTGCACAGGCAAGAAATATTCCAGGGTGTACATAGTCTGAAACCGTGTTGAGAGGATCGGCTTGGCAGGGCTGTGTTGTTCAGTGGGAGCACAGCTGTGACTGGCACGGAGCAGACCTGGGTTGGATGGACCATGAGCTGCAAGTGGGGAAAGGCTATTGACTGAACCTTGTTTGCTGGAGTAATAATAGCTTATTTTGCTTTTGTCAGTGAGATCTATTACTGTTGCTTGGCATGTTTTGTAATTAAGCTGATAGCTGTAATAAGCTGCCATGCAATTACCTCTTAGGAGGAGCTGACTTGCTATCTAGACTGTAAAGAGATCTGTTTCAGAATTAATTTCTTTCTCAATGTTTCAAGGAGACCCCCAAAATATATGTTTTAGCTTTGTATACCTTAGATGTTGAATTTTAAGTATTTGTCACTTTAAATGACTTCTTTTACTCTGTGTGGATGTAGGAGAGCACTGACTTCTGAAGCACTTCACGTGAGTGTGTGTTTATTCTAGGCTCTGACAGCCTGTATATTCTTTATTTAGAAGGCTAGAGGTATGTGAGGAAGAGACATGAAGACTCTTCAGCCTACTGGGTTTGACTAGTACTTAATGACTGCAAAATATTCTTACAGCAACCCATATATTTTTTTTTCCCTTAATTAAAACCTTGTGGTAGGAGTGTGAATGTGTTCTCTTATCTCCTGTAATTCTGCCAGTGGAAAAGCATCTGAAATGTCTGGCTTGACACTCCTTGTAAGATGCAGTCCTCACTCTCTAGGTTCATTATCTTCCAAGTTTTGATTTGCAGTCACATGGTCCTTTTACAACCCCCAAGACATCATTGCTCGAAAGGAGCACTACAACTCTACAGTATTCAGTGTTTAAATTAATGGGAAACAACCCCTTCTAGAACCATTGCAGCTTTTGTTAAAAAGGTGAATGTTTTTCCTTTTTCTTTAAGGAGCAGGAAACTTACAGCAGCATGTGCAATAGTACAGCTGACTAGTCACAAATGTGTAAACAGTAAACATAAGGCATTTTGTCATCTCTTTTGTGATAATCTTGGATGTAAAACTGCTGGTTTTGACTGACATAGTGTTAATTTTCTTCCTAGTAGCTGGTAGGAGGCTATGTTTTGGACTTGTGCTGAAAACAATGCTGAAAATTCAGGGATTTTTTTGATTTTGCTGAGCAGTGTTTGCACAGAGTCAAGGCCTTCTCTACCCCGTGCACGGTCCCACCAGCAAGAAGGCTGGGGGTGCGTAAGGAGCTGGGAGGGGACACCAGGACAGCTGACCCCAACTGACCCAAGGGATATTCCATGCCACATGACATCATGTTTAGCATATAAAGCTGAGGGAAGAAGGAGGAAAGGGGGAAACATTTGGAGTAGTGGCATTTGTCTTCTCCAGTAAGTGCTACATGAGCTGGAGCCCTGCTTTTCTGGGAATGCCTGAACATCTCTGCCTGCTCTTGGGAAGTGATGAATGAATTCCTTGTTCTGCTTTTCTTATATGCAGAGAAGTTTTGCTTTCCCTGTTAAACTGTCTTTATCCTAACCCATGAATTTTCCACTTGTTCCCTTCTGATTCTCTCCCCTGTCCCACTTGGAGGAGTGAGTAAGCGGCAAGCGGAGCTTGATTGCCAGCTGGGGTTAAACTACAACAAAAGCCTCAAACATTTTCAGTGGTAATCTATTGCAAAATGTAGCTGTTTTAAGCACTATTTTGTCTGACAAATTTAGAATACATTCAGTTTTAGTGCTCACACTGGACCCTGTGTTTTAAATGAACGTGGACCTGGTCATGTGTAGCATCTCTGCTGATAATGTGCACCTTCCATAGGAATTCAGTTGCCTGCATGTGCTTTCCTTACTTTTCATATTACTGACTGACTGGTCTCTTAACTTCTTTTTCCTCACCTCTGGTCCTCTTATTTTTCAATACACATATAAGAAGTGATGGATGAACTCAAGTACAGAGACATTAGAAGTGGTATGAGGTCATCATTCAGTCATAACCTCCATTAGCTTATCCCTCTCATCTTGTAAGAGCAGATATCTCCCAATTTTCTCACTTTGGTTCTTGAACATTGTCTCAATCTAATGCATTCTAATAAGGGGCCTGGAGTCTCTCTCTAAGGCTTATTTTTTCCCCTTTGGTAATCTGAAGCTCATATAATCAAAATAGTATGATTGTACTTGATTCTCAGATTTATTTTTTTTAACTCACTTAAAAATGTCTTGCACTTTACCTGCTGTTGTTGGATGCCCTTTTTCTTGAGTTATTAAAGATTGATTCTTCTGACATTTCCACTCTTGTTCAAATAAATTTATCATTTAGCCATATTGGCTTTTGGTTTGGTTTTCATTTCTTGGGATGTGGATTCCTTCTGTGATTGCTTTGAATGCTACCAAAGCATCCCTGTCGAATATAACTGTTAGTCACAGTGTTGTTTTTTTCCCTGAAGAGGGTCACAGTGCCTTATAACTGCTGTTGGTTAATTCATCTCAGTGAGGTATATCTGATAGAGGAGTCTCTTTGCTCCTAAGTCCTGGTTCATCTCCTTATTGTTGCTAATAATGTTGTTTTCCATGTAGGTTGTTGGCAAACTTTGCTTTCAGCTGTTCTGTTGGCTAAATCTCCTAAAGCTTTAGGTAAAGCAGTATTTCATACCATGGCCTCTTTCCACAATGTTTGCAAATGATATGTAATACCACAATGCATGGTGCCATGCAGAAGTCTCCCCAGTGTAAATGCCATCAGTACCACTGCACTAAAATTGTCTCAGTAAGGGTACTGGGGGGTGAGGATCCCCCAAATTCCTCATGCAGATCAAGGCTTGCAGTAGAGTGATCAAGCCTGTGCTTCAGACCCTCCTGTTGCTGACCTACAGTGTCCTGGCCTAGTGGCCCAGCATCCAGGCCATGCTATTTCTGCCTTACCTGCCACCTGTCCCTCTGACTCTTCATGGTTGTGGCTGTGTGGCACCATGGGTTTAGCGACCAGAGTGTTCTGTACCCATTTTGCACTAAGGAGTTTTCAAAATAGCTCCTCAAAAGTTCAAATACTGGCTTACTTGAGCTGGTATCATCACATGAGAGTTCCACTACAGGCAAGATCCTGCTGGGTAAATGTTTAGGGGTTTACTTTCTTCACTGTAGACAGGGCTTGGAAGCATCTTTCTGATGGTTCATGTTGGCATTTCACCTAGGGGAGCATCAGGAATTGCCACCAGTGGAGATTTTGACCATATCTGACTTCCCATGTCCCATCTGTTTTTCTCATGCTTTCAAATGATTGAATTATAGGCTTAAATAACCTTTTCAAGTATATTTGTTGTACAATCTTATACAACAAAGCTTGTAGATTATAAGAATATTTATATTTTTATGTCAAAAATCTTCTTATCTAGCTTAGAAAAATGCAGGGTTTACCTCAGTCATCCCTATTTTATGATGAACACCCATTATTTCCTTTTTCTTAAGATTTAACTCTAAATGTTTGGGGTGGTATTTTTGATAGATTATATAAATGCAATTCGTACTTCATGTTTTTTTTCTCAAAAAAACCTGATTTACTTAAATAGATGTAGTCCTTGTGGAAGTATTGAAGTATTCTTTGTTCAGAATATACCTTTATTTGCATTAAGTTTAATAAGGTGCTATCACAACTGGAATAAAAGTGCTCTATTTCAGTCATAGTATATAATCTTGTAGGTAGTAGTTCCAAGGCTGTTTGTCATATGTTTTATAGACAAAACCTAAACCACAGCCTTTGAACTAAACATCAAAAGGCCTTTGAAGATACTTGGGGGAGTTGTTTTCTTGTAAGGGTCTCTGAATCCCAGTAGAGGCTTTTGTTTGCTTTTCTGTTTGTTGGTTAGGGGTTTCTTTTCTTTCTGAAGGAAAGGGGTTTCCTATTGACTTTAGAGTCACTCCCTACTTATCAAGAGCTCATCTGTACAAGTCCTGCTTCTGTCATCCCCTAATTGAAAGCATAGAGTTATCAATACTGTCTCCATCTCTTAGTCACATAAAATTTAATTTCAAATGTTGTACATTGCCTCTGGTTGTTCTTTCTATTCTCCTTTAGGGTACAGAAAGATGCAAGTCTTCATCAGGCAACAGGGAAAAATGAGGCATTTTTTGAAGCATAATTTTCACCGTCCAAGCGCCTTATAGTGTTGTGTCAGGTTTTTTCTTATTGGTTGGTTTGTTTTGTTTTCAGTGGCATTCTTTATGTCTTCTGTGAATTGTTCCCACTCCTAGACCTGTTTTTTACCATCAGGCATTTCACTACGTGCCAAACCTCCTGACCACCAGTCTGCAGATGGGTGTTATTTCCCCGTGTCCTGGAAGTGCAGCAATGACAGCTAACACAATCAGCTGCTGTGACATTTTGTGGGCACATATTCCTGTTAACTATGGAGCCTTGTCTGAGGGCTTGGGAGCAAAACAGATGGCCAAGTAACACAGCAGGGGTTGTAGGTCTTGTGCCTAACTTCTTACACATTTGTACAGTATAGAATCAAAGAATAATTTGAAAATAGGTTGAAAGGGACCTTCAAGCCCCTCTGCAATAAGCAGGGATGTCTTCAACTACATCAGGTTGCTCAGAGCCCCATCCAAGCTGATCTTGAGTGTTTCCAGGGATGGATCATCTATCACCTTTGGGCAACCTGTTCTAGTGTTTCACCACCTTCATAATAAAATAATTGTTATATCTAGTCTGAATCTACCCTCCTTTAGTTTGAAACCCTCACTCCTTGTCCTGTGGCTACAGGCCCTGCTAAAAAGTATGTCCATATCTCTCTTATAAGCCCCTTTCAACTAAGCAGTTGGTAGGTGTGGTACTTTTAGAACTGATTGTGCCTTTAATTATTCATTAATATTTAAAAGGGTGTCTCAGCTTTGTAGATAAAACTAGCAGCTTTTGTTGAATGTCAAAAGAAGCATATTTAAAATTACAGCTGTAAGATTTGCTTAGATATAAATATTTTCATTGCCAGGGATGTGTATTTTCACTGTTTAAATATATTTTAATGTGTGAAGAGTATAACTGAATACTACAGATGTGACTTGCAAAGTTAGTTCCTTATCTCCTTCAAGTACTTAAAGCAACTAAATCAATAAAATATTTCTGTCAAACACAACATTTTCATGTAGGTTTGAATCCCTAGAAGTAACTATTTTCTGGACACTAGCTAGTATGTATTTTCAGATCTAATCTAATATTTTTGGATCTAATCTTATGTCAGAAAATATGGTTAAACATGTGATGCAATGCTTGGGGAACTTGAGTGGGGTTTTTTTAGTTTGAAACTGTCAGCAAGGTAGTGAGGAGGAGCTGTGTCCCCAGGTATGCTATATAAAGGATAAATCTGTTAGCATTTCAGCCTGATTTCAGCTCTGAAGTTCTGTTTTGCAGCCAGAGAACTGTGTTTTGTGATCATGCTTCAAAGCAGAGCTAGTATAAGTCCTTAAAAAAAACCAAAAAACTTAAATGCAATAAGAAAAGGTGACACCAACTCGGTGGGTGCCCTGTGCACCCTAAGTTAATTTGGGCCTGTAACCATTTTGACAGAGAGAAACATATAGCAGGAGGAGATGCCTTTGAACTGCCAAAGTCAAAGATATTTTCAAGATGTGAGCAGAAGATCACACCAATTTTCTTTACAGTATAGATGTTGGCTGCAGTAACTTGCCCATAGTAAGTTGTATAAACTTTTTAAAGGAAACCTGAGTATCCTGTCTCGTGCAGATATAGTTTTCTTTGTTTTGTTTGAAATGTTGTGATGAGAACAGCAGCATTACTTTGGTTTGCTCTTGGGATACAAGGAATTGGGATACTCATTTGGAGAATTGGTCCTGGGACATCTGCTGTGTACACTTGCAGCTGCTGGGCTCTGTGTTGAGCCTTTACTCCGAAATAACAAACTGAGAAGTCCAGTCCCAGTCGTAAAACGGAGCAAAATTTTTCATGACCTTGCTGTAACTTAGCTTGGTGGCAGCAGTGGGAAGGAAGGAGGTCCCACTCTCTGTGTCTTTGTAGTGCATGAGCATTCTAAGGGTTTACAGGATCTTTTTCTTCAGAGTGCATTTAATCCGATTTCTTGTAAAGGGTTTGTATACGTGTGTGTGTGTGTTCATATACCCACTAGTTAGAAAGACATGTCAAATGGAGCCTAGTTTTGTCTATTTTTGTCTGCTCCATAGTAAAAGAGAGAGGGTGGTGTGTCTGTGTGTGTGTGTTTTCTTTTGTACGGGGATTTTGTTTGCCTATAAATGTGATGATATCATGCAGAGAGTTTTCTGTGAGCTGGCAGTGTGATGTACTTCTTGGAAGTACTGCATAGCACTAGGAAAGGGCATGTTATAATTTGTGGAGCAAGACATTTATTAATGGCTAGAACTAAATCTAAAGCCAAGTTTTGTATTTGGGTCTAGCATTGCTTCTACCCTTAAGCATTCTGCTTTTGAGTGACTGTGGAATTGTAACAGAGTAGGTTTGCGCTCCATTAAATGCCTGTGGTGCCATGCTTTGTTTGAAGTCAGGGTAGAAAATGTGCAATAACAAGCTTGGGTTTTATTTGATTGGCCTTCTAAACCTCATACAGGCAAAGACAATAGAATGATCTTTAAATTGACCTTTCTTGAATGTTTCCTTGCAGCACTGGAAACACAACCATAACAGCCTTGTGCTGGTATAGGAGAACCAAAAAATTCATTTGAGTAGTTCATTGTCCAAACTGAGTGAAATACGAAATATAAATGACATTTGAGATGAGAAGGAGAACTGTCATTTTAAAATCCTTTAACATATAGTTTTAGGAGTACAAGTAAGGCAACCTTCAAATATTTTTCTTTGAGAATGTCGATATATGTAAAAGATCAGGACAAGAAGGGAGAGGCAGTAAAACTATCCCAATTCCTTGTGGTATTAGAAACAGAAATTTTTAAGGTTATTTGGAGTAAGTAACAACAAGAAACGTATAATGAATTCATGCTTTCATCTGTAATTATAGGAGTTTGAAAAAAATTCTGACATGAGTTTCACACCATTTGAGTTTTGTTCTGATGTACGATGTTGCTTTCTCAGCTGAAGGAACAGTTTTTCCTTGTGGGATGTATAGACTTGTTCACAGACTTAGCATAATGTAAAAAAACTCTTGGTACCTTCGACTTTGGGGATGCCTTACCTTGATTTGTATATTCTGTAATTTAAACATTGATAGTACAAAGTTGTGTCTTCTTTTTATTTGATATGGAATTAAGGATTTTGCAAGGAGTTTGCTTTTTACACAGTAGGAGATGAAATTTGGGAGGTTTAAGTTTTTAAGTGTTTAGAGTGTACCTGTTTCAAATGCCGTCATTACTCAAAGTAAATTTCTGTCTGGATTTTCTCTCAGGAGCACTGAAAAGCTGTAATAGTTGAGTTCAGCATAACATTGTGTGTTTTATGACCAGTTTCCACATAATACACACAGGCAGCAGCTTCTCATGTTTCCTTCATGTTGAACGTGAACTTTTTCAAATTTGGGGAAAAAGTCCATCTAGCAAACTTTGCAGGGAGGTACAAACCTCAGGTAGATTTTGGCAGCATTATTGACATTGGAGAATTGGTCCTGTGGCTTTGCAGTAACCAGGGCTTGAGAGACTCCCTCTGCTCCCAGGGAATGGGACACCTGGGTGAAGGCCATTGCCAAAGCCTTCTTTGGTCTGGGTGGCTCTGATGGGATGGTAGCCTTCAAAACTTCAGTCAACTATACGCAGGTATTTGGTAGTGGCATGGAATTTTGTGCTTCCTGTAGCTATTAGGCTTGGCCAAAACGTGGTAGAGTGAAAACTGACCTGGCACATTGGTGTTCAGTGCTGCTCCTAAAATCCTGCCAGTGTCTTTCACAGTTAATCAAAACGAAGTCATCAAGGGAGGGGAAGATTAGTCTTGGGGAGAAGACTTGATAAAGATGCTAAGAATAACAGAGGGAAGACAGTCTTTTGAACTGAAAATTGAAGGAGGTTGAAAACCTGGGAATTCCCTAAATACTTGTGTAGAATGTGAATGGATAAATAATCACAGTCCAGAAGAGCTGGGAGATATTTTTAAGCTTTAATGTTTAAATATGATTTCTCTTGTGCTTTGTAGTGATGTTTTGAGTTCTTACTGAAATTTCTCTTGATGTAGGTTACACACTACAAGCAATATCCACCTAACACAAGCAAAGTATATTCTTACTTTGAATGTCGTGAAAAGAAGACTGAAAATTCCAAATTAAAGAAAGTGAAATATGAAGAAACAGTTTTTTATGGCTTGCAGTACATTCTGAATAAATATTTAAAAGGTAACTGTCTCGAATTCTAGTAAAACCTTTCCTCTAATAAATATCTAACTTTTTCTCAAGCTTGTTGTCTTATAGTTGAAGCAATTCAAGGTTATCCAGAAACACAAGTAGTGACATGCATATCTTATTTATTTATTTAATTGTGAAAAAAATTGTCCACCCTCATAAATTGGTATTGACTTCTTAATCCAGATACTTCTCTACTATCTTAATTTATGCCAATGATGTATTAAAAATGAAAAGGTGTTCATGTCCCACCTTCAGTGGGCAAAATTGAAATGAATGGAAAGAGACCAAAAACTGTGCATACAGTCACAAGCCTTTAGAAGATTTGATGGAAAATACGTTTTGCATTTTGAACATTAATTTCAGTTCTGTATTTGCTGCTTTGTTTACTGTGTAAACCAATAATGGTTTTAAATTTCCTTAAATTTTAATATTCCTTAAATTTTTGAAGGCACACAGCTTAGACCATTGAGTATGGCAGCTGCACGTGAAATTGGTTTTTATACTGATAATTTTAAGAGTAACATCTGAAAATTCCATGGTGCTGTTCAAGATCTTGTTTGCTTTTTTGCCTTATGTACAATTATCACCTGTTCTGACATGAGTGCTCGTTGCCTTCTGCCAAGCTTTAGAGGAAAACTTCAGTCACACCTTACGTGTCTTTATCCTGATCCAATAAACATCTCTGCCAATTCCACCAAAGATTGAAATTTCATTATAATCAAAACACCTAATAATTTTGTTTCTTTTGTCTTTAGCAGTCTGAGGGTTGTTCTGTGAGGTAGATGACTGGCCCTACAGCAGTAGCATGCTTATTCAGATAATGTGGTTAGTCTGCTGCTTCCTATCACAAAGTGGTCAGTCAAAGGTTGGTTGCAAAGTCTCTCCATGGGGATTCTCCCTGGAATGGCACAGCTTAACCCTTGTGCTAGATATGTCCTTGTTGTGCCAACTTGCACAATCAACATATTGCTCTGGGAAAAGAATTACTGTTAAACCTCTTGACTGATTTTTCACCATCATAAAAGAGTAATAATCTCAAATTTTTCCTGAGTCACCTGCAAACCACAAGTGTATTATACCCTCATGGTTTCTTAGAGCACTCATTAGAGCATTCTAATCTATATAATAAATGAAAGTAATGTTTGGTTTAAACATTCAGCACTTGACATTTTCTTTTTATCTTTGTAACTTTGCTGTGCCTGAATATTTTTATTATTTATTTTATCAGTTGATGAGTATTGCAAGTTTCTAAGCTTTAATCTGTTTCTGAAACTCTAGGTAAAGTGGTGACCAAAGAGAAAATCAAGGAAGCCAAAGAAGTATATAGGGAGCATTTTCAAGATGATGTCTTCAATGAAAAGGGATGGAACTATATTCTAGAGGTAATAAAAATTGCGAAAATAGTTGGAGATCATTGTGAAGGATTTCTGAATCAACTGTAGAATAAATATGCCAGTCCCTCCTTTTAGTCTTGATAGTAACAACTGGATAAATTTAGCTTTTTCATGTTTAGTGTACAGGGAGTAGCAGCTGTCAAAGAATAATCATATAATTGTAATTCCTTAGAGAAAAGTAATTTTCATCCTTTCAGATGCCAAATGCGGCTTTGCAGGTAATAAGGATTTATGGCTGCCGTCAGCCAGCCCCTGTGAGTGGGGGCTTGTTGGCAGGTCTCCATGTGTGATACAGCACTCAGAGGTTGCCTGCATCATTTACATTTCTCTCTCTAACTAATCATTATGGATTTTACTCTAACGCAGAAAGCATTACAACTTCTTGGGTGTATAAAGAGTTACACGTTTTGTTCAGTTGTTTTGTAAATTTTTCAGAGATGTCGGTGTTGAACTTTATAATAAAATACAAGACTTGAGCACTTCTGACACACAGAACCTTTCAAGTTCAGCCTTTTCCCAATTATCCTTTCCCCCTTTTGTTTAAAAAAGTGTTAGACTTCAAGTAATTGCAAACATCTCTTTAAAAGCAGCAGATTCAGACTAATAGCATTCATCAGAGCTGTACTAATCTCTGCAGATTAATTAAATGCTAAGTTTCATTGTAGACTCTGGTGAGTGAATTTTTTTTTTGGCATTTGGAAGCCCATTTTTTAGTCCTTTGCATTTATATTTCCCTAGGTACCATAATTGTATGTACTTTTATGGTGGCATCTGTTTATTAATATATCTGGGTGTCATCCTTCTGCTGGGGTGGACTATAGGTGTGCAAGAGAAGAGTGAATTTCAACTAAATGTTGCAAATGGCGGCAGGTAAATAAATAAGCCCACAGTTTCTAAGAGAGCATTATGGAGAGAGAGGACTTGCATCCAGTTCAAATATCTTCAGATGTGAATTGAATCCATATTTGTGTTTAAGCTTCGTTATACATTGTGAACTGCTTTCATCTGCATTAAAGTAAGCTTGATCCCTCTTTGGATAAACAGAATTAATACACTTTTAATGTTGCATATCTGTCCTCACTGAGTTGTAACGTGGCTTGACTAAGTCCATTTAACTTTTGGTCTAGTCAGAATAAGCATTCCTGCATACACTCTGTGTATGCTTCTTCCTTTGTCAGATTTTCTTATTAAAATTGTGTGTGTATATATATAAAACCCAAACACGATCTCCTGATGGCTCTCAAACTGTAAGTGTATGTACTCTTTGAGTCTCTATGTGCCCTTTATGCCCAGAGTCCCTGCTTCAGCTCACTGAATTCCAGGGTGTGTTCACACACCTGCCACTGTTTCTGCCTGCCTCAGGTGTAGTGGAGGGCACAGTGGCTGGGGGAGTGCAGTGCCAGGATGAATTTGCAATGTACATGTATCAATTTGTACTAAGAGTAAATGAATGGGTAAATACTGATAGGGTGAAGGGATGGAAGAAAGGAATGGATTTCTTGGAGAACAATGGGCTGGTGTAAAGGCTGGAAGATGTCAGGAATTGGTGGTGAGTGATAGAGATGTAGGCCCTGAATTGTACAAGTCAAGTCTATCCAAGATGTTTGCAAAGGGCTGTAATACAGAGCCATGGCATGATCATACCACTTTTTCCATGGACAAAATCAACACCTACAGTAACTTTGAAATCTCTTTGGATTTTTTCCACTTAACTATACTTTTTCCTTCTTTGAATCATTAATAAATTATTTTGAGCCTTCTTGAAGGCTTTGTTGTCTTTTGTTAGTCCATGTATCTCCAAATCTGACAACTAGACCCAATGTGGTCTATAAACACAAGTTGCTTCATTGACATTTTTGAATAAACTTTTAAACTGTAAGGTAGAAGAGATTTATGATGTCTGTTGAGTACTGGAGAATATGTTTTGATGCTACTTAGGAATCTGTAATTGCTCTGAATTGGTGCAATTCTTGTTGCCTTTAATAGGATATCTCATGGGAAGCTTTCTGTCAAAATATATTACCATCCAAAACATTTTCAGTATTGCCAGTACAGCTTGCAGAGCTGTTTCAGAAAGTTATAATTACTCTTCTGGAGTTGCTATTTGCAGGTTACTCCTTTTCAAAAGGCATATTTCACACAATGTTTAGTCCTTTGGGGATAAAAGACTGATGAAAGAGTGACATTCCAATATGACACTTCATGTTTAGGGAGTAATTGAGATGAAAATATTCTCTAAAATAGTTATTAAATGGATCCTGCTGTAATAAATGAACAAAGCACACATCTATACTAAGCAAAACTAGTGGATTTTTTAAAGATCTGGATAGTAGCTAAACTTTTTTTAGCTTACTACACGTGAAAGCATTGCAGAAAATGAGTAGTAAATACTTCTTGTTCTGTGGGTAGAACTTATGTAGTTTTATAGAATGCTTAAGCTTTCCTGGTTCAGTTTGCCCAAGGAATACAACTGATAACCATCATGTGATTTGATAAAGGGATTGATTTTTGAGTTACAGAATTTTTGTCCTTTTTTGAGAAATACAGATTTTTTGATTTGTTTGGACTAGTGGGTTTATTTTTAGAGTTGAAAGAAATTAAAAAGAAAACTTTTATTTACTCATAGCCTGAATTTTATGCAGTTAAATAAAAGAGCTGTAGGTCCTAATCTTTTCTGTTGTTTAAGAATATTACTGTTTCTTATACAGAAATATGATGGCCATCTTCCCATAGAAATAAAGGCTGTTCCAGAGGGCTCTGTAATTCCCAGAGGAAATGTTCTTTTCACAGTAGAAAACACTGATCCAGAGTGCTACTGGCTCACAAATTGGATTGAGGTAAGTTTTGGAAATTTAAAATGGTTTTTTTTTCTAAATATTAATATACTTAAATTAAAGGCTGTATTGCTTTAAGGGAAATCTCTTGGCAACTTCCATTTTCTGCTTTAATTGTTTTCTGTAGTTGTCTTACACAGACCTTTTTCTCCCACCTGGCTAGAGATCATAATAATTGCACAGGAAATTTACAGCAGTACTTTTATCCATAAAAAAGGTGGATGGGGGGAACTGTGTGTCAGTAGTTTGCTGGTGATAACTCCTGAGAAGGTCAATACCTTGCCTACCTTATAATAGCTAATTACTTAAGCCCTAAAGCAAACTGTTGGAGGCATCAGTACTTTCTGAACAGGGAATGAAAATAAATAGACTTTTTTGTGCCTGATTAAATGCCAAGTGGGCATTGTCAAGCTCTAAACAAATATGCACCTAATATTGTGATGGATTTTGTTTTAGACTATTCTTGTGCAGTCGTGGTACCCAATCACAGTAGCTACAAACTCTAGAGAGCAGAAAAAGATTTTGGCCAAATATTTGCTGGAGACTTCTGGCAGCTTGGAAGGACTGGAATATAAACTGCATGACTTTGGCTACAGAGGGGTTTCTTCACAAGAGGTAATACTGCTTGTCTTACAGTTTGAGAAGTCTGATTGTTCCTAACTATGAGGAGTTGTAGCATGTGTCAACCTCTGTGGCCCTGTTCTGCTCTGACATTGTGAATGCACAGAGCACTGTGTTTGGACTCAGAGTGGAGGGGGAGGTCTGGGATGGGGGTGGGTACAATGTCTGAACTGTGAGCACTAGACTGGGAGAAGTTTTGTCTGTCTTCCCAGTGTAAGTGAATGAAGAGAATATTGGTGACGTGGGAATTGAGTCAGTCTTGCTGCTGCAGACTAGTGCTGGGTGGTGACTGGACTTAGGCTTCTGTATTTGGCATAGAAACTGAAAGTTGCATCTTCTTTAGACTGCAGGAATAGGAGCTTCAGCTCATTTGGTGAACTTTAAAGGAACTGACACTGTTGCAGGAATTGCATTAATTAAAAAGTACTATGGTACAAAAGATCCAGTTCCAGGATATTCTGTTCCAGCTGCTGAACACAGGTAAGATACTAGTCTAAGCCTTTCTAAAAATAGCTTAAAAAAAACAATTCTTTTCTTACCCATCTTTTTATCCAGAAATACACCATACAGTATTAGCTATGACTGATTCAGCTGTTGTACTGATGCCTCTGTATGTTCTAGGGGCTAGGGGCTACATAAGTAGCATGGCTGTTCTTAGCTTTAAATGTATTTTAAATGTTTTTAACTATAGCCTTCTTATCAGTGTCTTTTTAGAATAAGCTTAAAGACTTTCAGACTACAGATATTGAGGATTCACTTTATGAACTTCAAATTTTGTTTTAAATATAAAATCATAAATTGACAAAATGTGAGTTTCAGTTCTGGACTCTCACAGTTCATGTTCTCCCTCCAGAAGAGGCAGTTGCTCTCAAGCTTCCCATCAGTATAACTAATAGTATAACTAGTAATAATCAGTATAACTAATGGTAAATCCTTGCTGAATCACTAAAAATGGTAAATGAGTTTTTAAGAGTAAGGAAACTGATTTCAGACATTTAAGAGAGAGTGCTCTTAATTTTTTTCAAATCCATGTCCTGTACAAGGTTGGGAGTGAATGCAAATCCTTGAATTTCAGTTGCATGTCTACACACTGAGGAATGAGAATATAAAAGAAGGTTGGTTGTGTGTTTCATATTGAGCACAAAACCCAGTTAAATATTTAGTATTGATTTTAAATAGTATTCACTTAGGATTGCAAGACAAATAATGGAAAGGCTTACATAAATAGCCCTTTCAGAACAGTGGTCATCTTTAAAGGAGCACTGCTTCATAGAACTTTCCTTACCATTGCTGTAGTGCTGTTCTAGAACTCCTGCTTGACCAGTAGGCATGACAGTTTTTGTCTGAAACTTCTGATGACCAAAACTACTATAAATTTTTTCGTTATGAAAGCAAAAGGAAACACATGGAGTTAAGATCAAGTGTCTTTTGCACAGCATGTTGAAGTGGTGGCATTAGAGCAGAGCTTAAACTTTGCAGCACCAAATGCAGACTGCAGTCACCCTTTCCACGTTAATACACAAAAAAGGTCTCATACAACAGAATTTGATTTTTGCAGAATTATTGTCCTGTTCCACAACCTGCAATACAAGGTGATTTTGTGAGCATGGTGCTTGGTCCTGGCATGTCAGCAGGGCTCTTCTGAGACTGCACCAACCTCTTTGAAATAAAGGTTGTTTGTCTCCCTGCTACCATGATCTGGGACTTGTCCCAACAGCAGATAATTTGCTGGAATTTTAAGGTAAAAATTCAATGCCTACTGACTCTTATGCTGTGCATGAGAGCATTTTTAAGTCTTTGCACACAAGTCACTTGTGTCAGCTGGTCTGAGCAGCTACTGCAGATCAACTGCTTTCAGTGACTTACTACTGCTCTCAGCAACTCTGGTTTATGTGCTTGCCTGTGGCCTTGTACCAAAGGTCATGTTCTGAGGTTCCTCTGGAAGAATGTTTATATAAATGAGAATATTTGTTTTATATCACTATTAAAAAAGTAAATAAATTCTGGGGTTTTTTTTAGATTTTTCTAACACATGGTGAGGTGCTTCGTTTTTGACTTTGCATTTTGTAGCATGAAGTTGTCAGAGCAGATGTTCTGTTCTTGTATCTATAGGTCCCTAATTCTTCAAATTAAGTCTGTTTATTTAGTATATAGTGTTTTTATAATCCATGCAATGCAGAGTTGATAAGCACATAGTTTCTGCTGTCATGTAATCATACTGCTTATCATTGCCTTGAACTGTTGCTGGTAGGAAATACAGAATGGCATGTAAATGCAGTTCTAATATGAATTTTTCAATTGCCTTTGCAGTACCATAACAGCTTGGGGGAAAGATCATGAAAAAGATGCTTTTGAACACATAGTAACACAGTTTTCTTCAGTGCCTGTATCTGTGGTTAGTGACAGCTATGACATTTACAATGCTTGTGAAAAAATCTGGGGTGATGACCTAAGGCATATAATTGAAGCCCGAAGTCCAGAGGCACCGCTTATTATTAGACCAGATTCTGGGAATCCCCTTGACACTGTTCTAAAGGTAATCCTTTCTTGAAACCATTTGTATACAAGATTGGGAGGGCAATTGTTAGTTTTGTAATGACTGGCTAGCAAACATATCATGCTCTAACTTGGTATGTGTTGTATATATTTGATGCTGGCTAATTTGGACCTATAAAAAATGTAAATGTTTACTTCACATCAGTATAGATATGGAAACTCTTTTGCAGTCCAAATAGTTCTGTATTTTTCATCAATCTCATTCTTTTATATGGTTCTTTAAGCTTTTACAAGTTACCAGTTTTGCTGATGTAATGATGTTGGAATGTTTTTATAAACAAAAACTTTTGTCACTTAACAAATGCAATGGGAAACAACTTGAGTGCTAGTAAATGCCAGGCCAATAACAATTCTTACTCCTAAGTTTAGGTATCTTGGCATCCCATGTTAATGTAATTTACTATTTTGTGCTACAAATACATGTGTAGCCCTTTTCTCTCTTTCATAAGATGTGCATTTAAGTCAGTGACTCCACATTGAAAAATGCTTCTTGCCTCATTGCTCTTTAGAAAGCATAATGATTATTGCAGTTTCATAATAAAAGCTGTTGATACCTCTGAATTTGAGTAACTGTCAGCACTCCAAGTTAAGAAGGTAGGGGCAATGTTAGTTACATTGGTACGCCATCAAATTAGATCTATACAGCTTTGACACATTTTTTCCTTTATGATGAGTGGCATATCACAAATAGGAACTGTGAATGACCTTTATCAGAGCTGATAAGAAAATCTCCTAGCTGAAGTGTTTAATTTTAAATATTTGTGGCTTACAAAATCATAAAAAACTGAAAGCCTCATCTGCCATCTTAAGGGAGGTCAAAAGAAGAGCAGGATCTTCAGCTGACACATTTAATGACAAAAAGAGCAAGCAAAGGGAGTAAGGGTGGAAGAATGGTTCTGATTAGCTCTCGGTGCAAGTTCTTAAAGCCTCTTCTGTCTGTGACTGCTTTAAGGGCTTCCACCACAGTGGCTGGCATGCTTTCTTTTTGTGTGGATAGATTTAGAGCATGATTATGTGGGTATATTTATGGTTTTAGTTTAATTTTTTAGAAAAAGCATGACTCAAATGTGGAATTTGTTTTTTTTATTAGAATGGCAGATTTTTATTTTAATTTGGAACTGTCTTCTTTCCCTTTTAATAGGTCTTGGAGATCTTGGGGAAGAAGTTTCCCATTACAGAGAATTCAAAAGGCTATAAGTTGTTGCCACCGTATCTCAGAGTTATTCAAGGGGATGGTGTGGATATCAACACGTTGCAAGAGGTAGGAGATCCTGTTCATGTGTCAGGGTGCCACTGGCAAGGTTGATATTTAATCTGGACTCTGTTACAACTAGACAGATGTCGCAGCAGAGACTGCTGACCCCACCCCTGTCCTCGATTCCAGACACTGGCAGTGATATCATAATGCATAAAGCAAATTCATTAAAACTCCACAGGAAATTATTAAGATGCATAAAAAACCCTAAAAGGCATTTTCTAATCCCCCGTTGTAACCCTTCTCTTTCCACTGTCTCTGCTTTTGTTTGCTTTCATCATGCTTGTCAAATCTAATTGAGTTCAAAATCTGGCAGTGGTTGGTCCTTCCATTGATGTCTGAGGCACACTGCATGATCAGTGTGCTGCAGCAATAGTAGGAATTAACTGCTTTGGCTCATCACTTACGTACCATCTGAAGTCTGCTTGTCCTCACATATTGAAGGTGTAGTTTTGAAGGAGACTTTTTAAAACCTAGGGTAAGGAAGGCAAGTTCCTTTATTGAGCAGCTAGTGGAATAAGGATTAGTTGAAAAGCCAGAAAATAAGTGTAAAAGATTAGGCTATAGTCTGAGTCAAAATTGCAATTTTACTGAAACATAAATTGATTATTTAGTAGAGTCTACATTCTTGAAATAAGCCATAAATTCACCACTATTTATTAGAGGTAGATACTATAGATACAATATGGTTATAAAGCTATAGACTGCAGTAACTACAGGTGACAAAGGGCTTGTAGGAGCAAGAGAACTTTGTCAGGTTTGTCCTGAATCTGTCATCTTCAGCTGTATTAGAGTTCAAAACCAGAAATAAGTTGAATAAAGTTAAGATTAATTTTACTTGACTTTATTGACACTTGCCTTAGCTTTCTAGAGTGACACATCCTTAAGTTCTTCTCAGCAAAGCTGGCTTTTGCTGCTTCTCCAAATTATAAGCAAGGGAGGTATCAGTTTTAGGTTTTAGTTGTGTGAAGCTATCTGCATATCTAACATGGGCACATAATGTGAACCTCAGTGACAGAACTCAGATTTGTCACTCAGATCCCCAGAGAGCAGTTAATACTGAGATTGTAATCTGAGCGACTATCAGAATAGTTAATAGATAAGTTAACTAGTGAAGTCATGCTCTGCAGTTTTTTCCCCCCTCCAATGGCCTTTAAAGTAAATTCTATTATATTTTTTTGTCCCATGTGTCTTTTTGAGAATATACAACTATGCTAATATGCTTAACAGAAGACAAGCATGAGAGGTTAATAGCTAGAAAGAAAGTCTTATCATTACATGGCAAGGGAAGACACTTTGTTAAAGAAAACTAAACCCATGCTGAAGAAAAACATTTCTGTTTGTTCTGAGCAACAATCTAACAGGACTGATGCCTGTGTTATGGTTGAGGTTTTCATGAGTTGTGAGATGACAGAAACTGGACTATTGTTTCTTGTAAAGAACTCTGGTTGCTTCTTTTGAGTTATACTCAGCAAAATTCAAGGATATCATATAACATCAATTCTAATTAAAATATTAAAGCAAGTGTTTAAAAATCTTTGCCCTAGAGTGAAAAATGCTCTGCTCTCCAAGTTCTAAATAGAGCAGTAAAACAATTGCAGCAGCTAACGGGAGAGGTTGAGAGGCAGAATGAGCAATTCTTTGTGTAGGTGATCTGACTGTTTTATGTATTTTCCTTATGAAGCTGTAACTGATTATGAGAGATCTACCTGTGACAAGTAATAGAAGAGAGCAGAGGATCCAGTCCCCCAAGGCATACAGAGCAGAGAGATCACTGCTGCCCAGTGGCACCTTCTCCTTTCTTCCTGACTCTAATCTTGCTGTGCCTCATGTCTCCTTTGGTCATTGAACCACTGTCATTAAAATAATTTAGACCACACATGTAGCAGCAAACTAACTCAGCCAGAAGGGAGGAGTTTTGTGGTTTAGTGAATTAAATTATACCCTAAAATGGGGCTATTACTTGCCAGCACTATACAGAAGAAAACAAACTTGTTTTGAGCTAGGACAAATGGACAGGAAGGAAAGTGACGTTTCTCATTTGACAGCAGTAAATTATGTTGGAGCAAAATGACCATAATTTTGCAAACTAATTTTAGTTTTATTTAAATATCATGAATCTCTTCATCCTTTTATGTCAGCACACCCCAGCTTTTACCATGCTGACTTTTAGAAGATTGGATAATAAATAGCATAACATTAAAAAACCCCTAAAACAACAACCAAAACCCAAACTGTAATTAATTATTTTCCAAAAGGAGTTTACATGAACAAATATAAATATATCACTGTGGCCATCTTTTTGTCCCCTCTTGTAGCCCGTGCAAGACTTTTATTCTGAGTATTCCATATCAACTTTTAATTCTAGGAATGATTTATTGTTATAGATCAGATGAAGGGTAATGGGTACAGTAGGAAAATCTAGAATGGGTAATGACCAATAGTCTCGTTTAGCTATCCAAAGTAGCTGAAACAACAATATAGAAAACAACTCAGAGTATAAACTGGATTTTAAAATTCTTTGTTTTAATAGGGGATGCTGGTAGAACAGGTAAGGAAATTTTTTTGACTTTTGCATTTTCACTTTTAAAAATCATTCCAATCTGCTAACTCCACAGTATACTACACTTTCAAAGGATTTTCTTTGAACATTCAATTTCCAGATGTCTTTAAATTTTTATACAAAATAAATCCTCTAATCTGGAGTCACAGTTCATGTATTAATCATGCTCATAGTGGTCACAGGAAGCTGGTCAAAACCTTGACACCTGAATTGTTCTCCCTGTATAGGTTTGAAAGCGTGAAACAAAAAAATTCTTCTGCATTGTTTTCCTTTGGGGGAGGCTTCATTTGTTTCAGATCTCTCCCTTTTCTTCTTCCCTCTTACTACTGCTCTTTGCCTTCTCTCCACCATACCTAAGGATGTAGTTGTATCTGGGCCTTTGCTGTGGGGCACTGGTACAGTCAGAGCTGTCTTTCAGCTTAGTCTGGATTTCCCTTCCCCTCCTCACCAGACAAAGATCAATCTAAGTAAGGAAATCCCTTGACAGAGTGGAAAGCTAGAGGCCATTTCTTTACTCAGGGTAAGTGAGGAGTTGTGCCTGTAGCATGAGATGAACAAACCTTCTGTAAATGAGAGCAGGAACACAAGCTGAAAGGGAGTTCACATTTCTTCTCACCCAGGAAAGAGGGTTAAGCAGCCATGGCCCAGCCCTGCTGTACTTGCACTAACATCTGTTAACCTGCAGGTATCAATGAACATGGAGCCTCAGCAGCTCGTGCCTTGGTGTAGGATGTTGTTTATACCAGGCAGTTGTATCTTGCAGGCATGGTCAGTGTCAGACCTGGCCTTTGCAGCTGCTCAGTGAGGTGACACAGAGCACATTGGCTCAGGCTTGGCCAGCAGTTCACAGGGCTTCAGGCTTGCTCAGGATCTGGACAGAACCAGAGGCCAGCTGGAGTTTACCTGTATTTGCCTCTTTAAAAGACAGCACAGTTCAGTAGAGTCCATATCCAGGCCCAGTTAAATCTCATTTCTTATGGCACCTCTGGGCATTGTTCTCAAGTAAAGGGTATACAAAATACCATTTCTTACCCTTCCTTTGTCAGCTTTAGTTACTTTTGAGGTACTTAAAGGAGAATGTAATTAATTTCAGTCATGTATCTTCCCTGAGTACCTCTTAACTGCTTCCAGGAGAGTCTAATCACCTGAAAATAAAGATTCCTTTTGCTCTTGGTCACTGTATGAAGTCTACTGCTAAAATCCACAGGATTGTCACGTACTTAAGAGGGCATTTGTTCAGGATACAAAGCTTTCAGAGGGTTCTTTTAAAGGGAAGTCATGGTGGTAGAGCTTGAGATTCATTTTACTTGACTTGCAGAGTGAGGCTGCGTAAGTTGGTGCCATCGGAATGATGGAAACCCACTGATAAGATTTCTCCTGGGGAAATGTCTGACAGAAATGTAGAGAGAAGGTGTTCTGAGCACACCCTCAGAAGGTTATGACTCTGTCCATGTGCCCTGTTGACTGGCCTCTGCCAGCCACTCAGACTGTGAAGACAGTCTGCACGTGACAAAATACTGGTGTGCTCTTTTGTTTACACTACCAGTTTGTCAGTCTCAAATTGGAATTGTGTTTTTCTTTTTGTCCCCCTCTTATGAGCCATAAGTGTCCCTTAAAAAAGCAGCTTGACATCAGTAGCTTCTGAAACAGTCCTGTTCAGTGTTAGTCTGGCATTTCTTCTTGATGCAGGACACTAAGATTGCCCAAAATATTACCAGATTTCTGACTATGCTGATTTTTGAAACTCTGCACTGTTCCCCATAGATCATGTTCTTCCATTCTGCTTCTAACCTTCCTGTTTTCCTTGATGGATGGTGTTCTGCTGTCTCACCCACTCTAGTTTTCTCACCTGCTTTTGATAGTAAAGTGTTAGTAGAAGAGAGTTTGAACTCCTGTTCTGGGGCTATAACCATCCTTTCAGGCTGTCATAGGAGTAACCGGTCAGGGAAACAAATCTTGGCCCTTTATGAGCATGACTAAATGAGCACCCATTACTCCAGGCTAGAGGATGTCACATTTGGCTGGGCAGAATGAGGATGGAGGGAAATGACAGAGTAACTTCTACCTTGACTGTTGCTAACAGCACAGTTCACTTTGATCTGTACCTGCTGGAGAAGGTGGCAAAGCAAACTCCTTGAGCAGTTTTATGTATTTTCATTTCCCATCTCTGAACTTGCTGATCTTACTCTAGACAGTGTGATTTTCTAGAGAATTGCTCTGTTCAAGTCACTGGTCAGAGAGGGTAATAACTTTCTGGAGTTGAGCAGGATGACTGTGTTGTTTCAGGATACAGGCTCTGCTTCCAGGTCTTTCCATAATTCTTAGAAATTGGAAGGCTCTGAAATACCCCCATGAAGTCTTTTATTTTATTTAGAGCTCTATTTCTCTGGGCATTGTATTACTGTGCCACCTTAGTTTGGGAAGTGAATGTGCTTGATAATTTCGTTACAGCAAAATCTTTCCAGTTCCACACTGGAACTGTAAATAAAAATTCAAACAGTGTGCCAAGTATTGACCAAATTATTACGTACATCTCCTGGAAACTGAATGTTAGTTGGCTTAATTGTCCGTAAAAGCATCTTGTTTAAGTAGTATAATATTTTTATGGGAAAATGGCATAGCCTAAAAGTATGCTCCATCATAATTTTCTTTTTCTTATTAGATTGTGGAGGGAATGAAGAAGAATAAATGGAGTATTGAGAATATTGCCTTTGGATCTGGTGGAGCTTTGTTGCAGAAACTAACCAGAGACCTCTTAAACTGTTCCTTCAAATGTAGTTACGTGGTGACCAACGGCCTTGGGGTATGTCTGTACAACTTCTGCCACTCTGCTTTCAGTAGAGGCCTCCCCACTTGAAAACCTTTTCTTGTTATGTTACCACCATCTGCCTTAGGTCCCACAAAGCCTTTTCCTCCTAAAGTAATCCTCTTCATTTTAGGTAAATGTATTCAAAGATCCTGTAGCCGATCCCAACAAAAGGTCGAAGAAAGGACGGCTCTCGTTGCATAGGACACCTGCTGGAGAGTATGTGACACTTGAGGAAGGCAAGGGAGATCTTGAAGAGTATGGACAGGTATGAATTTTCAAAATCTATTGCATCATTTGTCATGCAGAAATAGACTGAGAAAAAGCAGGTTATAACTTAATTTCAGAAATAATTTCTGATATGTCATTTTGTTCAACTCCCATCTTATTACTTAAAAAATTACCTCTGTACCAGATTCAGTAACAGCAGAACATTAGGATGACAGTAGAATGTTCAGGCATTACAATTACAGGTCTTTGTCTTTTGTTTTTCTTCAGAAACATAAGAATATTACTGCTTTTCCCCAAAACTAAAGTCTCAGTGTTGCAGGATATATACTGGGCAGGTAATTTTGTTTGGCCCATAGTGCACGATTTGAGTAGTGACCCTAGTTGGAGGTAGAACAGGGACAGCTGTAACTAAAATGTGTTTCTGTTTCCCCACTGAGATTTTTTTTTTTAAACTTCAGGAATTAATGTTCTGTACACAGAGCAGTTCCACAATTTTTAAAGATGTAAATTTAAACCAGGAATTCATTTTCCCTGTGAATTCTTTATGATTGTAAAATGGAATGCTATTTCTGTGAAATAAGCACAAAGTTTATGCCAATCTCAGGCTTTCAATTTGATACATGTTGTGTTTCAACATCCAACAGTGAATCATTAAACTGCATGTTGAGTCTCTTCCCAAGTTAAGAAGACTGAAAATAAATGACCAGATTAACACTTCCACTTTTAGAAGTTGAAAGTTTTCTGGTATACAGAAGCTGTTTTTGTGCTGCTAGGCAGAGGGTACTACTAGGCACACTGTTTTACATAACAGTAAGCATAAAACTTAGATATCTGAGAAATTTCAAGATGAAAAACACCTGAGTTACATACACTGAAGATGTTCTGCTCTGGACGCAAATATCTTACATAAATTTGAAGCTTTTTACTATGCACATATTTATATACATATGTTAATGATGAACATTCCTATATATGTGGAGAGGAAAGGACTTAATGGTGAGAAATCTCTTCAATACAAACTACGAGACTTTGGCTCTGAAATTAGGCAATATGTTGTCCATTTTTGTCAGGTGAAATTATTTATTAAAATTTTTTTGGTCCCAGGAAATTAGAGGGGGTCATTGGTGTGGTACCAGGTCTGGGGCTCCCTGGAAATGACAGGCAATGACCCTTCTGTGGGCCCATTTCTCTAAAGCCACAGGTCCTTGCAGTAGGTCACCAAGTGCAGGGACTGCTCAGTGTTTTGCTGCTGTGCTGACTTTTGTTGCCAGCTGTGCTTATTGCCCTTCCAGTGTGCTGTGTGCAAGCCCTTCCTGATAATGCTGTTTTACCAAATACGTGAGTAAAGGGCAGAGTGAAGAAAGATATTTAATATTTTTTTTCTAGAGAAAATAATTACTTCATTTAAACCTCTATAATTGAATTGTATTTGAGTGGTTGCATGTCACCTTTCTCACAAACTGCTCTAGCAAGGTGAATTTAGTGTGTATTTGGCTTTGGCCAGGTGTAGATCTCACACTCAAGGGACTAGTCAGCACAAAGCTGCTGTCTGTGCACAGGATGACCCAAGCCCTTTATTCTGTGTAACTTTAGTGAAAGGTGTCAGAAGAAGCTGTAAAGATTTAGTATCTTGACAGTCCAAAGTTCCAGCCTTACCAGGCTGGATTTGTGTGCTTGCTTTTGAGTTTGTGTATGCTGTGTTTGCCAAATGACTCTTGCTAAAAGAGCGGTGTTTCTTGCAGGACCTGCTTCACACAGTATTTAAGAATGGAAAGGTAACGAAGTCATATTCGTTTGATGAAGTAAGGCAGAATGCCAGGCTGAAGAACAGTGAATTACAAACGGCATCTCACTAAGTTCCATTCCATGTCTGTGTATGTGTGTGTAACTAGTTCGTACTGCATAGCTGCTGGTTTATTGTACAGATTTGTGTGTTTGTGTTTTATGACATTGTAGCCAAATTATTTGTTGGTTTATGGACATACTGCCCTATCTTTTGCCAGTCTTTACAAGATGAAATCAGGAAATGGAACGTAAACATGTAAAAACATATTTAATGCTAAAGTGTGCTTTTTAGGGCCCTTTGCCAGTAGTGATTCAATCTGGTATTGATCTTTTCACAAATGAGACAGAGCTGAGAAACTTTTTTATATATAACAGAATATCACAAAATGGATTTACATGAAATTATCATGATTGCTTTATGTTTATATTTAACTTGTATTTTTGTACAAACAAGATTGTGTAAAATATATTTAAAGTTTCAATAATTAAGTCTTTCCAACTTTTCATGATTTTTATGAGCACAGACTTTCAAGAAAATATTTAGTGGGGGGGAATCCATTGCCTTTTGTCCATTAATCAGCAAATAAAACATGGCCTTAAAAGTTTGTTGTGACATTGTTCCATTTGACAACTAAATCAGGACTCGTATCTCCTTAAGATCCCATAGAGCTGCTGACCTCACCATTTCTTGTAGTTGTCTGTATTAGTAAATCTGCATTAAACAAAATTACTGTTCTTGCTAGAAGGTCTAGGTATTACAGACCTTGCTGGCACAGCAAGGTGTGTAAGTGAAATGCCAAATTTGAAAGGATTCTCTACTGCAACTTAACTTGCCAAGTCTATCTCACTTGGTATATGCACCTCAATATTTTAAGAGTAAAGTTTTTAAGAGATCTCCTCTTCCACTATAGAATATATGTGTAAAATACTGAAATACGGAAGCGGTGTATTTTAAAGTAATAACACTTCTCGGTTTATTTTTCATATACTGTAAGTGACATGAATTTAAAGTAAAATACTGGACTGGGTAGTGCACTTTTTTACTTTTTTGTATTTTTTTCATTGATTTGCCTTTTGTCAGACTGGATGTTAAATTGTAAAAATGTTTAACTATTTTTGTTAACAACTTTAATAAAACTATGCTAGCCAAACTCCTACATGAATGGCAGACCTGTTTCCCCTTCTAGCCCCATCCCTCTGGGGTGAGGAGGGGCTTTTATTTTGCAGAGGGTAATTGTAAAACAATGTGTTTGAGAGATACTTTTGAACTGTCTGCACTTGATTGTATTTGCTCTCTGCTTATGTTTGATATGAGTCTCTGCTGGAAAATGAAACTGTTGAGGATTTTATTTGAGAAGCTATGTAGTAACCTCTGAAATATTTGATAGTACTGTAGGATGGCTCTCACTAGAAAAGTACCTCCCTTACTCAAAAACAAAAAACAGCAAAAGCAAACAGTTCCTGTTCTGCTGGCGATCAACTATCCACCAATTGTTAAATATCCTGATGTAATTAATGCTTCTAATTAGTAGATGATATTACTGGAAAATGTTAAAGCCTAAAATACTTTAAGCCTACAAAATTTTATAAAACATGCTTTTAAAGGAAGATTGAAAAGCCATACTTCATTGTTCTTGCTCTCTCACCAAAAAGGGCCACATCAAAGCATCCATAATATTTCCAGGGTTTGTAGTTAAGACGTTTATGCCCAGTCTCAATAGTTCTTGTTACTAAAAACCTGTTTTTCACTTGTAGTGTATGTAATTATACATTTAAGTGACGTATTGTTTCAAGAATAGTGTTTTAGTAAAACTCTAAATGCTGACCTTTCACACTGAGGAACTGCCTTCCCTTAGCTATTAATTATATTGTTTGGTTTTGGCCAGGAAAGGTTTTGAATTTGGACTTAGGATCAGTAGCAGGTAAATAGTACAGAGCCTATTTCACTCCTCCACATGTGTACTAGGGAATTTTATGATGTGTGGTTTAAAAAACAATAAAGTAAATGCTGCTTTCATTCTGTACCAATAAAAATTTTGATAACTATTGACTACCCATAACTGATATTTTTGTACTTGAGAACTGAGGATATACTGTGGAAGCACTGTTTTCATGTGTACCATGAAATACATTATAATTGTTCAGTATTGTCTAAAACTTTTCAGCTTATTAGTTGGAAACTCAAAAAAAATTCTCTACTTGTGCATGTCACTTTCAGAAAGTTGTAACATCACTCATTTTATTAAATGTTAATATCTTCAAAAGGGAAAAAAAAAAAAAAGAAAAAATACCTGGTGCTATTCAGACCTGAACACTTGCCTCTGTGTTTGGCAGTTTGACATTCTGGGCATCAAGGAGTTGACAGAAATTACTGCAGTGCTTGAACCATACAATATCCTAATTCTTCCACATGAAAGCAAACAGCATGTTTGTTTGCTTTAAATTACTAGATTTGTAGTCATTGATATATTTTAATTATCCCCATTTCATAATATAATACAGTATTTGTATTTAAAAATAGGAATTGGGAATTTTGTGTTTAATACTCTGATTTGTATCCATATTTAGCATAAGAAATGGATTTTGTAAGACTATTTTTTTCCTTCAGCTGCGTGATTATAAAAAAAAAGAAAAAGATACCTTTTTGGTACTTTGAAAGATCTGAGGAGAGAACAGAAGAGTACTTAACTGTTTGGTTTGCCAAAATCAAAACAAAGCTTAAACAGTTCTTTTCTTATAGGTTTTTACATTCCTTCTTGTTTAGTGAAGAACAAGTATTCCTCACTTAAATCCTCTGTTAAAGTAATTTTAATGTACTTGGCATCAAATACCAGTATGTAATACACATGGAAATAAAGTTTAGTTCTGGCAGTGAAAATCATAGCCATCTATCTGACTGTGTCTAAAGTTCTGATGTGGGGCATCAGATGTCACCCTGGGCTCTTTGTTGCCAAGCACAGCCAGAGCAGGGCTGTGCTGTCCCTGCATTCCTTGAAGGAGAGCTGCTCAGCTGCCTTGCAGCTGGGGTTAAATACATTTATAACCAGAGAAGAGAAAGCAAACTGGGCTCTTTTTTTCTTTTTTTTTGGGTGGATGTGTGTGTGTGGTTTTGGGGGTTTGGTTTGGTTTTGGGTTTTTTTCTTTTTTTTTTTTCTTTTTTGATGTGAGTACATCTATGCTTCAGCATTTTGTCTGTTTTTGCTTAAAAGTGAAACACTTGTCTTTGAATTTGGTATAAGATATTATCTTCTATATTGGACACACTCCTTTCTCAAATAAAGTTTCATTATTTAAACTTTAAACTCACTAGAATGCTTGTTTAAAGGCAAATTAACCATCGGTGTTGCATCCTTCAGTTCACTGCAGTACAGCTCTGTAGCAGAGTCCTTTGGACAGGATTTTTGTAACTAGAAGTTACACTTTAACTCCTGCGTGAATCTAAGTTGCAGCAGGTACCTTACCAGCAGGATTGTGTCAGTAAAGGTGCATGAGGCACCTCCTGTAATGGTTTCATCGTTTGTTGCTGTCCCTTCAGCTCTTGCTGTGCTGCAGAGAGGGGCTCTTGTAGCCCACAGTAATGCTTGAATTTAAGGTTCTGTTACAAGATTTACAGAGAGCACACACAGCCCAGGTGCCAGGCAGGCTCCTCCACGTCCTTCCCATGCTGTTAAACCCCCGAGCTCCAGCTCTCCAGATTTCCTCACCCTGGTCAGCCTTTGTGACCAGCCTGAGCGTGTGGTGGCTCCCAGGTCATCTGCAAATCAGCGGGGGAATTCCAGGCCTTGGCCAGTGCAGAAGGCAAGGGACTCACTGGAAGAGCCTTATTTGTGTCCTCCAATCCTCCTGCAACAATTAAAGTCATAACTGTGCTGAGCTGCTTGAGGCAGGCACTGGGAGGGTGCATTTGTACAGTGGTAATTGCATCTCTGCCTGGAAATGTTTGGGTTTCTCTGAGAGCCCCATCTCAGGTGCACATCTCCATCAAATTCGTAAACATCTGGGTGAGAGATCATCCTCTTAAACCTGATAGATAGGGGCCTTATGTGGAGAACCACATGCCTTCTAAATAACCCAGTGATCAGAAATAAGGAAATGATGAGATTAAAGATGCTTTGTAAAATCATGCTTACTAAAATCACAATTGCTAACCGTGGATGTTACGTTCTTGGGGGAGAGGTGTTCCTGTTTTACTAGCAACACAGCTGGTCTTGGTAATGATTTTAAAACACCCTTTACGAAAGACATTTGGTATTAATTAATCAAAAGGGATGAAAAGCACTTAGCAATAGAGAATTTCCAGAAAGTGTTTCACTGTGGCACCATATTTTGTTGAAAGGTACCCTGATGTCTGGTGTAATACAATCCAGAGCAATTCAGAAGATGAGTGAAGTCAGCAGGATTCTTCTCAAGTAACATACTTTGTTCCTTATAATTTCCTTACTAATCTTTGCATGAGTACTCCTAACTGCTTTTTAAACAAAATTTCTAGAATTTTCAAGTTATGGTGAGGTTTCCTGGCATCAGAATGGCAGTCTTTTCTCCTGCTTCTGACTGGATTGGAGGTCTTTTGAGGACAGATAAGGACCCATCATGCCTCTAGCAAGGTTTTTATTTCCCTATTACACAACTATTCTCAGTTCAAGGGCAAGTTTATTGTTTGTTTATCATTGAGAAAAAAAAAAATCTGTAAATTTGGGTTGTATAATTCCTTTTCCCCCCCCAGGAGTTTAGTTTATATTTAAATCAATTCAAGGTATTTCACAGAATCACTAGATAAATTCACACAAGCACACTCTGATTTTTAATACATGTATTTATGCTTCATTGATTACTTGTTAGGTCTGAGGATCTGATTCTTGGTAGTTGATCCAATGCTCATGTCAAGTAAACATACTGTACATAGCCAGGTATTTATAAATTGCTGAAATTCAGAATCTTCATATAATTACAGTACTTAAGAAATTCAAGTGGGTAGATAAAGGATGCATGGAAGGTTCTGAGGGCTGGACATTTTTACTTTGTCATTAATTTTGGTTATTAATGTAGTTATTGAAATCTTCTGCATCAGGTCTTCTATACAAAAGGAGATACAGAAACTTGTTTTATAATGTCTGAGTACTCATATCACCAAAATATTGATAAAAGTAATACACGTGTCAAACAAACTGCATGGATTCTGAAACTTCTCTCTTGTAAGGTAAAGGAAAGAACTTCAGCCTTAAGCTTAATTCCCTTTCCTGCAAGCAGGAGAAGAAATCAGCTGTTTTCCTCAGCCTTTGGGAGGTGCTTTCCTCAGCTTCCCTGTAAAAGAACAAGGCTGGTGTGCTCTTCCCTTTCAAGGAAGTTTTCCCTATTCCAAAAGATGCCCCCCTATTTTAAGCATAAGGAATTGCAGCTCGTTGTTGGATGTGTCAGAAGGGTGACATAGCCCAGCAATTTAAGAGGATAATCTCTGGGTGAAATGGCTTTGGGTAGAGATATGTCTGTAAGTCACAGAAAGGTCAGAGTATGACAACTAATCTCCCTCTGGTGGGGGTGCTTCCCTGGCATTTCTGTCTCAGCTGAGCAGGTTCAAGGCTGTCCTGTAATCTGCTGTGAAAACATTGAGTCTGTTCAACCAAAACAAAGTGTTTCCAGGCCCTGTGATTACAAAGCAGTGGTCTGTTAATGTGCCCCAGTCTAACCTTAATCCATTTTTCAGGCCTTGTATCTTGTAGCTACTTGTTAAACCAAATGCCATGACAAACTTCATAAAGCTCCTGTTCTTTCCCCACAATGGGTTTTGCAACCTCACCTCCTGCTCTGCTGCTTGAAGACCGTTATTAGTTATTATTGCTACTCTAAATCTCCAGAAGATAAAAAGAATTATTTCACCTCTGTACATGGTTTTGCAATTGTTACACCTTCAGATAAAAGCAAATAGATTCATGCATTAAGATCAGAGAAAGGTGACCCTTTTTACCTTTTGTGTCCAAGTTGTGACCATGGAAATGTTAATAGACGTGAATCTGGCAAAAATAAAAATATATTCTCTTGAAAATCGGTTTCCATGTAAAAGCCCTGTACTGAAACATACATTTAGAACCTTGACAGTCATTAGTGAAGCACTGCTGAACACTCAAGCACTGTAGCTTGGTTTCTGCAGGTGCTTCTTGACAGTCCAGTCTCTCCCATGTCCCATCAGACAGGGCCTGCACTGGCACATGGAGTAGCAAGATAAAGTTCTTGAGTTCATGGAGACCACAATCCTGGGTCTTGTGTCTGCTGGGGAAGTCCAACACTACATGAAATAACCTGTCCCACTGCCATCCTGAACACCAAAGGTGGGTTTGCTGAGCCTGATTCAGCTCCAGCTCCAGTCTAGCTGTGCAGACTATTCCCATGGCTGGTTTGTTGTAAGGGAGCACACATGGTTAATCCCTGGTCTGTCTTTCACAGCCCATAGTGGATTAGGCAAGACGTGGGAAGAGTTTCAGTGGTTTCTTTTTTACAACAGAGTCCTGCCCAAAGGCATTTTGAGACAAGGAGCCCATATGGTTATTGAATATGTGGTGTGCTGTAAACCAGCATGAGAGGAGGGAGTGACTTTGGGGGTTGTGGTATGATTGTAAATAATAATTCCTTCCCAAGTCAATTGATTAGACACAAGTGCTGTCACTGGGGTGGTTATTATAACATCAAAGCAAAGATAAGACAATCGAGCTGCAGGTCAGCTAAGGCCTCTGGTTCTTTTCCACATGACTTTTCTATCCACTACTCTCTTAAAACACATGGAATTTGGGAAGTACTGCTACCATCAATCACCCAGGTGTAATCTTCCTACAATGGCATAAATCTCTGTGTCACACTCTGTTCTTGCCTGGCATTTGAATTGCCAGGGTTTGGTTTTGTTTGGTTTTAGTGCTTCTGCACTTTGTACTGACATTTTTATTAAGGTATTTTTTATGACACCAGGATTTTCTATTTAAGAAGTAGTAGATGAATCATAACATGTAACTTTATGCAAGGTTAGGATTGTTTTCTCCTGTGTACATTGGTTTATGCCAAACTTCATCTCCTATTATAATTTAAATTCACATTGTTTCATAAAGGCCTTTGGCAATTCTTCACAATCAGCTCCCACCTTTATTACCATTCATAACTCAGCAGCTCCAGCAAGCTGTCACCTCCTTAACCATCCTTCTCTACATTGTTTAACACATGGAGCAGCAGGAGCTCCAGCACAGATCGCCAAGTGGGCTTTCACTCTCTGAGAAAGCTGAGTAATTTCCTATTAGTTTCTTTGATCAATGTTGTGTACATGTAAGGGCCTCTCCTTGTGTCTCAAAACTTCTTAGCTTCCTTAAAAACTTTATTATAAACCTTGTTGAATACCTTTTTGAAATTAAAGTAGGTTATATCCACACACCTGTTGACTCCTTCAAAGGACTTCAAAGAAGGTAACTTTGTCTTGCATTTATCAGTCAGAATCTCCCTCAGGAGCTTAAATTCATTTTTTCTACTGTAATTTCTCCCTTGGTCTTACTGTGCCTTTGTCCACAAGATCAAAAGTCTTTTGAAAAATTGGAAAATCCAATTCCAGACCACTCGGGGAATTTGTGAAACGGATTCTTGTTCTCCTGCTGTCTTTGTCCTCTCACAGTACAGTGCTTGATGGTGGATGGTGCAGGATTCTGTAGTGGAGTACCTTGGGGTAAGAAAAGCAGTGAGCCATTGAGACAATTCTGTTCTGCAGATTTGAATTAAAGGGGGACAGTTATCAAGGAAGAGACCAACTTATGGGAGGCTTCAGCTGGTGATACTGTTCAGGGTCTTGCATGAACAGGAAAGCTGGACATAGTAACAGAGACAGCACTGTGGGCTAGAGGCAAAGATAACCTGGTTTGCACAGTGCTCATCCTTGAACTCAAAAAAAAAATCTGTCCAACAAGAGACTCAGGATTGAACCAGATTCCAGAATACTTTTGAGTGAAGAGTCATTTGTTTCAAAAGCACACACACAGATCTGTACACGTCTCGTGTCCCAAAAAGATAGATGTACAAACTGGTCACCTCTGTACTTGAAATAAGGATGTTTTGGAACCAGTAGCTCCAGTGTGGGTGCCTCTGTCATGTTTGTTGAGCATCAACTAAGCACTGGCAGTTGATATTTTATATAATACTGATTGTATAGGGATCACATACATATATGTACATATGTAGAGTTTCTACACACAAAGATGTAAATCTATCTCTATTGAATAGACATGTTTACAGATGTGTATATATTCTAACTTTAGAAGGGAATATTCATAAATACTGAGGACATTCCAGTATTGATTGTTCATGGACTATGATCTTTCATAAACTCTCTGTACCTGGATCATGCTTGCTCTGTTTCTTTCTGATAATTTTATACATGAAAGGGTTGTGTAAGCAGCCTTTTCAGCCACCATCTGACCAGCAGCTTATGCTGAAATGATCATCTATGGTTACTCCTAAATCTGTCCCTGAATTGCTTCTTGCCAAGACACTGCACATCTGTCTCTGGTGTTGTGTAAGTTGGTATTTAGCTACCTGCCAGTGGATGTCATGGGACTGGGATCAGGCAAGTCAGGTTTGCATAACAATAACCTGTCTTTGTTTCTCCTTATTACCTCTCAACTTATATGTCTCCCACAGACTTTGTCAATTAGAGGTTTATGTCATTGTCTAGGTCACCAATGAGCAAACAAATTTTGGCAAAAAGATCTCAGTTCTGTGGCACCACTGCTAAATGTGGTCTTGCTCATTGGTGACCTGCAGTGATCAATATTTTGAGATCAATGAAAGAACCAGTTTTTAACATATAGTTAATTACCTGTCAGTTATATATTATTTGAGTTTTGAAACCCAAATGCAGTGTTGTACTAATGCCTTGGCAGAATTAATATTGCATTATGATGGTTTTCTTTATTCAACAGATCTGGAAAAATAAAATAACAAAAGAAAAAACACCAGCCCAATTTCATTCCCTTTTTACTACCAGGTAGCAAAATGCTCTGAATTGAAATGTCAAGGACAATCTTTTTTCTCCACTTGGGATCTCCTTCTCCTTTTAGTTTTGAGCAGGACCTGCTGCTGGCCAAATCCTGGTTTCTACTGCAATAGTAATGATGAAAAGTAACATCTTTAGGTGAAGAATGTATTGGGAATATTTGGCTGGAGAAAATATAGCCCCAGAGGAGAAGTGGGATCTGTGCATTAGCTAGGTAAAGCCACAGGAGAAGCAGGGACCATCACCCTGGGGACAGCCCAGACCTGGCTGGCCAGCCATCCCTGGACACTGAACTGCCCCAGCCAGGACCTGCCAACCCATGGTGCCTCAACAAACCTCTCTGGGAGAGGAGCCTGTGCAGGTTTAGAGTAGCTCAAGTGTGAATGTGTGCTGTATTTAGGAATTATCTACCTATCAGAATAATGCACCATAATGCCCCTCCCAGGGCCTGCTTCCCTGGTTCCTCCAGCCCTGTTTACTTGCTCTGAGTAAGAAGTGTTCCTTTTCTGCAGAAATACTCAGACATTCACTGCAGCCTCCATGAGCAGTTCTCTGGGGTCTGTGAGATCCCCATGGGGTAGCAGAGAGCTCTGCCTGGGGTGATGTCCACCTGTGCAGGACAGACACAAAGCAAAGGAAGGTTGTGCTGACCAAAGGAGTCTGTAGGGAGCCAGCTCTGAGAATGCCAGATCCCTCTGTCTGGATCAAAGAAGAGCCAGAGGGATGAACGCTGCTTTGTGTATCCTGTACAGCTTTCACTGGTGACCTATTAGCTTCTAAAATCCTGGCTGTAACCTACTGAAATACACTTTGCCTTTACTATCACACCTGTCCAAGTGGAGGTGGGAGGAAGGAAATGAACTGGAGCTGGCTGAGCACATTTTGAGCCCTTTGGCTGCTCCCCTGCAGATGCCAAGCTGCAGTCAGCAGCATGGCCAGACTGTCCTGGGCCCTGCAGCAAGTCCTCTCCATCAGCAGTTACTGCCCAGATGCTGCTCTCAGGAGGGGCCTCTCTGTCCCTGCAGCCCAGCAGCCCCTGGGGTGATTCCACTCACAGATCAGGTAAGTCCAAAAGGTTGGTTCAGACTCCAAAAGGACAGCACAGCCCTGGTGATGGGCAGGTGTGGCCCATGGGAGGTACTCTGTACTCCTGCCTCATTCATTGGCACTTCCTCCCAGATAAGATCCTCTCTGGTGGGCTCAGTGCCAGCTTGGTGCTGGTCAGAAATGGGCAGCAGCAACACCTGGAAGGAAAAATAATTTCAAAACTGGAAGAATCTAAGATTCCCTGATATATTTCTCTCCTGAGTGAATAACACACCACGCAGCCACAGTGTTTGTAAGTAGACTCTCCTCTGTATTTTTAGCAACTGATCTATGAGATCATTTTGCTATTTTCAGTTGTTTGTGACTTGGGACTTTTCTGCTAGGAACATTTTGAGTGGGAAGGAGCACATGCCCTCAGCTTCCAGTGAGGGCCTGAGCAGACCCTGTAAATGATACTCATTTTCTGAACAGCTTTCCTCCCTGGAGCATCATCACTCCAGGACATCTGCTGCAGTTTGAGAAATGCTCTCTAGTGTTTTTCCGAGATGCAGGAGAATAAGCACATGCCCAGGAAAAGTCCAGGCAGTCTTTAGTGAGCTGACCAATAGCTTCCATGTAAGCAGGCAGTGTTTGTAAGCCTGGATGACATCTCCCATGTCCCATTCACAAGCAAACAGTGTCTTGCTTAAAGCAGGAAATACAATTCCTGTGTGTGCCTTTGGAGCCTTGGTGGATTCAGTGCAAGAGGTCTCAAAGCACATTTCCATATCCTGCAGGTCCTGCACCATTCCCAGTGTCCACACAGTGCTGGCTACAGGCACCTACGTCTGGGCACCCTCAGCAGGCCTGGCCTTCCAAAGGGGCAGCTCGATCATCTCCCTCTTGCTGCCCCTCTTGTGCCTGCCCTGTGGGCTTACAGTGAGCCTCTACTGCATCTCTTATCTCAAAGCACACAGACCCTGACCCTGAGTGCTGCTGCTCATTCATCGAATAAGGATGCAATAATTAATTGACTGAGAGATAAGCCACAGATTTAACTGTACGTCAAGCCTGCAGGATTCCCTCAATGCCGCCCACGCTGTGCTAAAACTGTGGATTCCTGCACTGATGCCAGGATTTTAACATGTAATAAACAGAGACAGCCTCTTGTCACCAGGGCCAGGCTTAGAAGGGGTGATTTTCTGGGACTGCCTGTACATGGCACAGCCCTGACAGGGCTTAGTTGGAATGCAGGGCTGCCGGCCACAGCTCCACACCCTCCTGCCTGGCACCTTAGACACAGCCTTAGCCCCTTGCTGCACCTTACAAATTTGTTTCACATTGTAGATGTGATTTCTTGGTAGCAGCCTGAGTTCTCCATTATTTCCCTTTCCTCTCCCATTGGCAAGGTATGGACATGCACCCGCCTCTCTCATGGGGTAAGTAACCTCCCACTGCAACAGGAGTTTCTTCTATAAATTTTATAAATCTTTTCTTATAAAAAGAAGGTTACTCTCCCTCCCCAACAAACCTGCACCACACCAACCATCCTCCACTAGTCCCTGCAGCAGTGGCCACCTGTCCCACAGAAGGGCGTGGGGACTTGGCTCACACCCCAGTCCTGATGGCCTTTGGACCTTGGCAGAGCAGCAGGGTTTCCAGCCAGGATGAAATTCTGGCTCTGGAAACCTCAGGGTAAGCCTGGGGCCCGAAAAGCTAAATTTCATTTGAGCAGACCCCCGAGTCCCAGGTAGTTTTTGCACTCTGAGAGCTTTGGCAGAGCTTGCATGAGTGATGTCTGAGCAATGACCCAAAAAGCCTGCAGGGAGCCACAGGGCACTGGAGATGCTCACAAGCAGCCTGATGGTCACCTCTGGCTTCCTGAGCCAGTGAGAATCAGCTGTCCCAGCCTTGGGAGTTTGGTGTTTCCACAGCTTCAGGTTCGCCAGCCACAGAAGTTTTAAACTCCTTTATTACATTTTCTGTAGTGCTTATAAAAGTACAAAATGGCACTTTTAGTACCAAAAGGAGACCGTTTATCTACTTTTATTTCCTTTTGGGTTAGAAGAGGAGACTGAAAGAAAATATGAACTGGTTTTCTGCAAGAAAACAAACTGACCTTTGAGTGTTATAAAAGCCTTTATACAATAATTTGGCCAAAGAGGACTGGAATTTCTTCTGTGAAACATTTTTCCTTAAAAAATGCCAGTTTGCTAAAACCAGAACAGTTTGCAGAAAGGCTTGGTTTAAGTGAATCTGCACATTTTATAGCTACTTAGAAAATTTTTAGACTTCTGAAATGCTGAATGTGTCAGCATAACTCTTCAAGTATGAAGTTAATCTACAAGTGGAATTTTAAAAAATAGAAATTAAAAAGTAGGAAAAAAAATACAATTTAAATAAAAATGAAATATTTTTGCATTATTTAAACCCAAAATGTTTGAACTGACCCATTCCAAAACATCAGTTCACAACAGCTTTGAAATGTGCCTTTCTGGGGAGTGGAAAGTTCAGTCCCTCCCAGGTAAAGCTGCTCTGGAAAGCTTCAGGCAAGTGCAGACCAGGCTGTGGGTTGAACTTTCATGTCTGTGCTCTAGAGAAAACTGGGGAACCTTGTGCAATGGCATCTCTGCCCCCTTTGATAAGCTTCTTTTCAACTTTCAGTACAGCACAGGTTCAAAGCCACAGGTGAAGCATTTCTGACTCTCTCTCTCATCACCAAAGGCAGTGCAAAACATCTAATAAAGGAAAAACAGTAAGCCAAAGGCACACGTTGGTCTTGCCAACGAATACTAATACTAACTAATCTTAAAAGCCTCAATTACTGTTTTGGTGCAGCTTTTACACCCTTCCCTCACCACCAAAAAAAAAAGTATTCTAAGTATTCTGGGCTGGAACTACTGTGAGGCATATTTAAAACAAGATAAAAGTCTAAGAAACCTAAGAAATACACATATTATTGTTCAGGATACATACTGGGAATAATAACTAGTGAGCATTGAAAACCAAAGGAAATCATTCAAAGTGGGAGTATGAACTGTTTTTTTCCCATTTTGGGGTTTTGGATTTTTTCTCTTTGGCCTTGCTTTCTGCACCAGAGAAAGCACAGAAAACCAACTACATTCATTCTAATTTTGGAATGAAGTGGAGGTTTTATGTTCAAAATAAAAATGGGAGCCTTCATCCTGCAATAATACTCTCCAGAGCCTGCACTGGCAAGGTACTGCTGCACCTCCTGTCTGGATGAAGTGGTGCTGCTTCTGGCTTTAAGCCCCATACACACCAAAGTCACTGAACTAAGGCTCATTACAGGTATCTTCCATTGTGGCTTAGGGCCAAAAAGGCAGCAATAATACTCAAATTTGCACAGAGTGTTTCTCAATGCCCCGGGCTGCAGCAGAGCAGGTTGTGTGTGGCTGTGCCGGTCTCTCTCCACACCCAAAGTACCAAACCAGTGTGCTGGTCTGTGGTTGTGGCCTGTCTTTACTCCTCATGTTTTTTATGATGCAATCCTCCTGAGAGCTGCTGCTGTTGGTTTTATCCTCCCAGGGCTGAATAATACCAGGCAGGGTATATTCAGTGTGTATCTGCCCTTGCTCAGGTCCTCAACCAGACCAAGGATGCATCACTTGAAACACAGTAGACAAAACTTTTCCTTCTCTTGGTTGATCATCCTGGCAGATCAGCAAGAGGCTCCTGGCTGCTATGGCCTACCCTGGCTGTATGGGGAGACAAATTTTCCATGACTTGCCTGAGAGGCAGGATGCACACCTGTGCTGGGCACAGTCATAGGGAGGGATTTCATGAGGCTCCAAGTGCTGGCAGGGAACTACCAGGACAAGTACCACTGGAAAACAAGCCAGGACAGCTTGGCCACTGGCCAGCAATCTGGTGAGACCAGTGTGGTGTGTATGGGCTTAATGTGTGGGTGCAGGGATGGCTGGGAGGGATTCAAGCAAAGGAGAAGGCAATATCATGTAGACAAAGAGGAACAAATACGATTTATTTTCAAGGATAAAACTACTTTTAAAACAAAACCAGGAAATCCTGGAGGAATTGGGGTACCACTGCTCCATCACCCTTTGCTCCTGTGAGTAAGGCAGGGACCTGAAAAGCAGCTGCCAAACAAACCCAGGGAGTGTGAGTTCAAGGCACGTGGTAACCAAAGTGTCTCAAACCCAAGGCTTTGTTCTTCTGGGACTGAAAACCCTTAGGGTGGCTGTCCCTGACTCTGGTCTCATATAAACCACTATAAATCAGACACAAAGTTACATTGGTGCCATCTGCACCTCGTTGCTCAGTCTCTCATATGCCATTTCACAAGGATTCCCTAACTTAGTGCAGTTCTCCTTTTCCACACATTGTAAAGGAAGTGAATTAATCTGAGCCTGTTAATGTGTAAATCAAGTTGAAATATTTGCTGGTAAAACACAGAGCTCAGGTTGACAATGACAACTGGAAGTGGAGCTAGGGCAAAATGTCGATCTGGAAAGAGAACATCTGGGTATGCACACAAGGCTGAGTTGGTTTGATGGGGAGCATTGATTTTCCCCTACAGTCAATTGCTACCACACAACTTCTCAAATACTCCCTGCTCCCACTTTGTTCCAAAGCTAAAAACCACCAGCAGTGCTGGGGAAAGGACAGATGAAACAATAGCTTTTTTGTCTCTTCTGTCCTTGGCAACGTGGGAGCAAAAAATTGTGAGGGAAAAAAGAAGAAACAAAGACACATCTGCCAAGATGAGGATTGTCCTCTTGGCCAGTGGGCTGAGCAAAGATCATAGCATCTTTTTCAGAGGAATCATGACTGCAGTGAAGATTACAATGCCGGTGTCAGGAAATTCAAAGCTTTCCCACATGAAATAACCAGAGGAAATTTTTTAGTCACTATTAGCCTCTTCCCCAAAGGCAACATAGGATTTAAAAGTGCAAGAAGATTTTCTCAAGTGACAGGACTATATAAATCTCTGTCTCAAGGGCAATAGAAATGAAAGTACCTCAAGTGCAATTGGAAAATCTTTCATTGTTTCTTACTGGGTACAACTAAACAGAATTAAATCTATTTTATTCCTTACTCGGGGCTGTGCATCTTGTAGATAAAGGAAGATAAATGTACAACCATCCCCCTCTGGCAGCTTGTGTGGTTGATACTCTGTGCACAAGGGCTGTAGAAAACCAACTTCCAGAGGGAACCAATGACCCATCTGTACTGAAAGCAGGCCTTTTTTTTTTCTTTCAGCTAGGGGAGATCCAATATCAACATTGCTGTCATAGCAGCTGTACAAGAAAATAAGTGATTTCCTGTCCGAGCATGTTCCATCAGTCAGCATTTTATTTTTGTACTAAACCAAAGGCAGGCATGTCACCCCGCCCTGTGCTGGGGCATTCTTCCCCATCCCCTGCCACTGGAAAGGCACTGGGAAAACATCTCAGGGTTAAAACCTGACACAAAATGCCCACTCAGTGCTTGTACCAAATGCCTTCTCCCAGAAGTGTGTAGCCAAGGCAGAGTTTTTGGACTTCTGTAATAGCTTAAGACTATTCTCTCAGCATCGACCGCTTTCTCCCAGAGCTGTCAGCCTGGTCCTGGTTTTGGCTGGGTTGGAGTTAATTTTTTTCTTAGTAGCAGGTACAGTGCTGTATTTGGGATTTAGTATAAGAATAATATTGCTAACACATTGATGGTTTCATTGTTGCTCAGTAGTGCTCACCCCTAAGTCAAGGACTTTTCAGTGTCTCTTGCTCTGCCAGGGAGCAGGTGCACAAGAAACCAGGAGGAGCGTGGCCAGGACAGCTGATCTGAACTGGACAAAGGGATATTCCATACCATAGGATGTCATGCCAGGCTGTAAACTGGGGGAGGTGGCTGGGAGGGGCCAATCACTGTTCAGGGACTGGCTGGACATCAGTCAGTGGGTGGTGAGAATTGTATTGGCATCACATGTATTTTTTCCCTGGATTTTATTCCTTCCACTCTACCTCTCTTTTCCATTACAACTGGTGCTGCTAATATTATTACTATATTTTACTTTATTTCAATTATTAAACTGTTCTTGAGCCACAGGCTCTTTTTTTTTCAGATTCTCTTCTTAATTTCATCCTAATGAAAGAGTGGGAGGTGAGCAAGTGGCCATGTGATGCTTAATTGCTGCCTGAGGTTAAACCATGACACTTTGGCACAACTTCCAGTCCAGAATTCAGGATATAAGGAAACCTTCTGCCTGTNTTGTCTGCTCTTTTTTTTTTCAGGAGTAAGAACTCTTACCATGAGACAGAAGGGTTAACCAGCATCCTGCAAGCATCCCGCTGGGTGCAGTGCCTCTGCTGCCCGTGAGAGGGCTGTGGGCAAGCGCGTTTGGGTGTTTCACTCTAATACAGAAATACAGAAAAGGCGCTGCCAGCTGCTTGCAGAATCCCTGGGCACCCCCTGCTCTCCACAAGCTTTTGCAGAGGCTCGCACGGGCAGGGGCAGGAGGCAGCAGCTGAGCGGGATGTCACCTCCTGTGCCCAAAGCTGCCCTCGCAGAGGCAAATCCCTTCAATGACTTCGTGTGTCGAGGGGTTCTGCCCCCACCACGGCTCCCCACAGGCTGCAGGGCAACTTTCTGTGCTGTCGGGGTGTTTGAGACAGGTGCCAAGGATTGATTTCCTTAATATGACAATTGAAATAAACCTCATTTTTATCACACACAGCTGAAAGATCTTGTCAGATCCAAAATTATATGTTTTGTGTCTGATCAGGTTTGAATTTATTCTCATTATTAAATAAGGCACATTTCGGAATAAAACATGCTTCCACAGTGGAAAAACCAGAGCATTTGAACTGAAAACGTGTAAAAGTGGAACCTTGTCTCCAAATAAAAATATTTCACACCATTTTCTTCTCTGTATGTATCATACCATTACTTTAACCTAAAAGATGCTTTCTAAATTAGGTACAGTTTTTGGTCAACACCAAAGAGGTTTTGGGTAAGTAAGTGATAATAAGAAGGAAAAAGAAAAAGAAGGAAAACACAAATCCCAAAGCATTTTCTAGATCTGAGATTTTGTTTCCAGTCACTTTTGCAGTCACCAAGAGAGCAATAGGCTCTTCTGAGTGCACCTTGAGGGACATTCAGTCCAGTCCCGAGGTCAACATGAATGTCAGCATTACCTAGATGGACAGGTCCTGCTTGAGAGGTGCACGATCTCTGGACTTTGCTGGTTAATTGCAAAGGGCTGAGTGTGCCCTTTAGATCACTCCTTCACCTCATCTGAGACTTTGTACATTATTTTTGGGACATTAAGCACAGCAGGATGAGTCCTCCAGGGAAATTTTGCACCGTTGCCAGCATTCTGATGGCTGGTCCCTTGGAACGCGATGTACTTCTATCCCCAGCTTCTGGAGTCATATGATTATGTGAGGATCTCAGCTTTCATGACAATGAAAAGTAGGTTTTTAGTCACTGAGACTGTAGAGAAAAGCAGGCAAATGTCACCTCCAAATGGTTATGGATCAAAAAGCAAATTAAAGGAATCTTAACTATATCAAATGCCTGAATTTTAAATGCACAGCTTAAAAACAGCATAATTTTGAGGAGCAACTGTTAAATTTTGGATACTTGGAATTTTCACAAAGAGGGGAAAAAAATTGCTTCTTGCTTTTTTCTTCTTCCCTCCTTGCCCTTCTTCCTTCCTTTCTAAGGCTCCATCCTGCTGCTTACGCTCCCTGATTGTTCTCAGTCTGGAGCTGCCATTGGACAGACTCAGACAGAGCGGGAGCTCCGGGAATTTTCCAGGTTTACAAAATGTTTTCCTTGCGTCTGCCAGAGCCAACGGCAGCCGTCGCTGCACACGTGCCGCTGGAAAATCACAAGCAGGCTGGATGCCAAGGATGGGAGCTCTTTGGACCGGGGCACGTCGTGGTCCGGTGGGGCAGCGCAGCCGGGGCCGGGCTCGGGCACAGCCCCCTGCCCTCGGAATGAGTCTGCTTGGAATGAAACAGCTCCAGGGGAGCGATGTGTCCCTTGGAACAAACAGCCCCACTCCAGCACTGATGGTGTCCTCAGCAAGGACATCCCCAGCACCCCCAGAAGCTTGTGCCAAGACATTAAAGCCTCTCGCTCGGCAATGGCACTTGCAAAAAGGCTCAAAAAGTAATTCCGAGTAATACCGAGTAATTATGAACTGTGAGTGCAAGAAGAAAAGTGTGGTTAAATTTTAAATTTATACTGCCCGTGTATGTCAGTGCCCTCTGGCAGTGCTCAAAACTGGGGGAAAGATACCTAAAAGTAAGGAAGTTTTTTGTCCCAGCCTTCGATGAGATGTGACACACAGCATTTGGTGAGGGAGTCAATTTGCTATTCCATTTGTTATTTTTAATTTATACCAATTTAATGAAAAAATCAAATGTATTTTACAGAAGGTTTTGTCAAAACTTTTAGGGTCTAAATTCTGCCTTCCATTAACAATATGTATTTTAATCAAGTGCTTGAAATTAATGTTTTATTGTAGATTATGTGCACATACATTATGTGCCAAGCCTATATATACCTGTTTGAGGAAGATCTAAAGAACCCATACAGTCTGTTTTGGATGTTAACAGGAAAGCATGGAGAAGGTAGAAATTTTAGGCGGTATGTAGAGCCAAGAATTTGGTGCATGCTCAGTGCAGAAGGGAAGAGGGGAGGAAACACAAGTGGATTTATGGCTCTGCAGAACCAGCCAGGCTGGGACAGCCTCGCAGCTTGCTGCCTGCGCCCCTCAGAGGTTTTTGCAGCTTTATGTACCGAAATGCTGCCTGGGGCTGTCAGACTACCAGCAGGACTGATTAAACCAACCACTGGAAAAATCCCCAGGAAGCTTGTCAAAACACAGCATTTCCAGCGCAGAAACACGAGCTGTGCTGGTGCCTAGAACCGGCTCCCGGGCTCGGCTGTTTGAGTTTCCCGGCCACACCCCGGGGCACAGCAGCGACACTGAGGTGGCAGCCCTGTCCCACAGCTGGGCACCCCTGACAGGCATGAGTTTGCTGAAAGACACGGTGCAATGGCACCAGCAGGTGTAAGTGACCCCAGAGTAACCACTTCACTAAGAGACATAAATCTTCCTTCTAAGCTTTCTGTTCTTCAAAATTTCCTCTGAGTAAAGGGTTCATTTACAAGTATGGCTCATGAAATGGCTTGTACAGCAGGATGCTTACAATAAAATGGATTTGGAGCATAAAAGGCAGCATTATTACTATTCCTGTGCCTGGCTGGCTTCTTGCCAGCCTCCTGCTTCCTCCTGTCTCCCATCACAGGAGGCTGGAAAAATTCCCCCAGGATTGATTAAATGAGAGAGACCTGTGGAAAATGGAGGCAGTATGAAGGAGGGAGGTGATGGCTGAAGGGAGAAATCAGTGTCACAAGCACTGACACAAGCAGTTAAGTGCCTGGAGAGGTGGGAAAGCAATGAGAGTCTCCGCAAGAGGGAATGAGAAGGAAATCCCAGGCAACTTCTCTTTCTCTTCCAGCCCTCCCACAAAAATGCTGCTTTGACATGAGAAAAATTCAAGAGTGGCATGGGGAGCCACCTGCTCCTGAGTGCTGTCAGTCAGCAAATTGGTGAAGCACTCCAGGGCAGAAACCAGACACATAGACATGCTCCCAAAAAATTCCCAGGCACATTTCAGGAGTGACAGTTGTCCAGAGATGGTTACAACCAGGACACAGAGCCACCATGGTTTGGAGGCTGAGGCTTTATGAGCAGAAAGTCACATAACACCATGTCAGCTGGCTCAGAGGTCGGGAAGGCTCCCAGTCACATTCCAGTTACTGCTGAAACATCTTATGAAATGAAGTTTTTCTGCTGCATTTTATACTACATTTTACTCTACATTCATACTGTCACATGCACCATTAAAGAAGTCTAGAAAGTTAAGAAAACTTTTTTAAAAATTAAACTGGGAAAAGTCTTAAAGTTACTCTCACACATGATTTCTAAATTCTTTCTATGATGCCCAGATTTTTACAGCCCCTTGAAAATCTGGACTTGACAGGCCACATAAAGGAGATTATTTTTCTTTTGTTTTCCCTGTGACATTGTTTTCCTAGGATAATTTGCCAACATTGTAATATCTTCTTTCTCACATGGTATCCTCCTTCACTCAATTTTCCTGCCAGAAGTCATGCTCCTGTTGAAGCCTGCAGTGTGACAGGCAGGTACCAGTAGTGAACCAATTTATTCCCTGACTCGAAGCAGCAAGAAAAGGCCAGGATCACTGTGTGCCTGCTTGATTTGTTTCTGCTAAATGTCAGGTGCTGAGGCAGTCTTGAGGAAAGATGTTAAACATGCAGCTGCCAAATTGCAGTTCCAAGAGTACAGTTTGCTTTTTCTTCATGAAGATGATCTATGCCAAACACTTGGCTTGCACCAAAAGAGAGCTCACTCTTGCAATTGAAGGATATGAACTTTTGGACTAAGGATTTATGAGCTGAGTAGCATTTGAATTTAATGACATTGAGAAAGGCTTTTTCATTTATATAGGCTGCTTGAGACTTGTTTAGTCTGTGTTTCATTTTCAAGAGAATTTAGTCCAGTCAAATTTCTGAATTAACTACAATGCAACATGGTAATTTTCTTGTCCTCTGTTTCAGTTTTCACTTTACTTCTCATAGCTGTTTGCATTTTATTTAACCTGTAGGTATTTTTGTAACTAATGATCTAAAATATATCATCTACCCAGTGCATTTCATTGTTTTCAATTTCCTAACAGGCTCTGTAACAATATCTATTGTGTCTCATTAGGCAGACAAATATTACCCGTTTGACTATCTGCATTCATGTATAGTTATTCCATCCAACTACACAGACTTCCCTTCTTAAAATTTAGAATGAGAAGTACTTGAACTGTTAAACAGATTAATTTTTATTTTGTGGCCTGATGTCCATGACCTGTATTTGGGTTATAAACCTGTCATTTGCCAGGGCTCCTTGTCCACTGATTTCACAAGCTGTTGTTACCAGGATAGATTTCAAATTCATCTGAAAATCACAATTAATCATTTGGCCAGCTCTACAAAAAAGGTCAGCCAACACCTCCAGTCCCTAAGTTCAGTAAGTTTGCTGCCAGACCATCTTCTGAGTTTTAGCTGCCTTGGTTTGTGTTATAAACAGAAATATCTAATTTCAGATTCAAATTACAACACTAGCTCAAGTGTGTTGGCAAGACTTTTAAAGGCTTGCACATTCTAAATATGTGCATAGACTATAAAGTAGCAAAATCAAAAATAATTACTATTTATATCCTTCCATTGTTTTCTTCAAAAACAGTGCTTTAAACTTAGATATTGTTTTCAAAATGATTAAGCTGACTCCTAGAATGTTTTTCCTAAAATGTTTTTGTTTTTTCAAGTCCAATAATGCTTCACAACTATTTCCATCTGGTAGTAATAGTCCTGTTTATTCTGGAACATCTTGGTTTATATTATGCCTCTGTGTAACAAAATCTATTGAAATCATGCAAAACACCAATCTCTCTGCCAAAGTCAATAAAATTACTACTTGTTGAAGAAAACAGTAAACAACAGAACTTCATAATTATGTCATTAGCACTTTCTTTGTCAACAGTTGGGAAATCTGGAACCTTCAAGAAAAATAAAGAAGGAAAAAAAGTAATGAGTTCAGCTCAGTTGTGTAATTAATTATACATAAACTACTAATGAGGTTTTGTTAAAAATGCAAACAATTTTATAGCAGTATTAGCTGCACAGCAGCATAGCAGCAGCAGTTCAGCAAGCAGAGTGAATGCTGTGTTTTATCCATCCATCAAACAAATGGGCACATTTTAAAGCTTCTTTGGTGCTGAGAGTCAGTGTGCTACAGCAGGCCCTGAGCTGATCTTAAGTCCAGCTCAGAAGTCCATTTTGATACAGTTGGGAGAGCCAAAGGCATTTTGTCCTGCCCTGCATTTTCTGCTGGGAGCAGAATTCTGCTCTTTGTGTTCAGACATTCCTGGGATGTTCCCTCAAAACACCTCCCGCTTTGTGCTTTTTTGCATCCATTTGGTAAAAAAATATACTATTTATGAGTTTATTTTTTCTTCTGATCAGTTCAAATGTGTGACAGCATAACATTCTGCAGAAAAGAGTGCAGCCATGGGCAGGGCAGGTTTATTTATCTGTCAGTGCCAACCAAGCCAGATATAAAACACCACAAAACCCAGGGGTAGGCTGAAGCACGAGGGGCAGGTATTGCCTAAAGTGGCATGATAAATTTAATTTACTACATTAGTTCTCAGAGATTGCTGTCAAGAAATGAAGAGAAGAAAATGGGGATGAGTTTTTCTGGTTTCTAGATTCATCAAAAAGTGAATTAATAGTAGCACTACAGAGTTGTGCTTTGCTGTAAGGTACACATCACATGTAGTACTAAATAAATACAGTGAGACCAGTGTATATTCAGAGATGCCTCTGATGATCCACACCAAACTCGAGTGGTCTGGCTGCAGCAGAGAATGTTTTCTACCCCCTTTGCACCGTGTGGAAATCAGCATCCCTGGCATCCTTAATGGCTTCCTTCCATCCAGGAAATTCTGTTGTATTCCAGAGATGACAAACATAAACTGGCAATAATTTATTAAGGTAATAAAGACCCGCTTCTCCCGAGAGGGCCGTTCCCACCGTGTGCACTGTGCCCGGGAGCCGCTAGATGGTGGAGCAGGACCCCGCACAGCCCTTCCGAAAAGCACCGATCCCGCCCGAACGCTCACAGCTCGACGGCACAGCTTGGAGTTTTTATTCCAGCTACGTACATCATCTTTGTCCTTTATAGCTGATTGATATCTTCTAGAACTCCGTCTTTTCCAAGGAGAGCTCGGAGAGCAAGGCACACACCAGCGCATGGCACAGGGGAGGTCCCATGTCCCAGCTAACACCTTTAGAGTGATGAGCTTTGGAAATTAAGGCACAGGATTCGTCTGTAAACTGTGAGTCCATGTGTGCATCGCATTGCCTGGGAGGCAAGAGCAGTTGTAAGAAATTTCTGCTCAGAATCATCTTCCAGACGAGCCACTGCCTCTCTGGGCAGGGCTGTGTAAATAAAAAAGAGGCAGTGTAAAATGACTAGATTTTTAAAATTTTTAATTACATCTATTTTGATGATATCTCTAAGTAATATCTTGCAAAATCTAACTTGTATTAGCCACAGAACTTAAAACCTGCTTGGATATGAAAGATGACTGGCACATGCAGTGAAATACGTCTCAAGGACCTTCAGCAGAGATCAAACTCATTAAACAGTGACTCCCAAAGTCTTGGAAAAAAAAGGCAGAGGTGTGCTGCAGAAGTCAGGGAAAAGGAACAATCTAACTCAATGTTGTTATTAGAGAGCTAATGAGAAATAAACTGAATAAATACACTTACAGGTCTAAAGAGAAGAGTTAAAGCATCAGAGTGCACAAGCAAATAGAATTATGCAGATACTTGAAAACATAAAGACAACTAACAAAATGCAGATCATTACATGACAAAAAACTATCTACAGACAGTTATGTGGCAAGTAAGCTTTATTTACTATGGAAGAAAAGCTCTTTCTTCACCTGGTGTTTCCAGCCCTGCAGAACAGACAATGCTGCAGACAGAGCAGTCCTGGGCAATGGCTGCTCCCCTGCAGATAACTATTAACTTAATCACCCACTCCTGCTTTATCTGTAAACACAGAGCTCGGGACTCTCCTGAATTAATCCTTGTTTGGACTGTCTAGGGGATTGGATGGGCAAAGAACACCATGAACCATCAAGGGTTTTTTGCACTGCTGTCACAAACAACAATATTGCAAATATTCTGAACTCCCTACAAAACAACTTTCAGTGTTTGTCTTTTGTTGGAAGACATTTTCAGAATCTCACACTTTGTGTTCAATATAAATTATATTCTTTGATTACATGCAGGATCTTTTTGGTAAAACTATTTCTTAGTATAAGAAATATATTCTGCCTTCCCTGTATCTACTCCCTTGTGCAGCTCAAGCCAGCAGTAGTACCTGTTAGTTACTCTTCATTTTGCTAAGCCACCCAGGTTCTTTCAGTCTTAGAAAATGAGCTCTCTGTGACTCTTAATTACCCAGGTAGTTTGAATTAATCTTCCACAGTCACAGGCTGTTGCACAGTGCTCCAGGGGAAGCCCCTTCTGTCCTCCCTCGGGGGCACAAGCACTTTGCTGTCTCTGTGCACACATCTCTGGGACAGCCAGGAATCCCACTGGTCTCTCCCACGGCTTTGTCAGACACCAGGAGACCACATACATAGATGCCACAGGTTTTGTCCTTTCTTTAACCTCCAAAGGATGGGGCTCAGTATACTGAGAAATATTTTTTTTCACTAATAATATTGATTTTCAGTTAAAGTGCAGTCAGATACCTGCTTTCTAATTAAATCAGTGATTACATGAGGTCTGTATCCTTCTAGAGCCATTAAATACCAGGCCAAATACCTCACAGAACCTGAAACTACATTACACTGTCAAATATTATCAGCCCAGTCTTTTGATCAGCTTAAGTGTCAGCTAATCAGCAAAAACTGACTCCCAGATGACTGTGCAGCTTGACATTAACTGTATTGTTCTAATTTAATTCTCCATCAAGAGGGTTCTGCATCAGTCACCCTGCCTCTTTTCTTGGGAATAGAGATAAATGGATAGGCCTAGATTGCCACAGCAGGCAGACATCTGGATCTCAGTGTTTCAGAGGTGACCCTCAATCATTGTCCCTATTAAGAGAACTCCTTTATCAGCCCTGTCCAAACTGGGGTTGCTGAGTATCAACAGCTGATATAGGTGACTCAACACTCCCCTGAGCCCTGCTGGAGTGAAAAGGATTTAATACATGATTAGCATATTAATACTGTCCTGCTTTTTCCCAAATACAGAATGCAATACTGGCTGCTCCTGCTTAAATTTTTTTTGTTGTTTAAACCTTTCCTTGCAGAGATTTGATCCGGAATTGGTTTTAGGTTATGAAATTAGCCATTTGGAAGGACCACCTGTATTAAAAACGTTTGGAATGAAATCCACAAGCAGAAATGTTCCAAAATGCTTTTAAACTCAGAGGAAAGATAAGCTATTTGGAGTGAAAAATTAGGAGCCTTTTCCAATTTTGAATTAATGAGCCTGTAGCTAGAACATTTTATATATTTCAGAGTACATCCATACTGGACGTCTGACATATGAAAAGGTTTGAGCAAGAAAAAACAAACATAGAAATCAGGACTGAGACTCTTTTTGAAAAATGCTTTAAATAATGAAATGGTTTTAATCAACTGACAAGTGGAAAAGCAGAGTAATCAAACCAATGTCTACATGGATTTTTAGGGAGATACATCACTTATAGGGTTTACTTAGAATATGCAGATGAAGGAAGACAAAAATTTACAGAGGCTTGTTGGATGAGAGGACAGGGAGCTTCTTGGTTCATTTAGGCTGAACTAAGATTATATACGCCACTTATATATGGAACAGATTTTCTCTGGCATGGAGGATGTCAAGAAGGTGAGCAAACAGACATTTCACCTTGGTCTATCCCTGGCTTTACACTCCAATTTTATTCCTTAAAGGCACGGGCTATCCAGCCAGCAAAGCTAACCAAGGTGGTTTGAACCCTAAGCACTGCTTCTCTGGATCATGGTGGGTTTTCTGTGAGATTTATTTAACAAATAAACTACTTAACAAAGTGGTGAAAGAAAGGAAAGAGCCATCCTTTTCACTGCTTTAACTTGGACTCCCTCCAGGATCTGTAGCTGCAGGCAGATGTCAGCACCTCTCTTGGTCATTGCACCCAAAGCTGGGGTCAAAAATTCTCTGTGAATTGTGTGAGAATGGCAGACCCTGTGGCTGTCCACACAGTTTGCAGCAGGGCAGCCCCAGGCCAGCTGAACACTGGCTTTGTCACCATTCTCACAGGTAGTCCCCAGCCTGGAAGTTTCCTCTTGTATTCCCACCCTTGGCTGGCCTCCCGTGACTCTTTCACAGCAAGAACTTCTGTTCCAGAGCAAACTCACACAAACCCCATGCTCCACAGCCCTTCCTTACCTGTCAGTACCACAGAGCACCTCAGCCTGTCTGCCCCAGGACTGCAGAGCTGCAGCCCCCTCAGCATCTGAGCCGAGGGAGAGTTGATCCCAGCAGTGCTGGGACTGAGACCCTCAGCACATCACCAGAGCTGAGCACACATCTGCTGCCCTGAGGAGGCTGCTGGCCCCCTTTGGCACAAGCTGCTGCACCCTCTAACTACTCCCAGGAGCTGGACTCAAAGCCAGCTCTTCCATTGGCATCTCCTCAGAACCTTCTTCAAGAATGCCTGGCAGAGATAATGGAGCTCAGCTGGGACCCAGGACCTTTGGCCAGGATCTGCTGGCAGATCTTGCTGAAAGCTGCCAGACCAGGTGGAACCTGCTAGAAGCAGCCACAGCCTCCTGTAGCTACCCCTTCCCAAGGGCAGCATCAGACACCCTGATGTTCCTCAAAGGCCCCCAGCAATCCCAGAAAAACTTCCTACAGGATCTTGGATCAGAGCCAGGACACTGAGGCAGTGCTGTGCCTGCAGCCACCTTGGCTATCCATGGTCTCTGGCCAGGGAAGAAGGCAGCCCCTCTGACAGCACTCAGACCTTCTTCAGCAGGAGTTTTAGCTCTTCACTTTTACTGGTGATTAACACATCAGCAACAAAGTGCAATCACACAAAACAATTAAAGCTTAAATAGTCAAAGGTAGTCCATGATATTTCAGCATCATGGATCGTCAGGTGCCTGTGCCTTGTTGGCCATCAAGCTCAAGCTACAGCACGTATGACTGTCCAAAGTGTGCTGGGTGGAGAGAGAGGAAGAGGAAGGGGCTGAGGATGTGGGAGAGGAAGAAGTCGCTGCTGCCTCGTTGCACTAAACAGCCAGTGCTGTTCCCCCTTGTGCCAGCAGCATTTCCCCAGCCCCCAGAGGAGGCCTGGGGCTGAGGAGCCCCAGCTGAGCTCTGTGGGTGGGTCCATCCCCACCTGCAGCTGAGGGGTGTGGCACGGGGTGCCCCTATAGGGAGCTGCTGGGGATGCTGCAGCAGTTGCCTGGTGTTGGCCCTGGTTCCTGCTGGCTGCCTTGGTCTCTCCTGTGATTGTTGGCTTGAGGATGGATTTTGGCATGCTCCTGGAGCCTCTGGGCTTTGTCAAGGTCCTTGAATGGGTGAGTGGAGCTGGGGGAGCTGTTTGCTCTGCTGCCCCAGGCCTGGCTCTGTGCCTGGGCTGGCTGTCCCTGGGCAGGGGTGAGCCCCTGGGCTCAGGGACCTGCCCCAGGCTGCTGGGGCTGGGTGTCCAACGCTGGGCTGCTCCTCAGCCACGTGCTTGGACTGTGGATACAGAAACTCAATGTGTTGATTGCAAGTGTGTTACAGTAGCTTGTGCTGTTGTGTGCTCTGATGATTGGGGATTTAGGGTCTGGATAGTGAAAAAAGGGAAAGTAAGAACTATTTAGAGAGTCATATTGATGTGTGATACTCTGAGCATGTACTTTTTAGTTATTTGAATTTATAGTTGTGATTATGCAAGACTTGTGAAAGTATTTCCTTCATCAACTGCAAGAAATACTATACTGGTTGCTAGTATACAAAAAAAAAACCCAAGGAAATACAAACCTCAAAGTTTTCTGGGCAACTGAAAATAAAATAAACTGAAAGCACTTTTAAATGGGCTTGGGTTAGCAGTGCTGCTTATGCTTTTGAATTTTAGAAACTCAGCATTTTCTTCTTGACATCACTTCATACTTCTGCTTTGCTAACTTTGCTGCTATTTCTTGTCTTTAACTATTTCAGCTGAATTTGCTTGAGTTTGCTTCCTTTGAGCTCTAGTGGTGTGCACTAATGTGTCTATGTATTAATTCCTATAGCTTATTGCCATCTTTGCTTTTGCCACATGTGGAGGCTTTCAAGGTGAAACTGCCCTTCTAGTTTCCTGTGAGGGTGTGGTAAACAAAACAATTACAGCTGCTTTTGCTTATCCATTCAGGTGAGTGCTAGCTCTTCAGTTATTATGTGATAATTACTTCTCATTCCCCTTTTTCCTATCTGCCTCCTTGTGAACTTGTGCTTACTGTATAAGTGAAGATGGGAAACTTCTAGCTTGCTCTGTAGCAGTAATTAAAAAACATTTAGTTGTAATCATATAAAGCACTGTAGCTGTTAGTGCCCTGTATAAATGGCAGAAGGCTGTTATGCTCTGTATGACTCTATGTTAAGCTCTAGCAGTGTGTGAATGCTATAGAAAGTAATTAGTAAGCCAAAAAACCCAATCTATTTTAACAGCCTAATTCTTCATCAATTTGTAGCTGCTTTGGAGGTCCAGATAAGATTATTTTCAATGTGACATTTTCCTATTTTTGTTCAAAGACTGAATGGAAAATACTTTTCAGTTTATTCCAGCGTTATCTTAGTGAGGTTGCTGGGCACAAAAAACATAAATACCTCAGTGTCATTGCAGTGCTCTTGTAGAGACGAGCTCCTCTCCTGGAGCAGGAGGAAGAAGGCTTCCTCTTTGCTCTTGCAGCTGCACAACTATGATGAGTGCAGGGCTGGAGTTCCAAATGTGTTCAATAAGCATAATAATGTAAATAAATACTGAAATGGATTCAGTGGATAGCCAGTGAAAACCACTGCAACAGTATAGAATTTGGCCACAAACCCCACCATTGTAATAGCATTTGGAGGGGAGAGTGGGGATCTGAAATAATTTTGTGCTGGTCACTGAGTGTCTAATTCTAGTCACACAGTTTTATTTATTCAGCTTCAGTGCTTGTGGTTTTTGTAGCTATAATGCCTTTTAAGTCCTGATCACCTTGTTTAACTGCCAGTCTCTCAAGTAATGTTGCTAAATCTGCTTCCAAATTGGGATTTTTTTCTTCAACTGCTCTAAAAATGAGATTAAGATTCTTCTCCTGAAGGATATTTGTATACTTTAGTGTAGGATTGGGCACAATCTTCAGATAGTTTAATGAACCTTTGTGTTGTATAACTGTTTATTTATACATCCATAGTGTATCTTTCAGAGTAAACTTATGGAATCAGAATATGGAAGCACTGTTGCTGTGAAGCATGAAGTATAATTATATGAAGCTTTCACTGTACACCAAACTGACTGCATGGATATTGTCTTCACAGGCTGAATACTGTTGTGTTTAGTGCACCAGACCCAAAAGGCTGTGGTGGTACTTGGACTGATGTCTACCTCACAGGCAACTTCTCCTCTTCTGCACAATTCTTTGTTACACTGTCAGCACTGGCATTCCTCTACTCTGTTGCTGCCCTTGTGGTGTATATTGGCTACAATCATGTGTACCAGCAAAATAAGAAGTTTCAACTAACTGTAAGTAATACTAAGATATTTTAACACTTAGAAGCTACAATGAGATGAGAAATATTGCTAATGTGAGAATAATTGGTGAATATCCAGTGGTTACAAAAGTTAAATGGAGGGCGAACACAAGTGTCTGACTGGTCCCTACAGCACTTGAGCAGAAAAAAGGGGGCCCAAAGCCCTTGGCCATCCATGGCATCACACCTTATGCAGTTATTGAAGCAGTGGAATGAATTTTCACTTCTTCAGGTGAACAGTACCTTCACCACAACTTTTGTTTCATGCATTTGACTATACAGTTTAATAGGTGAGACCTCCTCTATAAATCTGGAATTCTCTGTATAGAGCACCCACTGCAACTGGCAGAGGGAAATAGTTACCTTGTGGATTTATTCACCTTCAATATTGGGGCTTTGAATGAAAAATTTCATGCTTTAAAATGGATTTAGTGACCTTTCAAGCCAAATCTTAGCCATCCAGATTTAAATCCTCTGCCTTTTTCCCATCACCCTCACTTTACTCAACTTTGGCTTAAATTCTCATGGAATAGGTGCTAGGCATCTGATTTTAGAAGTAGATTTCTTAGGCTAAGATTCTTTTGCATGTATCAAGCACGAGCATATATAACATTGTTAATCACTAAATTTGCTTGTCATCATTAGCATGATGCAGTTATCTTGGTGGTAACTCTCTCTGCTTTGCTCCCATTTGTACTCCTGCAATTTTTTTAACCTATTAATGAGTGTTTCTCTTGTGTAGGACTTGACAATCAGCGTCTTGACAGCCTTCCTGTGGCTGGTCAGTACTTTTGTTTGGGCAAAGGCACTTGCTGACATCAAGGTGTCCACAGGAGCTGGCATTATTTCAGGAATTGAATCTTGCAAAGCACCAGGAACAACTTGCCACTTTCTGTCTGTGACCAGCATGGGAATCCTGAATGTGTCTGTGGTATGTATGCCTTCCAGCATGTGGGTACAATAAAAGTGTTGGAAAACAACAAATGGTACCTGAGAGTCCTATTCTACTGATTGTATGTGTTGCCCTGTGTTAAGATTTCTGTATGGGTTATTTGTCATTCAGGTCCACTAATATTGTGCTAAAACACTGAGCAAACAATTTCTTGGAGGAAACAAATTTTTCTCAAAAGAGAAACAACTTGCAGGCTCTACCTCTAGACCTGTTAGATGTAGCATTTTCACACACATTTTAGTGTCTATTTATGCCTTTAGCCAAGAGCAACTTAAAATATCTTACTGAGCCACCCCAAGTGGTTTGATGACTGATATAAGTGAGGAGGATTTGCTGTGCTGGTGCTGAACCTCACTTTTTACTCAACTGTGAGTGTTTTTATGCATCAGATTGAGGTTCCTTGGAACATAATGGTTTGAAGCTCATGTTCTTACAAAGAACTCTTCACAGCAGAGCAAATCAGGTTTACTAGTAAATATTCCTGTTCAAAACTTGGGCTGTTATTCATTGGCCCAATAATAATTACTCATTTGGTTTGAGAGTGCATATGTGGAGGTTCTCAGTGACTGAAAAGAGCTTGTTTAATTCTGTGCAAAGTATAAAGTAAGTTTGACTATGTGGTCTACAAAGAACTCTGTTAAATAGATAAATAGCTTATATTACTCTGTGGAGTGTGGCAATGTCTTGCCCAAATAAAAGGGATGCCAAAGATAGTACTTGTTTCTGGTTTGTCTTGAAGAGACATTCTGGCTTTTTTTAAAAAAAGAAAAACAAAACCCAATCGAACACAGCAAGTTTAATATTACCTTCTCACTTCCTCCTTTTTTTTCTTCTTTACCCTACAGGTGTTTGGCTTGGTTAGTATGGTTTTATGGGCAGGAAACGTTTGGCTTATATACAAGGAAACCAACTTGCACAACCAATGGAACAGAATTTCTGAAAGTCCAACTGAAAGGGTATAAAAACAAGTTGATATTTTGAAGCACTTTTACATGATGCTACCAAGTACATGGAGCCATTAGGATTTGTTTCAATAATAATTGATAATTCATACAAGCTTCTATTTTGTACTATGTCTTGATGTAAGGTCTTGGGTACTCCAACTGAAATGTTTAATTATCATGAAATATATTGTCTTTCAAGGCTGTGCAGCATTATATTAAAGTTTTTGAAGGGTTAAATGAAAAGGTTTGTCTGGAGGCTGACCCTTTCTGGTTCTTAAATTAGCCTTATAGGGAAGGATGGCTGAGAAGCAACTGTATCTGGGTTATTACTGCATCTTTTTTAGTTCTGACAAGTCTTCTCTGAAAAATGGAAAGTAAATTCACCCAGGATAGATGAAAATGCATTCTAGTTTCTTCTTTTCACTGATACTTTGCAAAAGTCACCTGAGTGGAATTCACAGCTCTGTCAAATTTGCCAGCCAAGACGTGTAGGTTTCCAGACCCTCCTCTCAGGTCATTGTATCTGATCTGCCGCTGGGCCTGTCAGGAAGGACATTACTTCTGTGTTTAATATGTTGTTACTGTTTAATGGCTTGGGATGATCTCTGAACAAGGAAATTAGTTAAATGAGTTCATAGCTTCTAGTCTCACTACCATGAGAGGTTGTATATGTAGTAGATGATTTGAACACTTGAAGGAGGTGGGAGGGAAAATAAAGTATGGCCCAAAACACTTACAAATACTATAGAAATCAAAGTTGATATATTCTGCTGCTGCTAAGGCTTCTGTCTATTACTTTTGGGGAGATGTCTGAATATGACAATTTCTTCATTGATGGTGTTTAGCTAATTCATTTGGAACAATATTTGAGTCTTCTCATGTGGACTTCTTTATTAAGGTGTCTGACTCCCTGGGAATTGTCCAGAATACATGTTCTGACAAACCTAATACCAAAGCTGTTCAGTTATTTCTGGTTTGCTTAAACTGTTTGTGATGAAAACAGACATAATAGTGTGTGTATATAATGTAAATTGTAATTGTTCAGTGTGCCAGAGCTATTGACCTTTTGATAGTGAACTGTAGTCTCAGAGTATAATAAAGTCAGTTTGACTGCTGCTGAAAGGATGTGCCCTGGGTCCTTTCTGCTGTAGCAGTGGATGCAAATGCAGTGGCTTTGTCTCTTCTGGGACATGGCTTTAGCTACTGCTGCCCGTGTTGGCTGGAGAGGTTACCTGGGCTTCAGGAGGGGCTTTGACACTGGGGCCCTGTGGGGATTTTTGTAAAGAGGACACATATCACACCTGCAGGCTAGTGCTGCTCAGCACTTCTTTCTGTCTGTTCAGAGTAGGGGCTTTTATCTGTAACTATCCAAAACTTAATTTGAATTGCCTTCTGGAAGAGGTAATAAGTGCAATTTTCACTTGTTTGCACCACTATGCAGGTTTATTGATTTTAAAAATATGTATTTCATCCTAAAATCCAAAACTATTTTCATATTATCTAAGAAAAAATGCAGTAATTATACATTAATTAGGTCTTTCAATCTTTGTGTTTTAAGGTTACATATGATGTGGCTAAAATATATTTTTATTAACCTTTAATATTTTCAACAGAACTATGTTCCTGTCTCTTTCTTATGTGCTTACCTACTTTGTCACAAACAGACCTGGCAGACATTGGCATGGCCCAGTTATGAAATGGTAATAGTGAGCATTTTTGCACACATGAGAGCATTAATGGATTAGATCTGTGTAGGCCTTATTGATGGCTGAGGTCTAGCCAATAAGTGAAACAGAGCTGGAAAGCTTAGCCTACTAACTGGTTGTTTCAACAAAAACTTTAATTTCATATGCACTCAAAAAGAGATCCCTTATAAGGGATCATAAGGCAGAAACTTTCAGCCTTATGCTTTTTGTAGAAAAAACAGATGTGTCCCATCCCCAGAGTGCTTTCCTTCAAAAGACAAGGAGATGGAACATGACCAGCAGGACTATAGCTGGTAAAGCAGAGATGCACAAATAAGGGGTTGTGTTTTGTAGAAATCCTGGCTGCATGTGTGCCTGTTCCACAGAGCTAAATGCAGAGCCAGGTTGCTGTTAACAGGTCAAGGTAAGTATGACATGTAGTCCACAGCAAGCAAGATTTTATAAAAGGAAAAGAACCCTGTGTGCACTTGTGGCTCATTAGGCTAAAGCTTGTTTCCCTCTGGGGGGGAGGGACTGATGCAGAATACTGCAGGCTTTGATGGCTGCTGGAGCCCTGCAGCTGAGATGAAATGGAAAGCATCATGCAGCAGGAGTAAGCAGCTGCTCTCATTTACCCTGGACACCCACAAAAGGCTGAGCAGTCTTTGCCTTTGAATTAACATCGTATTTGTGCTGGCAGCACCAAAACATTCAGTGTCTTATTTACTCATGGCAGGGGAGGGGGGTGACTGTCTGATTTACCAGCTTTATCTTGACTGCACAAGAATCACCACTGCTATCAGGAGATGCAGTGTGCTTGATCCCTCTGTACTCAGGGAACAAAGAGCCTGGATGTCTGCCAGCTCTCTACAGGTTAGTAATCCTCAGCTGGCAGCAATTTTACTTGCAGCCATCAGTGGAGCAAGCTCATAAAAATCCTTTCATACTGCAGGAATTATTCTGGTAGCAGGCTATAGTTATGCAGCACTAGCAAGTCAAGTGCTGTATGATCCCTGGTGTGATGCTAGAGAGGGGGATTTTGATCAGAAACCCACAGTGGGGAAAAAAGGACTGTAAGGTGGTGGTGAAGGAAAATAAAGAAGAGGGGTCAGCATGGGGTAACATTAGAGAACTCCTTAGTGAAAAATAGAATCCATTAGCATTAGGAGCTGTTTCAGGAAGCAAGTATATTGAGATCTAGCGCTATGACCAGTGGTCTGGGGATCAGGACTCTGTGACAATGCTGAGAAGAGTATATTCTGCATGTGCTAACTCCTGGGAGAGTCCCTGCCATGGGAGCTGGCATGGTGTCAGTGTTGGCTGAGAGCTTTGCCGCCAGCCTGCAGGAAAAGCAGTAGGAAATTGAATCTAAGAGAGGTCTGGCAATGTCAAATCCCCAAGAGGCAGTGCCAATAGTGCAGAATGGAGTCACTCTGGGGTCTGTACCACTTTGGCCCTGTCACCTCAGCAAGCAAACCCATCTGCAGCACAGGCTGGGGCTGGGACACTGAAACATCAGCTGACAGGCCAGCACCATTGCTAGAACTGATTGTACTGGGGCCAAACAGTGCCTTGTGATGGGTGGTGAATTCCCCAAGGCTCTGGCTCTGCTGCACACTTGGCTAGAAGTGGAAGACATGAGTGTGGAGCTGTCACTGAAGGTGAGAAAGTAAAAAGACAGATGCCACCTTGATGTGAAGAGCTGTGAGATTGTGAGTTCATCACCAGCTCATGGACACAAGGTAGCTGCAGCCTGTTTATTTTTCCCTTTTGCCTAGAACTGAGCAGTGCCCAAAGCTGGGGCCATGCTGTGCTGCTCTGTGTTGGTTTGGCTGCCTGCCCTACTGCAAACTCCTGGGGAGCTGGTGGGGTTCCTCACTCTTGGAAACTGCCTGAGGTCAGTCCCTCATGCTTCCACAAAGGCCCCACTCTTGAGCAAGTCATGACAGCACATCAAACATTCTGGATCATCTACTTTTATTCTTGTGGGAGTATTTAGTGTGTGTTCATTCCTAACAGATTTGCTGTATTGCCTAAAGCAAAGCTGTTGTCACAGAGACCAGAATCAGAAGCCAGATTTTGCTGCTTAATCACCTTGAAATACTAAGCTGAATAATTAATTAGTCAAAAGAATGGTACAGGATAGGAGCACATCCCCATCCCTTAAATACTGGGGAATGAGGGAATTTTCTTCAAGTTTAAGATCCAGTCCCTGTATATTAGCAACACTCCAGAGCTGCATTTTACAGACTGATTCAAATGTGGAATTCCCTTCTGTCATGTCAAGTGAATCCAGGTATACCCTTATAAACACTGCTTTCTAGTAGAAACTGTGTATTTAGAGCGGGGAAAATAAATTTAAATTTCAGCATTGTGTTTTTGCAAACTTTCCTTCTAATTTTCAATTGCAACTTCCAAAAATTTGCCTGTACTCAGTAGCACTCTCCTTGTCTGGATGTTTCATTCTTCATCCTGAGTTAGGAAGGCAGCAAGAGAGAGCTGTGTTGTGTCATCCTTAAAATTTGTGCCCACATGGACACAGTCAAAGGTTTTGCCCTTTGCTTCATGATAAGCACTCTAGGGTCTAGGGAAATATGTGCTGACCATGACCGTGTTTGGTTTTTTTTCCATTCTTTCTTTGAGGAAATCTGCCTCTGCCAGATCTTATTCCCTGGTCTCCACGTTTTCAGTTAATCTTTTATTGTGGGCTCTGCATGGCTGACACTGGAATGCTCCCTCAGGCTTTTTTTTTTCCTTACCTCCTGGACCAAACCCATAATACTCAGCAAGAGCGTTCTTCTAGTTCTCTAGGTAGGTTCCCTCTCATTCTGCTACATCAGCAATTGTTGCAAATAGTAGGGGTGTATTTGGTCAGCTGGTTCTCATAATCCATCAGGCCCATGGAATCTGATTGATTGCTGTTGCTGCCAAGAGATTGTACCTGCTGCTTGCAGGTACCTGTGCCCTATCAGCAAAGGGGGGTTTGCACTTGCTATTACACCCTGTCAACAATTGAGCAACTCTTCATTTATTCATAAAACATGCTCTGTCTTTTCTTGGCTTGTGACTTCCTGTTACCACTGCCAGCTGCATTTCCTCCTCACCTGTCTGTGCAGCCACTTGACTTAGTGCAGTCATGGAGGAGGCTGCATGTTGGTACTTAACTCACAAACTGAGCAAAAACTGGCATTAGCTTTAATCAATTCACCTGTTTCATTTCAATTTAATTCAAAGTTTGAAGTAGCCCACACTCAAGTCCAGAGTTGTTGCTTTCTGTGGCCAAAGATCAGAATTCCCTGGGTTATTTCTTGTCATGGAAAGCAGTAGTCATTTTATGTGCTGCACCTCCCTGCTTTGGGGTGGTATTCTATCTGTTGTTATACGTGCTGGTCTTCCTAGCTCCTTTTTATTTTCTCATTTATATATAACATCCCCTAAATAATCTTCCTTTGGTGACTTCAAATCTAATTCTCCACTACTTTCTGCAGATACAGCAGCTATTTTAAATTTTTGCATCCCAATCTGCTTTTCCAATGTCTAATTTTAGCTTCATGTCTAATATGATCAGGTTCCCTTGGAGCTCTCCTTTGCTCTGGGGTGAAAGGCTGCACTGTGCATGCTAATCCTTCTGCTGGATTCTCCTGCTTTGTGCTTCTGTGGCTTTTCTTTCTCTTTTTCTGAATTGAAAATACTATATTTCACTATTACCTTTATGAGCCACTAGACTTAGTGACTCATTTGACTCCTTTTCAAATTTTGTAGTATTTTATTTTTAAACAGCTTTCAGATCAGAGAAATTATTTTCTACTTTTACATTGGCTCTAGCAGAACAAAATGTTTTAGCTGCTCCCTCAACAGCCACATTAATACAGGAATTGTATCCTCAAGTTTCATTTCATAATCACTCTAAAATAGCTAGAGAACACTTATTCTATATTGTGCCTGAATAACTGAAATGGCACACCTCTTCTTCCACAGAGGGTTGACTGTGTCATGGAAGATCTTGGGGGTGTTTTTTTGTAGATTCTCTTATATTGTTCATATTTTCAGTTGGTATTTGGGTGGCATTAATGGCTGGTCGAGGTCTCTGCCTGCAGTGACATGAAGATTGCTGTCCAGCAAAGAAACACAAGGCTGGGCAAACTGTAAAGGACAGATGTTGGCTATCTAATGAAAAAATCTTTTCCTGGTGCCATGCAACAGCCTAGTCTACACACAGCAAAAGGAGGCTGTGATGCCTTGAGACTGAATTTGATTGACTCTTACACAAGGATTTCATGGAGTATTGCATCAGGAGCTTTTTCTCTCTTCAGCTTTGGCTCTGGGCCCTTTATTGCCATGATGTGCTTCTACTGCCCTGGAACAGGTCCTGTTCACACCATGGCAACAGCCTGCAATTCACCTGGACATTTCACTGGGAGCTGACCAGCAAACACAATATCCCTGATCAGAAGCAGAAGAGGAGAGGAAAGGACACAATAATAATGAGTACAAAGGAGAAAAATGGCAATAGAGTCCTTGTAGCTGCTCAGAGATGAATTTGGGGTTTTTAGAGGTTCCCAGTAGTGACTATGGATGCAAGGCAATGACCCCAGGCACAACACCAGCAGCACCCCTGGAGAGGAGTCATGGAATTGGCACAATACTGGGAAGGTCTCTTCCTAGAAGATCATGAATGCAGGTAGATCAAGCAATTATGGTTAGAGAATAAAATAGTCTGTGCTAGTGGAGGAGATGAGGGTGATTATTTTTAGCTTTAGTTTCCACAGAGACTGTGCATCAAAAGTAATGAGAAAGGACTGGCAGGCACAGGAGGCTTTTTGCATTCAGCTCCGTGAAGAGTATCTCGAGAATGAAGATAGACCAAGAAATTAATTTGAGAAATGCTTTACTAAAGTAAAAAAGCCAAAGGGCCTGTATTTCCTTTTTGTCCTGAGGCCCTGAAAGCTCTTAATCAAGGAAGTAATTTAATTTTTAACTTTGCTGATTGTCTGGTTTAATATGTGGCCAATGTGGGCACTTCAGAGGTTTCAAGATTTTCTTGCTGGAAGTAGAGCAGGACTGCTGAAAACTTGGAAGATCTCTACTTTCTTCTTCAAGACACCATGAACTTATTTTTCCATGAGCTGAACAGTTACTTGTATGGATTTACAGCAAGTGCAATAAGCCTCCAGGCTGGAGTGATGGAGTTTTACTGGACATGCATGTGTGCTGGTGCCCAAAATGGGCAGAAAGGATCAGTCCCTTCTGGATTAATCCCTTGAGCTACCGTTCAGTTGCAACCACCTGTCATGATCTACAGCTAACAAAGCTGAAAGGACAGTGACTCTTTCATGCAAGAAGAGCCAGCAGAGTGATTACAGCAAAGTTCTGGCTGGAGGCACCCTGGGGCTGGCTGCTGCTTTATTTTGTTAAGAGGGTAAGTTCACGCCCTTTTAACTCTGTGGGAAAAGCTTCTGGTTCAGCGATGGGGCAGGATCTCTTCAGGAGCATGTAAGAGCATGGTATTGATTTAACACTGGCTGTGCATGAGGAAATCCCTGTCCTGACTTACGTGTCAGAACAACACTGGAACGCTGCCCTGAAATGTCTGTTACTTTAGTTCTGTGTTGATCATGCAAGCTGGCTCCCTCACTGTGTGTGCAACAGTGGTGGGGATAAAGGGGTAGAAGGGCCAAGCTGCAGCTCTGCTGGTCCTGGAGGGTGCACTGATGTGGGTGAGCTGTCAGCTGCCCCATGGACACCATCCACTCTGTGCAGACAGACAGGCAGAGATGCTCTCTCACTTCCCCCTTCTCTCTCGTCCCCTCCAGCACCAGTGGGGTTGGTAGGATGCCAAAACACATCCTGGCATCAGGCAAAGTAGTTTGGGAAATTCTTCACTGAGGTTTATACATCACTGAGCCTTGATATGCTACTCATCTCCCTGGGCAGGCTCAAATGAGATGTTTGGATATTTGGGGAGGCTTTTGAGGTAATGATTGACAGAACAAACTTCTTTAGACACTTTCATAGCTGGGTAGGAGCTGGATAGGTGAGGTTTCATATATGGATTTTAGTCCTTGCCTTTTAATATTTCATAGCAAGCAAACACTGCTGTATTTTCGTATAATGACTAGGAAATACCCTTTGGCAGATGGTGACTGGCAGAAATTCATGTCCATTTTGATCTCTTGGAATGCTGTCAATTTTCTAAACCACTTTTATTTTTTCGCCCTGGAATTTTGATAGTGTCTGATCTCATAGATGCTTCTGCCACTGGCTGCATGCTTTCACATCTGTAAGGGCATTTCAGAGTAAGTGTATTAGACAGCTATCCCTAGTGCTGGTAGTTAGCAGAGAAACCTCAGCCTCCTCTCTAGGTGTCAGTGTAGTTATACTGCTTGCATGAAGTGGGAAGATGTGAGCAGGCTGGATATTGCAGGGAGGAGCATTTAGAAATTCAGTGTGAAAATGGATTGAATATGCTTTGGTGTCCATGGCTGTGCAGAGAGCTGCCAGAGCATCCTTTCCTGCCTGCCAGTTGCATCCAGTCTGCATGGATTCAAAAGAGCAGGTGATGAAGTACAGGAGCACCCATCCTGTGTCTCACATAAACAGAAAGGATCGGGTTCAGTTCAGTGTGGCAAAGGAAAGAGCTCAAAGCAAACAGAAAATAGGTCATTTGATCGTTCCTTGAGTGACCTAGAGTGCTCTGCATGCAACGGGTAAATCCTGTAAGGGGATCATCTCTTTCCGGATATGCCTGCACTGCTATGTGCCTAGCGGTCCGGCTCTCTCCCCTCGTTTTTCTCCAATTTTCTGTTCTTTCTGCCTGATCCTCTCTCACGGGCCCTGCAGCCGCTCCTCGGGCCCCGTGCCGGTGCTGGGGGTGCCCGAGAGGAGCCTGGGGCCGCTCCGGGCGGGGGGAGCAGGGACAGGGGGAGCCGGGGCAGGGGGAGCTCGGGCAGGAGAGCAGGGGCAGGGGGAGCTCGGGCGCGGGAGCAGGGGCAGGGAGAGCCCGGGCAGGGGAGCAGGTCTCCGCGGCGCTGCTCGGGCTCCCCGCTGCCGTGGAGGGAGGGTCGAGCCTCCGCTGCCCGCCTCAAGTGCTGCCCATCCCCTGCCTCTCTCTTTGCCAGCGGCGCCCGGAGAGAGCTTCAGCTGACCAGCCACTGACCAGAGCCCTTCTCTGCCACCGCTTCCAGCACCTGCAAGGAAGGAGAAAGGCTGCAGTGAACTGGGATCAGGACAGCCAAGGGGTGCTCCTGTTGTTACCGAAACACAGAATAATTAGCATGGGAAGGGAATTCTGGAGAACATCTAGTCCAACCCTCTTGCCAAGGCAGGATCACCAGAATCAGGCTACACAGGAACGAGTCCAGGTGGGTTTGGAATGTCTCCAGAGAGGGAGTCTCCATGACATCCCTGGGCAGCTGTTCCAGTGTTCTCCCACCCTCAACATAAAGACCTTCTTAACGTTGAGATGGAATTTCTTGGGGGATTTTTGGCTTTTTTTAATGGCCATTGCCCCTCATCCTATTACTGGCATAACTAAAAACAGTCTGGCACATCCTCGTGAGATATATGTGCTAAGATCCATCAGTCTTCTCTAGATTAAGCAAGCCCAGCTCCTGCAGTCTCTCCTCATAAGAGAGATGCTCCAGACCCTCATTATCCTTGTTGCCCCTTGCTGGACCCTCTCCAGCAGCTCCTTGTCTTTCCACCCTGTCCTCTCACAGGCTGCTGTGCCCAGAGCTGTGCTGAATGTGCAGGTACAGCAGCTTGTGGGCCCACCAGCCCTGCTGCCTGCATGGACAGGAGTCAGCCTGCAAACCCTCCCTGAGTGAGGTTCCTGTGCATGGCATGCACACAGCCCCTCTGCAAGCAGCTGGCCACAGCTGCCAGGCAGGCAGTGCTGGGCACAGAGGGGCCAACCCTGTGCAAACACAGGAATGCTGCTCCAGTCTGCATGGCCTCTGCTGGTATCCACAGGCAGGAATTGAAAATGAAGCACAACCCAATGGCCAGACCAAGCCATGTTTATCCATGTCATTCACCAACTGCTCTTCTCAAGCTTCAGAAGTTAAGCCTGGACCCTGCCCCAAAATCAAATCCCAGGTAGCAATTGACCCACGGCAGCTGAAGTTTGGTACCAAAGAACTTCAGAGTGGTACCATTCTTGAATACAATTCAGAGTAAGATGTATTTATATATTTTGTTTGCAAGTGTCTCTCGCTCCATAACACTGACCCTGCTGCAGAAACTTGTTGAAGCTTGTATTTGACAACTTTAATCTCTTGGCCAGGCTCATGCTTTTCTACTGGGCAGCTTTGATGCACATCTCATTACATCTGCTTCCAGATGCAGAATTACCCCAAGACAGGTCGCTTGAGGCCCTGACAAAATGTGGGTGCTGCCCCTGGGATCTGAGCAGGCTGACCTCTGTGCTCAGTTTTTCCCTCATTTTCAGCTTCCTCAGGCACTGGTGCAGTGGCACGGACCTGCCCTCACCTGAACATCCTGGGCTGGTTTACCTTTGTGTGTACTCTGTAGGCATTGATATCTGATCTAGGCATCCAGAAAGAGCTGCTTTCAGGACACAGTTCATCTGATCTATTCTAGATCACCCCCAGTGTCTCTTTTTGCGCTGTGACAACACAAGGGAGCATGCAGGGATTAGTTCAGACAAGGCATGGGCAGCTGGAGCCCAGTGGGGCCGAGCCTGTGTTCAGCTGGAGCTTTGCAAAGGGCCTTTTGTGGCTGGGGGTGTCAGACACCAACTAACCAGCTGGGGCATGTGCAATATGCAGTTGTGGCTGCTTGCTGTTAAAATGTTAGTTACATTATGGTGCTGCAATCTGGCTCTCATAAAACAACCAAGCAACCAGATTCTTTGTTCAGGAGGGGAAGGATTGCAACCCTTGTCTGACCCTTCTTCTCTGGGGGGATCCAAACACCATCTCCCATGGTAGTGAGCAGTGACAAAGTGGCAGCCTCCTGGGCTGACATTCCCCATCTCTGCAGCTGAAGTTGTTCTCATGTGCAGGTCTCTTTCAGGTCACCAAGAAATGCAGCATTGGCACTTTTATATTCCTTGATATAAATGAAGCTGCATTGCAAGAAGCTGAGACTTCTGATGTTTATTGCAAGTGCTATTTATAACACCAGCATGAAAGCAGAGCCTTTGGAGGAAAGCACAAAAACCCTAGAAACATGATCACACATAAACTGCTTGGGGGAATTAGACTCCATCAGGAAAAATGACCTGTGCTCTTTCCTAATCACTCTTAATACTTTCAGAGCAATGTCAATCCACAGATCTGGAAGCACTTCAGAGATGTGTAATAGGTGGAGACACAGCAATCAAAGGCTGTGGCAGAACTCACACTGATTTTTGTAGACTTCAGATAAAATTATTGCATACCATGTAATAGGCAGCTGTAGGTCAGGAACTCTTGCCCCCAGCCAGTCTGTTGGAACCACCAGGTGCCTCTCCTCCTCTTCTGGTCTCAGCTTATCAGTGTCACCACTCTAAAATAAAATGCACCCAAGTTCACACCATGTATTTGTCTTCACAGAGACTAACAGAGTTGTTGAAGACTAGAGAGGCTGTTCTCATCACTTAATGTGACCCTCAACAGCACACAGCAGCCGTTCTTGACCTCTGATGGCTTCAAATGATGAAAAGAGCCCATGGTCTTAGCTAATTGTTCCAATAATCAAATGCTTTTATTGTGTAGAGCTGCACTTGATCTTTGTTCTCAGTCCATCTGGTGGCAGTTCTAGACACTGACTCTGTGTTCTCAAAAGACTTCTGAATAAAAAAAGCACAAAAGCTCCTCTGACAATTAGAAGAGGTTTCTAACACTTAAAGCTGTACTGCACAGTGCATTACAATCCCTATTTTATGAAAAAATATATGTTGCTTTTATATGCAAAGTATCTTTTCACTTATTGTTTGATACAGTAAGTAATAAGTGCACGCCTGGGTCAGTCAGTTCTACCTTCTCTGCTTTTGTCCTACCAAAGACAAGCCAGACACATGAATGGATGTGCTTTGGCTCAATGAGACCAAGAATTCTTTCTTGATTCCTTCACAGGGAGAAACGTCAATAGTAGTAGGGGCAGCTGATAGGAAAATGGTGCTGCTTTATCATTAAGCTAATGCTCATATAAAGCCTTGTTATTCCTTGATTTTGTAGATCCTAAGCAAGGGAAATAGTCCTATCCATGTCCAAAATAAGGTTTTATAGGAAAGATCAAGATGAAGAATGAGTTGGAGCTTGAGATCAGCATTTCATATATGGAAGCAATAGTATAAGGGAGGGTGAAGCTGTGTTTTGTGGTCAGCACAATTGTTTCCTCATGCACAGATTTGCATGGGACTCACAGGATGCTTTATCTTGCTTAAACCTGCCCCCTGCAATGCTGAGTACACCAGTAAACCCACCTGAACTGGGTGCAGGCATTCTGGGCAGTGTTAGTGCTTGGGTCTGGCACCTCTTATACCCATGGTTCTTCTTTGCTCTACCGTCAGTCGTTCTGAGACTGCAGTATGAGAGCACCACTACAAGAGCAGTTGCTTTTCCCCCAGCTGTTGCCCAGCTGTGGGAGACCATGGCACCAGCAGTGCTGTCCCTAACATTGTGTTTGCACACGTGGAGTTCAGAACCTGCAGTGATACCAGGTTATGCTGCTGTTAGGGTTTTTTCCCTAAGAAGGAAGGAAATAAGTGTGCAGTTCAGCAGCAGGAACAGTAGTAAAGAGAGACAAGTATTCATCTGCCTCTTTGCCAGTTTCCTGGCTGAAACTACAGCCTGTCTCTCCCTTCCCTTAAATAAAATGTAATAAAAAATTTATTTATTCCTTAATCACTGAAGTAGAATGAGAATAATCAAAGAAGCAAAGCAGCTGTCCTAGAGAATTGCCCAGGAAAGTAAATACAAAAACCTGTGTGTCTTCCTGTCATGAAAATAATGCAGTTAACTTCCTCAGGTAACAAAATTTAATGTCTGGAGGTGCCAGGTATGCCTGTGGGTAGTTTGGTGTCAGAGTGCTAGGAAGATCTGCTAGGAAACTGCAGTTTCTTTATGTCACTGGAAAAACACCTGCATAGAAATTGAATGTGCTGTATTTACAGCTAAAAATTGCAAACAATAGTGGGTTGGAGCAGTGAATGTGTGCCTGCCCTTGTTGGTGCTGGAGGGTCAAACAGTGTTATGACAAGTGCCATGGACACAGCAAAGTGATAACATGCTCAGAGAGTATAAATCACTTGTTTCTGTCAGTATCATGGGGTGTTCATTACACACTGGGTTTCTGATTGTGCAATGAAATGGAATTTGACTGGTGATTTGTAATTTGAAGGTGATTTGTGTTTGTTAGGGAAGTTGTTCCCAAGCCAAGCCACTCCTTTGGAGCACAACAAAGAGTTACAGCACCATGAGAGGTGTTTTTGTGAAGTGTAGGATCCTTGGTGAAATTACTGTGGATTTCTCCATACAGGTCCTTCGTTGTATGACAAAAACAATGTATGTGAGAGACAGAAAAAATCTTCATTGACCGCCCCTGCCCAACTTAAACTGAAATTTTCTTTTGCTGCCTGATATCAGTCCCTCACTGTCAAAAAGCTTTTTTGCAGTCAGGAAAGAAAACAAGCCAAGACACAGAGTATTAAGTCATCATTTATAATTATTTTTCTTCAGATTAAAATAATTTCATAAAATCTTGTTGAGATTTTTTTTTATATCAGGTTTTTGGACAGCACTTACATTGTACATGCTCACACTCAAAAAAGATTATTTCACCCCATGTGTTTACTGTCATTATTCTTTTGAGTATATTTCACTTGATTCTGTAAAGCATTAAATGAGCCAGAGGAAATACCAAAGGTGAAGATATTGAATGTTCTTAGTGTTACGAAAGATAAATAAGTTGGAAGTGTTGACAGCCTGAGATACCACAAGAAGCTGTGGGTTTTCTCTCCTCCAGAACTGCTTTCAAGCCATGGTCTTTTCTACAGCAAGATGGGAGAGCAAGGAAGGGCTGAAATAAAATACTGAATGAAAATATTTTTAGCTTTTACCAGCAAACATTTCTACCCTCCCTTGCTTTGTTGCTTAGCAGGGGCAGGAGACCCCAATCACTGTTGAGAAAACAAACTGTGAGTGCTGCCATTCCCAAAGGCAGTCAGAGGATGTGGCCATGTCTGCCAGTGGTGCAGACTTCTCTAGGGGGAAACTACCAGTGGCTGTAGGAGGCACTGAATGTTTCTGTCCATGACTCTGCTTTGGTTCCTCTTATTCTCTCCTGCTCTTACATGCCAAAGGTACATCCAGATTCATCCTGTCTTTGGGTCTGGTTTACACACTTTATGGCCACCTTTCATTTTACAGTTGAGAGAGAGAAAACTACTATCTGATTCTTTGGCTTGTTCAGGTTGTGGTCACCTGGGAGGCACCTTGGAGTGTCATGCAGTGTTCATTTTGGGAGAGGAGATCAGTTCCTGCCTTAAGAAGCTGGTGAGGACCACCACCCATCCTCAGACTCCTCGTTCTTCTTTTGCAATCTCAGCCCAGCTTGGCCTGGTGTTTCTGGTTGCCCTGCTGAGGGCTTGGCAGCTGATTTTGTTGCTGCAGTCAGCTCTTTCCTCCTCTCTGAAGGCTCTTCTTTGCTTGGTGCCCCTGCTCTATCCATCCCTTGGCCACTATTTTCTGTGGCACTGGGTGTTACCTGTGTAGCCAGTATTGGCTGAAGGGGCTCATTGCTCTTCTTCCACCTCCGGGCCCCCGACCGCGAATTGAACTCGTACATTCTGCCAGTGACTTGCAAGAACAAAAAGACAACAGATTAAAATCATTCTTGCTTTGGCAGATTAAGACATGACAGTTCTCAGTATGGGATTGAAATGGGAAATGTGAAGCACTTGGAACCCAGCTGAGCTGTGGAGGTGGCCGTGAGAGGGAAAGCCTCATTTCTGTGGGGATCTGGGCATCACAGTGGCCGCTCAGAGGAGATTTTGGCTGTTCTCCCACTGTAAGATTTGTCTTTGCAGTTAGGGGAACATGGATATTTAAAATATTCCCATTCCAAAAGAAATAACTTTCTTATCACCCTATAACTCTATCCAAGTTCCAGCTACCAGGGATTAACATGGAGTGTAACAAACACACAGTTGTAAGGACAAAACTTCTGTCTTTAGCCATACTGAGCAAGACCATATTGTATATGTCTGTGCCTGTTTTGTCATGTAGAGTTGCCTACCAGAGCCAGTGAGTCTTGGCTGCATGCATACCTTCTCCATTTGTGCCAAATGCTTTCTTCCAGGCTTGCCATTCACTATGCCATTAATAGAGTGAGGTACTGTGTGTTTCATACAAGTATATGATTTTCTCATATATATAAAATATTGTTGAATTTGTGTTGTTTAGCTAATTGCTTTTCCTTGTCAGAAAGATTTCTGCCTCTATTCAGTTTTTATGGGCAATTTCTACTTGTACATTAAATGCAAATATCTTCTCCTTCAGTTCGTTGCTACCTAGAGATAAGTCAAAAAAATTGCTGTGTTTCCAGTGTGATCATCTCACAGTCTAATTCACTGTATCTTGCTAGACAGAGAATCAGGAGCTATAATGGCACTTTCTGTAATTAAATATTAGCATAGGAGACAAACAAAAGACTATTAAGACTTGGAAAGAAACAGTGGTTATGTATTACTAAATGTTGCAGTTTGTATCAGAATTAATGGTTTGTGACACATTAATACAATCTGAGCAACTCAGGATGAAACTGGATCTCTTTACATGTTATTTTTTCTGACTGCTTACAAGTCGGGCGTGTTAAAGCAGCCCAAATCAGGAAACAGTCTCTGACCATCCCCGTTAATCATATTCAACAGATGATGCCCTGGGAATTATTAAATCTCATTTCCAAACCAGCAACCTCTGATCCTCTAGGCTTTGTGATGAGCTGTGGAGAAGTGAGGGGAAGAGTGGGGAGCACACTGCTGTCACCAGAGCTGTGTTAGAGTTTAATGTTCGTGTCAGGCATGACACAAATGCTATGGCTCTGGATGACTGTGTGGATGGGCTCAGATATCCTTAAGTCCAGTATGGTCAGATTTGTTGAGAAAGGGAGCCCCAGCTGTCCTGCAAGAATGCTGGAAAGCAGCTCTTGCAGCAGCCTAGAGACTACCCATGTTTAATAAATTACATATGCAGTTACACAGGGAAAATGCAGGGATTTTTGGAGCCCATTCCTCCACATTTCTTTATAAATAGCAGGTGAGCTTGGACCTGGATCAAACCGGCCTTGAGCAGCCTTGTGGATGGACTTAATTGCACAGTAGGGTCCCACTTGTTTGCCCAAATTGTGCTGAAGTCTCCATGCCTAGTGTTTCCCATTAGCTGAACACATCCAACAGCTCTGAGCCAGCTAATAAGAAACACAAGTTACAGGCACTTGGGTGGAAATTGGCCAGATGAATCCAAGCCTTGAAACAAGCCTGCCTTCTTCTGGGTGATTTCTAGACCTATTGTTTCAGACCTATTTTCAGATCTATTTGTTTAAAACTTGTTTTGTCTGATTGTCACAATTTACCAGCCCCCCATTTCCATGCTGAGGCTCTCAGACATTAGGCACAGGGCACCCTAATTCCAGGCCAAGCATCAAAGGGGCTCAGGCAAGGGCTGTTTCAGGAGAATGAGGTAAGCCAGATCAATCCTCAGTAAAAAAATAGTATTCTTCCTGTAATGAGCCCAGCTGCAGAGCTGTGGCTGTCTCTTGGAGAGCTGGATGAGCTCCCCAGCTCATCCTGAGGTTTGTAGCTTTTGCCTTATTTTCACTTTTCCTAGATTGTTAATCAGATATGCTCAGAGTTCTCATAGCTGGAGCCTGGTGACACAGGAGCTGTTGCCAGCTTCTCCCCAACAAGTGGTGCCTGAGCTTTGGATAAACAGCAGCAACACACTGTTGCTGTAAGGGAGGAGGTTTGTGCAGGAGCCAGTAACACACCCACCCACTTCTCCAGGGAGAAGTTTAGGAGATGAAGCAGCACTTCTGCAGTGACATTAACCTCCTGGCCATTTCCCAGCCATGAGATGGGTGAGACCATGTAGCTACGACAGCATCAGAGCAGGAGGCTTGCAACACATTCCTCTTCCCCTCTCACCTTCCTATATCACATCCATACATTCCATTTTAGCAGAGGAGCAGTGAACAGTCTGACCATCAGATGTGTGCTTTCTACCGCTACAAATATTACTGGGGCACTGTCTTGATTTTCACTATTTGAGATATAGCTCCCATTTGCCTTGGAAATAGCAAACCAGAAATACAAAAAGCAAATGTCAAACCATATTTAAATCAATTAATCCAGTTTGGTTCCAGCCTAATATTCATGTCCTCTGTTAATTGCTTTTTATTACCTGGGTCTCTGGCTTCTCCATCAAAGACAGTGTTTAGCTTTGTCATTGTCTGTGAAGAAACACAAAATGTGAAACAAAATCTGTGAATTAGTTAAGTCAGAAGGAGGAGCAGTGACTTGGAAATGGTGACCTACATGGATGGTGGATTTGTGTGACCTGTATATTGCATTCCTTTTGCCTGGGTTTAACCTCTACAGGCAAAAAGAGCCATTTGTGGTGTAGGGATTCATCACTAGATGCTTAAAGAAGAATTAGTAAGTTCTGACATGCTAAATGCCTCCAACCTTGTGTAACCACAAGAGGGTCTCCTCCACACAGAGGAGGCTTGGGAATCCCCTCTCTGAAAAATTTGGGGAGAGGGAGTTCACTAATCAAAGTGCCTAGCATAGATTCACAGAATATCCTAAGTTGGAAGAGATCCACCAAGGTCATCAAAGTCCAGCTCCTGGACCTGCAAAGGACCACTCCAGGAAGCACAGCATGTGCCTGAGAGCATTATGTCCATTTATGAAATTATGCAGCTTTTATGCAATTATGTCTATGAAGGAACCCCGAGATCCAGGAGCCAACAAACATCTCCAACAGTGGAAATATCGATGACATTTTGCTGCAAACAGTTTATCAAGGCCTATCTCTTTACAGCCTGGGTATGCTGGCACACCTTACTGGTTGCACTCAGGTGGGTCAGAGTTGGCTCCACAGGTCAGTGGTGTCCCAGCAGTGCACCACTGCCATCAGGGAAGCTGGGGCACTTGTTGTCCCACCTCTGCAGTGAGTGTCCCTGTCATTGCTGTGGGCACAGCCTGTCTGACCTCCCAGGTCCTTGGAAGCAAAGAGCAGGTGAGCACCACTCACACCCTGTATTGCTTCCAAACACAGAGGCCAGATGGCCATTGTACTTGAGGGCAATGATTTTTTCCTTGCCTATCATTTTTATATTCTCTTTGGAAAACAGACACCTTTCACAGAAAGGGTCCCATGATAGTATTGCATGATGGGGCTGGCAAAACTGGGGTTACTTTTGAGGCCAGCAGTACTTACCACTACCACTTCTTTCTTAGGCTTCTTCTTTTCTACAGAAAGGAAAATGCACATCATTAATAATCACAATTTTCCAATAGTGGCTGTAGACACTAAAGTCAAGATTTCCTCAAAGAGATAGAAATTCTTTCTACTCAAATGCTGAGACATCTTAAATGAGTCTTATTTCTTTCAAAATACAGAGTGAGAATCTGCATTTGCCAGTGACTAATCAAAAGACTAGCTTTGAAAAGTCAGTAATGAATGGATATCAATGGTTATTAAACAAATTTCCCTTTCTAAATAATATGAACAAATACAGAAATTCACCTTTGGGAATATCTGAACTAGAAATGCAGATTATTGTTTTACAGGAATGTTTGTGGTTGCAAAGCTAGTGTGAAATATCAGCTGGGAGACAAAACATGGAAGAGCTGGATTTTCAGTCATGTAAAATTCCAATTGAAGAACAGTGTGGTTGTGTGTGAATTTACCACATTATTAACTCATCCCACATGCAAACAAATACAGCAGCAGTGCCATGGGCATCTCGACAGCATGGATTTGTGGATGGTACCCAAGTAGTTGCTATGATTTCTTCTTGCTCATTCCTTGCCAATTTGTTTAATGGCCTTTTTTTGGAGAACTGTGCCTGGCTACAAATGTGCTTTTCAGCCAGGTGTGCAAAGCTCTGAAGTGCTGCAGGTGGATCTCAACCTGAGCACTGATGGGAAATCTGTTCTCTCTGGCCTTTGCTGCCCAGCAGTTGGGAACCAGTTTTTCAGAAAGCAAAAAACATTCACTGTTTGGGAACCAGCCAACACTGAAATGTCTCAAATTGGGCAACCAAGAGAACAGCTAATTTTGTGGGGTTTGTTAGTCCTGTGGATTTTTTCCAGTTGGGAGATACTGACTGAGGAAAGGGGAATTGCAAAAGCAGGGTCTTACCCAGCCCTTATGAGCAGTGCTTTCTAGCAGAAATGTAATGGGACTAAAAAGAACAAGACTGCTTAAAAAACATGCTTTTCCATGTGACATTTATCTCCCTCCTAAGTTGTACAAACCCCTTTAAAAGCACCAATACTTCAAAATAAATCTTTATATATGTGAAGTAATGGTGTCAAGGGAGAAAATGAAGTGATCAGAGAACAGGGAATTGGAGTGGAGAGGACCCTTGAAGGTGCTATAGATGGCTGGGATTATTTTTTAACAGCATATAAATAGTGTGTGAAAAATACAATAATTCTATAGTATCCATGCCAGAATACCAGACTACTCTGAATATAGGTTTTGCCTAATAGTTAATAGATTTGAAGACTAAAAAGGCCATGAAATCATTTTGTCAGGCCTCCCATAATTGTCCAGGATTATCTAATCTCACTACCATTCTCTTGTGTCAAATTTATATCTAGAAATTAATTTACAGATTTTACACAGAATCATAAATATGGTCTTGTTTTGAAGCATTGAGATACAGAAAAGAGGTACACACCTGGAGCATTTATCCTGTAATGAAAAGAAGATTAAGAGCATAATTAACAAATGTCATGTTTTTTTCTACATAGAAAAATCAAGAGTTTTGTTCTCTTTCACTTGGCAAGAAGGACATGTTTCCTTGAGTTCTGAGATTTCCTGGATTTATTTGGTTTCTGATTTTGCTTTCACAGAAAGCCTGTATCATTTAATACTGTTCTCAAACAGGAAAACAGTCCTGAGCATTCCCCTAACACTTCTTCAAGAGGGATGCTCTCAAAATAATAAAATCTTATTGATGATAGCATAATGGATTTCTATAACCTGGAAAAATATATTTTCAGATATTGTAATTTTGTTCCATCCTGGGAGGAATGTCAGCTTTTTGGATGGGATGTGCTCAGAGGATACCTTTCAAAATATTTGAAAGGTTATAAATGTTCTTAAAATATAGAAATTGTTTTTTAATGGGAGACCCTGGCTCTCAAGAAATAATTTGTCCAATTAATAAATAATAGCAGTATCTTAGTTTCATTTGTCATTTTTATCACAAGTTGTCAATGCCTTGCACACACAATTTGAACTATAGTCACAGTCATATAGTAGTTCTTGTAGTTCTTTACTTTTAATGTAACTTCTAAATTGATGTCCAAATCCTGAGAATGCCTGTAGAAATACTTTTTTTTTTTTTTTTTTTTAATCTCAACCACTTAAAGGCCTGCTTACCTTTGCTTTGTGAAGTACAAAGTCATTTTAGAGGCAGTCTGGCTTCAGCCCACTGAAGGGGCAGCCAGCAGGGATCTCTGCACTTCCCACAGTGACTCAGAGCCGGTCCCAGGTGCTTCCATGCATTTGCCAAGCATGAGCACTTAGAGGTAAACTTTATGGGCCAGAGCCTTGTAACTGGCTTGGTGAAACTCCAGGAAATCTGCAGAAGTTTTGCTAGAACAATGAATTTGGCATGAGCGCCAATATTTGCAAAGGACACTGGGATCTGTAGCTGAGAGAGAGGAAAATGCATCCAGTAACTACCTAAATGGGAGCTCCCTTGGAATGGGGGTCAAATACAAACCAAAATATTTGTGGCCAGCACAGTCTGGCACAGGCTCAGACTGAGCCTCATAAGCATAGCTGCATTTAGAGGTCATAATTGCTAATTCCACTTCTACCTTTGCTAATGCTAACGTTACTCAACCCATGAAAAAATGCCACGGACACATTTCCTTGAGTTCATATCACTAACATCCAATATCCCCGTAGCTGGTGTGAGCATTTACAGGGCACACTGCCAGAAAAGATTTAAAGCATGGCTGTCACCTGGGCTGAAAGGCCCGAGCCACCCGTGTCATTGCCAGGAGCTGCTGGGGAGTGGCCAGGGCGCTTTTGGGGGACTCACCGAGGGGTGCGGAGCCGCGGGAGCCCCAGGTAGCCCAGCAGCCCGAGGAGCAGCGAGCCGCCCACGGTGGCGACGAAGGGCACGTACCACGCCGACGGAGAGAAGAGGTTCTCCCTCTCGGTCACAACAGTGAAGGCAGGCTTTTAAAGCAAGACAGGAAGAGTTCCTCAAGGCTGTGTACTGACACCAACATCACCTTTCATCCGGCTGAACTTCTGCACCGAGGCGCCCGGCCCGAGCTTGCCCCGGGGCTCTGCCGACGATGGGCGCAGGGACACAGCGATTCATCATCCCATGTGCCTGCCAGGGCAGCTCCGAGGGCTGGGACGGACCACTGAGCTCCTGCGGCAACCAAAGGCAGGCGAAATGGAGCCCACCCACATGGAATAGGGGAGGTTCCAGATCATGTTTCAATATCTTACATTAAAACAAGCATGTCGTGGTGGAGTTTAAAAGCCTCAGGTTGCCTGAGAGGCTGTAAGCACACTGTTGGAGGGCAGGCAAGTTCAGGGAATTCTGCCATTACACAGCTAATGTTTTCTTCTTACCTAAGGCAAAACTGGAAGTAGGTCATCTTCACAGCAGTGATCATTCAGCCTGCTTTGTAAGAGGAGTTGAACCCTAAGGAACTGGGTTATTGTATAAAAAGAAATGGAACTCCTTCTTTTTTACCCAGTGACTTGTTCCAGAAGGAAAAACACACTTCCTGAGCAGTTGCAATCTCCCACATCTTCCTGAGTGCCAGGAGACACATCTTGGAGCTGGCACATCACTTGGTGCTAGCAGCTCATTCATTAAGGTCCCATCTTGAAACTCTCCTCACACATTTCAGAAATTATTCATTTATACTACCTAGTTCATTACCCAGTGTGGTACTATTAGTTTTGATCATCCACTGAAGTTTTTATTGAATTTCCTGTAAGACTTTTGTAATCACATTGAATATGAAATTGAGCGGTGTATCTATTTCTTTCCAGTTTAAGGATAATTTTAAAATAAGCTATTCAGTCTTGCCCAAAGAAGATATATCCAATCCTTAGAGAAATGCTCAAATAATCTCAATATCACTACCACCACTATATCCTCACCTGGACTGAAGTCACAAGTGACTTTTTGTGATGCAGCTTCTTTTCTACACTACCAGCTTTCCAGTTTCTGACTCATCAAGTTGCTGCACTGAACACGTGTAAAGAGTAGTGATGGGAGATCTTGCTGTAATGGAAGTGTTCTTCTGGAAAATAGCCTGAAAGTGGAAGGCTGATATCTCTGGGGAGGCAGATTTAATGCTGTGGTATGTGGTTGAGACTGTTTGTATTTGTGGTAAAGCATGGGAAAGAAATACAGAATAAGTTTATTCAGCTTAACTTTTCATTTCCACATCAAGTTGGGTGAGTAGAAGGCAGTGAAAAACCATTTATTCCTTTCCAAAATAGCATTAGATAAGAACAGGGTTATTAATCAGTCTTAAAATATGGATCTAATAGCTTTCATAGCAAAGCAACCAGACTTGTATGTGCCGTTTGAAGGATCCTTTGGTTCTGGCTCAGCTGCCAAAAGCCTCCAGAAGATCTAGACTGTTTTACAGCAAAGGCCTCTTTTACCACTTCACTTGGATACTCATATTTTCATTCCTGCATGCGAGAGAAAAGGGTAATGCCATCTGCAGGCAGGCAGGGAATGGATGGACTGGGGATGATGTGAGATGGTGCAGCAAGGCATGAAGGGGTGACTGGTACAGGGATAGGGACAAGGTGATCTGTACTCTCAAGGCAATGTCACATCCACAGGCAAGACAAAAGCAAACTCTGCACACCCTGCGCCAGCTTGATGAAAATCAACTTCAAAATTAAACTGGTAAAACAGACCTCAACTGGGATGGCTGTGCAGAGGGGTGAACAGTATTGCTGGGATACAGGCCCACAGCTCCACAGGTTGTGCAAGGTTAGATCCCATCTGGGGTGCCAGAAGCTGTGCAGGCTTCCTCAGCTCAGCAATGGACCCTCACACGGGCATGGAGCTCAGGAAGACACATCCCACTCCTCTGGATTTTTTGTCTGAAACCTGCTGAAACCTTAGCAACACACTGAGGCTGTGCAAAACTGCTTCTGTTCCTGACATGCTGCTCCAAGTTTTACACAACAGTGACTTCAGGTCTGGAAAAGAGACCCTTTTGAATTATGAGGATTTCTTGTTGTTGTTATCTGTTTCAACTTTGATAGCCACAGATTAATGTGCTCCGATGATAAAGACACACACAAAACTGCAAGGCAGCTGGGCGAGTGAATAGTTATGAATAAAAAAAGATGTTGTGCAAAATGCATGAGGTAATTTTAAGGTTCCAGGCAAAGGTTAATCCCTGCTCTTTCCTTATTAATAAAGCTGCCAAAATCTTTAACTTTCCAGTTGCATGGTAATGGCAGCGTGCCCAGTCCTTTGGCTCCCTGCCCTTTTTGTTTTAGAAACTGAAGTACAAAACACATGTTATAACTCTGTACCTGGGACTAATCCTTCATGACAGCAAGCACATCAACCACCTCTGGCTTCATCGTAAGAGTGCAGGGCTCAGAACCTCCCAGGACTTGATGTACTCTAGGTTTTTGCTTTCCTTTTGCATACATCTATCCTCTTTTCTTTACTCCTGTGGAGATTACTCCAAAAAAGAAATGCAGAACTAGACATTAATTTTAGTGAACTTACCGTAGTGGTTGTGGTAGTAGTTGGGTTTGGGATAATTCTGATATTTAAAGTCACCGTTCCAGTTTTAATTAAGTGTGTAGTTTTGTCTCTGGCAGACACTAAATTGTCATCTGTTATGTGGACTCGCAGACTATAAATCCAGCTTGTATCAAGTCCACTCTCATAGTCAAACCTTGATGCAAGAATCAGATGGGATGCGTTGGAGCCAGCACTTGGAGAAAAAATGAAATGACTGTTCTCATTGCCTGCAAAAAGGTAACATCAAAATGCAAAAAATTTACTTTAATCCCACATTAAATGCGTGTAACAAGTGGTGAAGTGTGGTGAAATGTCAATGACAAGAAGGGCTCTTTGATCTTCCTTGTACCATATAAAATTGTTTAAAACAATAGTCATTAAAGGATTACAATCTAGAATAAGACCCAAGACTCTATGGGGACATAGCAGAGAGGAGGCTGTGGAAACACTCCTTAGCCATAGGGCACACAAGAGGTCACCTGAATGGCCTGAACTTACAACCTGAGGAGACACCAATAACACCCAGCTGGGGTGAGGACCCTGCACTGTGGTAAGTCTCATTCCACTAGTGTGGTATCCCTGGAGTGTTGCTCCAGCCCCTCTCTTTGGCTTCTCCATCCGCCCACAGGCAGTGGCCTTTGAAGAGAGTTAATGACTCAGTGACATTCATTGCCTTCAGTGCTTTGTCAGCACCAAGGGGCAAGGAGGAGAGCTCAGAAATCTGGCTCCCCAGCCCTTGCTTTCTGTCCATTGTAGATGGAGAGCTGATCATGGCCTGGGCTGAAAGCAGACCAGCCCCAGCTGTTAGCATCTGGACAGACCACACATGCAGGAAATCAGAGCCTTGAAAAGGCACCAAATGTGCTTTGGTTTTGCTCTTGTGGCCCCACAGAGATCAGGAGTTGACATGTCCTTGAAGGCCATGCCTGTTTTATAGCACAAAAAGGGCCGGGAGCTGCTCTGTAGCTCAGAGGCGAATGCACAGCACAGCCCAGGTCTGTACCACCAGGACTGGACCTGTGGTCAGACACAGCCATTGTATGGATTCATGTGTCAACACCATGTCTGCAGAGCTCCTTCTGTGGCATCAAGGGGCTGCAGTGGGACAGAGATTCTCTCTTTTGACATTCATAGCTTTTTACTGGCACTCGGGCAATCCTTCCTTCACAGCAGCCACCTCAGCAACAGAAGAAGGAATTGCCCCAAAAGAGTGTTTCCATTTTTGTGAAGCTGAGTGTCATCCCATACCACTGCAGTTCTCCAAGTGGATGAAGCAGATCATGAGGTTCAAAGAAGGATTTTTAAAATGAGGGTTTATTGCATACAGCATGGACCTATGACATGCAGGTTTGAGTAGCTGTTTTGAACAGTTCACCAGCATCTACGTGATGATGAGATGCGCAGAGATACAGAACTTTCCTTTCTCAAGATTTACTCTGCTGTAATTGGAAGGGAAATTTGACACCGCACACCATTCCAGCTCATTCTCCTGAAGTTCTTGTAAACTGTGTAATTAATGGCCTATTAATTAATAGGGCAGGCAATCCAGCCTTGCAAGGGAGTGGTTCTAGCTGCAAGCACCAGTAGCACCAGTAGCACCAGTGGAGGGAGCTGTGATGTGTGGAAGTTGTGGATCACAGCTAGCTCACCGTGAAAAGTAGCACACAAACTATGTTAGATTTTTGTTTATAAATGAAAGTGATCTGTCAGCATTTTTCTTTCACTGTTCCCAGCTCGCCCACTGTGACACGGTACCTTTGTCAATGGAGTAACAGAAAGACCTGGGATCAGAATCACGATCTTGACATTCAATCCTGAAGCCATTAATATTGGTCCCAACAGCTAAATTGACTGGGATTTGAAGTGAGAAGAAGTTGGGTGAACAAACTGGTTCCTCATCATTTACTTCCAAAATGTTCACAGTTACCTGGAAGAAAAGAGCAATAACAAGCTGAAGGTACTTCTTTTAATTATTTTTTTTCAAAAATCTGTGCTGAGACTGTATTTTGTTAATTTCAGAAACTCTTTGGTTTTGCCCATTTTTTTCTTTTGTTCAACAACTGTTGAAGAGCACTGAAGTCTCCTTCCAACCTAGCTCTGGCCAGAAAATGTCTGTGATCATTTGTCCTTTAATTCTTCTTGTGATCAGCATTCTTCTGGGAACAGGTTCCGTAACCTGAGCCATCTCCCAGAAGTGAAAGGTTTTCTGTGAGCTGTTATGTCTGTTTGAGCAACCTGAATTGTTAATAGTTAAAATAATAACACTACCATATAATCATTTAACTACCTTCCAAAGCTCTCAATTTGCTTCACAATCATTAGTTAGGCTTCTTAGCATATTTAATAACCTTTTAGAGTATGATACAAGGAAGGAAGAGTGTTTATACACTGCTCCCAGTGAGAGAGAAATGTTGGTAATGGCCTCCTGCATGGGTAGGAGCACCCTGAGTAGCACCAGATGTGTTTGATGTCATCTGGGATTAGCTAGCTAAAAGAAAAAGGTTACCCTTCCCAAAGTTCTTTCTTCTAATGTCTGTTAGTCAGGCAACAGATAAGTTTGACATTGTTAAAAGCTTCTGATGTAAATTGTCATTATTTATCACCTTGGAACATTATAGATGGTAAAGAGATTAAATATCTCCTGAATAGCAACTCTGTGGGTGGTGCTTGGCTGGAATAAAAAGCAAGCCTAAAACCTGTGTCACCCCCAAGAGACATGAAAAAAATCAAATGTAAAGCAGTCATGAGGGAGAAAGCATGAAAAGAAGTCAAAAGGAGCCTGTTTGTGAAGGACACTGGGATTCCTTGAAAGAAGTTACTATAAAATACCTTTGTGGATATAGCATCTACACTTCTTCTTCTGCATAAAATAGGTCTGGGCAGAAAACCCAAGACCAGTCCTGCTGTTACAAGTTATCTTGGTACCTGGCATGGTCTTGGCTCCTTCCAGATAGCATCAGCAGGGAAAACAGTAGATCATGGTCAGGGCAAGGCACAAGTCCAGCAGGCCAAGTGGACACATTAACCCAAGAGGCCACCCAAACCCTCCTCCCATCCACATTCTCTCTGCACCACTCCATGAAAACATAACTCTGATATGCTCCAACATAATTCTCACATTACTTTGGACACTTTGCAGGGAAAAAAATGACAAACAAAATTAAAAGTATGCTTGAGGGTGAAGGGACACTGTACAGACTCCAAAAAGAATTTATTGCAAAGCATGGCTACAATTAGGTTGTGTTACCTGGCCTCAAGACTTTGTCCTTTTTTCTATTTTCTAGTATCTCTGTAGCCATAAATAATAAATTAAATTGTCTAGGGCACAGAAAACAATTTCACTGTCCATGTAAAAAAGAAAAAAAGTTTGAGAAGCAAACACCACAGATAAAAATATTAAAATATTATTTTATCCTTTTTGTGAGAAATAAACCAACATTAAGCGAACAACACCTCTTTCATCTGATATATAAGACTAGGCAGGGTTGCACTTGCCTTTTACAGACCAGAGTGCTTTGCCCAATGTCTTACTGTTCTTGCTAGGAAGAAAAGAGGAAGATGTGGGTAAAGGCATAGTAGCAGAGCGGATTTACTCACCAATGCTGTTGTAGATTTCTCTTGGTCTGAGGCCTGTACTGTGAAAATATGTTTCTGAGTTGTTTCATAGTCTAATCTAGCTAAAATCCGCACATCTCCTTTTGTTGGGCTGATCCAGAAGATATTTGTGTAATCCCTGGTGCCAGCTCCAGCTACAATGGAGTAAGTGATGACACTGGGTGGCCAGTCCTTGTCTATGGCATGCACTCTTCCAATGCTAGATCCAACTGGGAGACAGAAAGTCCATATTTCATTAACCTTTAAAGTAACAGAACATGCAGATGAAACTGAACAAAAGACTTGGTTTAGAGCTTTTCACCCAAGAAAATTAGAGCAATGGTGTGCTAAGCACTGTTTCCCTGTGGTGTGCTATGGCTCCCCTGTGCATGGGCTGCTAGCAGAAAATACCAAAACACAGGAGTGTGTAGAGAACCTCAGCAGAAGCGCTCTGTGGCTGGGCCAAGGGAGTCCTCACTCGTCTGTGTCAGTCTGTAAAGGTTTCTGTGCACCACCACAGTCCCTCCAAAAGGCTAATTTAGCAAGAGCAGAAAGACAGTCTAAAACAAGACATCTGAGTTCAGTTCCTGGCACTGCCACAGATTTCTTGTGCAATTGCTGAATTTGTCTGTGTCTCAGCTTCCATCTGTACAATTGGAGTTTTTGCCAGTTTAGTCTATTTAAGGATAGTAGGTAGAGACCCTAGTTGAACTGGAACTTTGAGCCATTTGCCTCATCTACATATATGAAAATTAATTTGGAGCAAAAAAGCACTTAACAATATGACAGCATTATTTCTGTCATTTAGATGCTACTTACTGTACCTTTAGTAATTTCTGAAACACTAAATACGTAAGATAAGTTATGGAAGACTGGAGAAAATTCATTCACTGGCTTTATTCTGATGTAAATGTAGATGATATCTGGAAATATAACAGAAGATTAAATCATAGTTAAGTATGGTTGTGAAATTTTCTCATGCATATATTCAAAATACATATGGTATTCCTCTCTCCATGCTGTTACAGCACAGAAAACTATCAAAAGAAGTATAAAAGGGATACTTGCTTGAGTAGTTAGGATGGGCAATATCTTGCACCCTGACAGTCAAAGTATAAACTTCAACTCCTGGATTAGCTGGGTTTTCTAAATCAATAGTTCCAGTCATCTAAATATAAAGGAACACAATCATATTTATACCTCCATACATGAAGTCACAGTACACATGAGGACAATTACTCTTTTCATTCTGTAAGTATGATTTTCCCCTTGGGTACATAGAACAGTTCTATAGGAATAACTAATTTGGAGCGTCAATTCCAGGATTGAATTCCAGGCTTCTTCTACATGCTCACAGTTCTGCCAACAATATTTCTTCCCCTTGAGAGCAGAAAGTGTAATTATTTGGGTGATAAGGTCTTGACCTTTTACCTAGTCAATTCAAAGCTTGTGTGATGAGCTGGCTGTTTATGTTGCCCTTTCTTGGCTCTGCAAGGATCTGCAATGGCTAACAGAAATAGCTTGAGCTACTACTTGAACTCATGCCTGCAGATATTAAAAAAATTTTCTGGTCTAGCCAGGAGTGTTTGTCCAGGAACCAAGTTGTTATGGTGGCTTGCATGGATTTAAAACCTAATTTTCTGAGCTCTATCTTGCTGGGGAAGCCTCATAAACTTTGAGGCAGCAGGACTAACACACAGGCATCCACTGCTGGTTGTCTCTTCAGGGAGATTCCTGGAGGAACAGCTTATTTGGTAGAGCCTGCTACATTGTACATTCACAGCCATCAAAGGCTTGACAACAATCATACCCTGCACAGCAAGGAAAATGCTTTATGTGTTGGCAGATGAAGCAGCTAAGGGCAGTACTTACTGACAGGGAAACCTCAGTTCCAAAATTAAAGTAAACCTGCAAAATTTTTTTTTTTTTATTTAAAATTGTTACTGCTCCTGTAGCACTCTTGTCTTTTAGAAGGACTATTTTTTATTGTTTCCCTTTTTCTGCAGTTGCCCATTGTTCTTTTTAAAGCAAAAAAACAACCACCATTGCACATGTCCAGGAACTGGTGGGGTTCTGACCAATGCAGGTTTGCCAGCAGCTATCAGCATAAGGAATCCATATTTTGACATGCAAAATCACATAAGTGCAAATCTCACCACACTTTTTTGAAAATTTGCCTCTCAAAGTGTTTTTACGATTCTGACCAGTTACTGAGTTACTGAGTGTGAGATTTCTCAAGTATTTAAATTCTTCATGCTGAATAGCAAGGAACTTCCACAGTCTGTCATGAGTAAATGGGTATGAAATTGTATAAAATTTCTCTGTTTATCCATATCAAACTTAGTGCTTCACACTCCCTAAAAAAGACTATTTTTTTAATCATATCTAGCACATTTATTTAAAACTAAAGAAAACAGTCTCTGTTCACTAAATTCTGTAGAATCCTTAGAAAGCATCTCATCTAGGGGAATACAGTTCACAACCAGTCAAAACAGTCATTCTCCACATCATACCTACTGTGAAATGGATTACAGTAATTTTTTTTCTTATACAATGAATTAAAAAAATCCCTTATAATATTTCATAAGTTGACTTTTCTAATGAGGTAATCTAACATAAAGCCACAAATGACTGACCACAAGTCTTCCAGACACAGTGGATTCCAGAGCAAAGTTATTGCTTCCAAAACCAGATAATCCAGTGAAACTAAATTGGTTGTTTGATGGATCAACATCAATATCTTTACAGTAATTTCGAAGATCAACAAGAAATGTTCCAGGAGTAGTGTCTTCATTTACTTCTTTCCTGTTTAAAACAAACACATTTCTCATCAAAGCAACTTATATTTCTCCATTTGAACCCTCCATATATCACAGGCCAAAACATCGATTTATTTTTTAAGTGAACTCCTAGATCTAAATATGCAACAATGTAGGAAGCAACCCAGACTCTGACCCATGTGTTGTGATGGACAGCAGCCCTGTACAATGGGCAGGCTAATGACTAATGTCCACTTGAGCCTCCAGCTGTAGGTCTGGGGACGTGCCCTACTCTGCACACTGGTCTGGGGCAGCCAGGCAGCACCAAGGCAAGGAAGAGACTCCATACCTGAAGGCAGAAGGATTGCATTCTGGTGGGTTGTCATTGACATCGTCAATAATGATTGTGATCTCCATTTCGCTGGCACGGCCGTTGCTGGGGCCGTCCTCCACCCGGACGATGAGTGACACGTTAGGATGGAGCCGCAGGGGAAGCGCATCCCGGTCCGCTCTCCCCGCCACCTGCAACACTCCGGTCGCTGCCAGAGAGCAGCCAGGAGCCAGACATTCACCGCAGGGAGAAGAAACAAGCGTCATGGTGTGTGTGCAAGAGGGCAGGGCAGCTCAACAGACAGCAGAATAAAATGTCTTTTGTCCTGTGCAAATCGTGGCTGGTTTAGTTTTGGATTTGGTTTTGTTTTTTTTTGTTTTTTTAAGTGATACAAAATAGCTCTGGACATTCTGGGTAAGATTAATGACTAGATACCATTGCTGAAAAATGCGCCTTAGGAGGCCTCAGCAGAGGGTTTGTAAAGCGTTTAGGTTTCCCTCACTCTCAAGTCTCTAGTGCAAGGCAGAGTTGAGTGCATTCACAGAGCATCAAGGACAACGAGCTGCTAATGCCTGTGCTGTCCTTGCTCCCTAGCTAGGAAGACAGCTTCACTTTCCACTGTTACCATTCAAGCATCTATCAGCACCTCCGAATCTACTCGCACATCAACAGAGCTGTGGCAGACTGTGCCAAGTGCTCTGGTCAGTCACTCAATACTTTTTTCCCCACTTCTGTTAGCCTCTGTCAAAAAGAGAAGATTTTTATAGCACAGTACAAGTACTATTCCCAGAGAACAAAGGAGTTAAAAGAACAATGCATACATCCTCTGCATTTTGAAATGTAATTGAGGAGGAAAGGTGGCAAAACAAGGCCAAAGGGGATAGGGAATCCTAAGCATTGAAGGATCATCCTGATCCTCCACAGCACTGTGTTGTGTGACACTTCTTTCAACTGTGATAAACAGTTCTAAAGCAATAGCAGACAAGGAGCAAAGCTGTCACTGAATGCCATCCCCGGAGGAAAACCTCCTGGGGAACAGATATAGAGACCCTAGAGAGCGTGAGGAAGATAGGATTACCATGAGAAAGAGGACTCTTTTGGATGGTCATGCCTGAGGAGGGTCATGAATGGAACAATGAATAGGTGTAGATTTGCTGTGCACCTCAGTGCTAGAGAGGATTTCAGACAGGAGGGAGGACATCATAGTCTAACTACCTGCAGCTGTTTCCAGAGCCCCAGAAGGGTCAGTGCAGTCCTCAAAGACTAAAAATATGTCAACAGTCTTACTTCCACCCAAGGAACCATCACTCTTCAGCCACAAGTCAACATTTGTCAAGAAGTCACCTTGGTCTACATTCTTCAAGATATTTTACCAAGTCTTGGTCAGCTGACCAAAGATTTCGACCCTAATAAAGGGCTGAGTATTCCTTATTGCTATAGGGAGCCATTAAATAAGTAAGTCTACTTAAAACTAAGGCCAAAATAATTTCTCCAAAGCACACAGTGTTTTTGGGTTTTTTTTATTTTTCAGGTATCAGAAATCATATTTTTGTTTGTCTAACCTGGATTTATAGAAAAATGTCTGTCAGATGACTGGATGCTGTAGAAAAGTCTGCTGGGAGAATCTTCATCATCAGGATCTTTAGCTGTTACATTGGCAACAATGGTGCCCGGGCTTTGCTCCTCTGGAATCCTGTAGATTCTTTGATTTCTACAAGATAAAATTCAGCAAAGTATGCATCTTTTTTGTAAGGGCAGCTATTTCTAGACTTAGCTGAGAAGCCAACTGTAGCAGCAGAGCCATGGCCATGCTGGGTTCAGAGATGGCTATTTGCATGTCTGGATAAATATCATCAGTCATTGGTTCTGCCAGCTGGACACGTAGCAGTAGCTGAACTGGCATGTGTTCATAAAGCATGACACAGCCACACAAGTAAGAGTTCTTCCTCTGCAACTTTTCCACAGTAAAAACAACTTGACTTTCACAGAACCATGGAAGTTGAAGAGATAGGGGGTAGTTAAACCATGCCATCCATCTCCCTACAGAGACACCAGTTCATAAAGCCATTTGCTTTAATTCTTTCATTTTTTCAAGAGAAAAGCAAAAATTACATGTATAAAAAGCAATAAGTAATGTAGTTAATCATCTTTTGGAATGAATGCTGGAGGCTTCTGGGGGGCAATAGTATTACAGAAAAACAGAACTGTTGCTGCAGTAGGTGAAGGCAGGAAGGAGCACTCTTGTGGTGCCTAACAGGTGAACATGCCTCAAACTCCCAGCAGCATCTGTCTATCTGATGCATTTTGCTTTGGGAAAATTGTTCTCTACTGCTGCTGTTTGGCATGCCAGTGTTCCCAAAGTTCCCATGAATTGAGTTTTATAGGTCAGATATGGCCTGGCAGTCAATTGTGCAGGATTGCTTACAATGGTTGCAGTTTGATGTTCACATGGGTACTCAGGTGGACAATTTTAGTATTTGAACCACATGCAAAAATAGGCATGGGCCAGGACACAAAAATGGTGCAAGGAATTTCAGAAGACTGATCTCTATTACTGAAACACATACGAATACATACATGTCTCCTGATTCTAGAACTCAAATGGAGTTGAAGGTCCTCAAGAGTTCAAAAAAGCATTAGAAGTATGTTACAAGACTAAATATGCTTTGCACTTTTAAAACATCCTTTGCCTCCAGTTAGGTAATGGACTGGGCTATTGATCCCAGTACAGGAAAACACAAGTCCCATGTTGTTCACTGAAGGCACACATCATGGGGCACTTAGCAATTGGAATAGAGAATTGCAGAGACAAAACAGAAGATCCCATGCCTCAAGATCTCCACTTACATTTTAAAAATGGTTACAAAGACACACTATTCTGTGTGTGTCACAACTGTTCTGTCAGTTCATATGAAAAGAGGCAAGCACACAGGAGAGAAATCACATAGGGTTGTTGCAGTAAAAACACCTTATAGCCAGAAGAAAACAAGGAGTTTATGAAGCTTGTTGTGTCAGTTATTTATGAAGTTTCTATCTCAGTCTTTGCACTGAACCTCTTCCTTTTCTCCTGTTGCTTCTAGAGTCAGACAGAAAGAAACAGATCCCGCTCACTCCCACAGCTCTAACTGGTTTTGGCTCAAAGTAACAAACTCCCTAAGCCCACTGGAACCCCAACTCCAGCCTCTCTGTGAACAGGAAACTCACCACAGCTCCATCCTCACAGCCCTACCAACCCTTCTGCAACCTGATCATTATCCCATCCCCACTAGGTAATTTGAGAAGAAGTGGGACCTTATTGAGCACACCCTGACAGCACAAAGCACCAGTACATCTGGGGAGGAGCTGGGGCCACTTCCTACACAGCTGTGTCTGGGATGTGTCCTGTTGTCCATCTGTTTGCCACCAGCCAGTGGCTTTTTACAGGATGGTTCAAGCAGACCTTTTAGTCACTGCAATGTAATTGAAAAGGAAGCATATGTTTGTTTTCTTGTCTTCTCCTTTGTTTTCCTGACTCCACAAGTTTTCCATTGATTTTAACAGCAGCAGTTCCAAAAGGCTGAATTCCAATGTAGTGTTGTGAACACCAAAACCAGATGTGCTTGCACATATTATGGGAGCAATTAAAAAGACCCTTTGAAACTCAGTTCTTGACAGCTATGATTGGGGTAAAATAAAGGAGGTTTGCTACTCCTCAAGTCTCCCCAGCTCTTATTATAGTCTTCTTATAGTCTCGCCACCACTAATTATTGCAGTGTCAGGAAGTACTCAGCCCCAGCATGCAGCTCGCATTGTAGCAGGGGACAGGCCATACACATTCATATTAAAGATAGATCATAAAGTGCAATTTAATGTAAAATTCTTTATAAAATAAGCTGATTTTTTTGATCTGTAGTGTCAATCTAAAAGGGAGAAGACACAAACAAATACCAGACTGTATTTGTGCCATATGAGTCTTAAAATTAGCTGTTAGGGATTCTCAAGTCACTGCAGCTTTCACTAATTCAAACAAGTAGATAAATATTTTAAAGAGCTCTTTTAGCATTCCAGACACTAGGATAAATACACAGAAATTGCAACATTAGGAGGGAATAATCAGTCTAGAACACAATGTGCGGACATTGGCACTGGGAAGAGATTCCTTATGATGTCTTAAGTTTTAGCTTTCATATTTTCCAGATTCTGTACTGCATTAGCATATAACTCTGAACTTCATATAAAGTGTTAGTAAGTTCTCTTCACAGTTCAGTTAGATAAAACAATCCTTTTCCAACCCAAGAACCAAGGACACCATTGCAGCTTCAGACCCAAAAAAGATAAGAGCGAATTGAGGAGAGCAATCTGGGAGGATGGGACTTCATAACCTGAAGCTGTAAGTGGACAATTAACCCCAATATGTAAATGAATCAAAGCTTATAAAAGTGTGAAAAAACATCATCATCAACAACAACAACAATAATGAATGCCTATTTCTAACATTTAATTCTTTTGTTTCTTCAGATTCTTCACCCCTTTATCCATCAAGGTCCAGATCACTGGCCTCAGCCCAGGAGCCATGCATTGCTCTGGGTTGAGACAACGCCCAGAAGATTGTTTCAAACAAGTGGCTGGAACCTGGCATGCTATCCTGTCTTCACTTTTGCAGAGATGGCAGGAGAGGAGCCATCATAAATATTCTCAGCAGGGACCTTGAGAGTCTCACAACTGGGACACATAATGACAGTGCCTTAAATCCCATCAGTGTCTCATGCAAGTGATAAAGATAAATCAACAACAGACTCAGATCAACTGTAATAATTGTCAAACTCCTGCTTCAGAAACAACTGTCCTTTGTGCTTTCCACAGCAAAACAGCCTGCTTGTAGCACACACATATTCGTTCTCATTTTTCCAAATTCTCAGTATATCCTGACTTCATTAGTCTTTAAAAGCTATTTCTGACTTGTGTGTTATGACACAATTTCCTGCTTATGACACAGTAAGAGACAACAATGTTTCAAAGATCACCAGGATTGTTTACAAGTGTGTCTGAGGAGAGGAAGACTGATCAAAAGGGAGACCTTTTTATGTCTAGACATTTCTGCATGAATAAACACAATTATGGTGAAATGCACACCTTTATAAGGAGCAAACTCTATATGATTGTATTCACATCAGGTGAAATTAATCTCCTTGTCTGAACTTGTCCATAGATCTTTGCATAACTTTAACCTCTGTAAATGCTAACAAGTAAAACAAGCTGGTTTGGCTGTTCTTAGTGTGAGGGCAGATTCTGGAAAACTTTAAACTATTAAAAATGCAAATAAGAATAAATGAGGGACATTAGGACAAAGCTTTCCAGCACAAGAATAGGAATCACAGCAAAATTAAAATACTTTTTTCAGTAGTATTTTGTTGTCATAGTTATTTGCCCTTATGTTAAACCCCCACACTGGTGCCAAAGCAGTAAACATGAGAAAACACCTACATATTGAGTGCAATGAAAAATTTTTACTCACATGGTAAAGTAAGGCCTCTCATCATTGATGTTAATTATATTTATAGCCACTGTTTTAGTTGAGTTGAGTCCATCTGGATCTGTCACTGTTATATTTAAAAAGTAACTGTTAAGTAAGAAAAACAGAATGAGAATCATCCTGTGTACATCAGAAAACATTTCTCTGAATACTATAAGTTAATAGGCCATGGGAATAAAATACATTCTCACCAATGTGGATCTTTCTCATAATCAAATTCTTTTGTGGAAAAGATGTCTCCACTTTCCCTGATTGAGAATGGCACATTTGCAGGGAGCAGTGAATACTGAAATGAAGAGAGCAAGAAATTAGTCTTTTTATCTTTAAACATCCCTCCATCCATTCCTTGCCTTGTAGAACAGGGCAAGTTGCAGAGGGTCATGCACCATGCAAATAACCTGCAAAAGCCACTGAGCAGGATGTAAAAGCAGTGTCCAAGGATATAACAGCATTTCTTTATCTGCAGCTTCTTGTGCCTCAGATGTGCCAGGGGTTAGAAGACACATGAACTCACTGCCATTGCCTTTGAACACAAAGCAGAGCTAAACCCCCCCAGCTCTGCTTCCCTCCCCACCAGCTCCATTTGACTGGACAAAGACTGAGGACAGCCTGCAAGCTAATTGCTTTCTTGAATAACACTAAACATCAAAGTAAGATCTTTGGGTTTAGTTCTTGAATGTACTATATTTTATAAAGCCAACGTAATTCTTAGGTAAGTGCAGTTCCTTTTCCCCAGCTACCAACTAATCATTTTCCACAAGTTTTTCTGAATACCAAGAGTATTTTCAGATTAGCCAGCACAGTTTCATAAGTGAAGGTCACAGTTTGTCCCAGGATTGTCAAAAACCTGATATTCATTTGTCTTGTAAGTGATTTCCTTATTCTCTCATTTAAAAGAATTTACATTGTGATGCAGAAGGTTAAAATCTTTTTTTACTTTTAGTCACTCTCATCTACAAGAAATATTTTGTAAGCCGTTTTTTAATTTTAAAGTCACAATTTTTACTGTCTCTCTGATTAACTATATCAAATTCTGCCTTCAATATTCCTTAATTTTGGAAGGCTTAGAACATTAAGGCTGGTTTTTCTTGTTTTCTTCTTTATTCCAGATTAAATATTTTCCTGTGTATTTGAAAAGGAAGGAAGTTGTTGAAAGATTATGATAATTCACATTTCAGGCAGAGCAGATTATATAATCTCTGGAGTTTTTTGTTTAATACAACTTACTTTGAGTTTTGCATTTTCAGGATCAGCTGCATCAACTTGGTAAATGCGTCCTGGAGGTGTCCCTTCCAACACATAGATTGTCACAGCTGCAAGGATATAAGTATACTCAGTGTTATCTGGGCCGTTTTTTGGACACAGCAGCAAAGAGACTGATGCACTGAAGCTGTCAGGATGTATTACTGCCTGCTGCACCTTCTCACCTCACAAGTGCAATTCCAAAATCATCACAAAGATCACAGATACTCAAAAGACATAAAGAAACCAATTACATATCTGTAAAGAGGCAACCACCACTGCAATATGGGTTCTCCCTTCAGGGGAAAGACTGATCTTTCCTTATGGCCTATCTTGAGCTGTTCATGGGTTATGGAATAAATTATGCATTTGGGATACATATCTGGGGTTTTTTACTATGCAGATGGGAGGAACACTGTCCCGTGCTAGGTCCTCATCACCATTCCCTTCCTGTCCACAGCCTGTGCCCTGCCAGGAGAGCTCAGAGCCTTTCCTCTTCATTTCTGCTTTTCCTTTACACCTGTAAGGCACATAAGTAGATGGTCTGCACTGATTTAAATATTTGCTTTACTAAGGCTGATAATTCAGTGCAAGGTAGATTTCTTTCCATGCCAGGGATTCTCACAACTGGGCTATCCCATACTGGACCACTGGCAACAGTCTTATCTCTCCTTGGGCAGAGCAATTAACAGGAGAACAGATCTTTAGATCACATTATTTGCTTTACGCCCTTTTGTGTCTGCTGGATCTGCTCTTTCTGGACTATTAATTTCCACTGTGACCCCTGCTGACTGCTGCTCCTCAGAAGAGCAGTGGGAATCCCAGAGCAGCGTAATGAGTTGCTCCCAGAGGACAACAATATGAATACAAAGTTTAATGAGAGGGAGATGCTTTTTCATAAACAGCAAATGCGCAATTAGTGTCTAATTGTGGCTGGTGCTGTTAACTAAAGCCACACAGCTAGACAGATCAGACATCTGTGCTCACCAATTTATGGCAGCTCTAGCTGAGAGTTAAGCTGATGCCTTTATTTGTAACAAGCTCCCACGTAGTGTGTTTCATGCTGTGTCAATCCCTCAAAGTGTCAGATTTAATTATTAATTATTATAAAAGATTATAAAGATTCCAGTGGCACCCATGATATGCAAGACACCAGCTATACCGAGAAGATGACGCAGCCTCTTCCCTGGGGAAAGCTAATTTGCTTTACAAACTAAATATTGTATGGAATCAAGGATGTCAATGTGCTCAGGAGGCATCAGTGAAGGGGGCTGAATGTGAGCAAGCTGCTCTGAACCCATCCCTGTGCAGCTGGCAAAAGTCAGGCTGCAGCTGGGCATCACTGTTCCAGTGTGGTCAGTCCAGACCTGGGGAGTCAGCAGCCAGCTCTGAATACCTGCCACTAAGGGATCACAGTTTAGTATTTTCAGATTTTTTAAAACTGAATATTGAAGTATGCTTGGCCATACCCTGCTGTTAGGACACCAAGTCTTCAAAGAGGCTCTCAGTACTTCATGGAAAGAACTGGACTGTTCTGTCTGCATGTGAGCACATAATAAACGTATCATTATACTCTGATGCCTCTGGTACACTTTTTGCAGGCCTTCTTCCTTAGTAACTAAGCAAGAGAAGATCTCTTAGAGAGTAAGACCTTTCTATTAATGGCAGTGTCACTTGCAGCAGGCACAGCACGGCGTGCACAGCCTGCACTGCCCACAGCTGCAGCCCAGGCTCTCCAGTCTCACTCCTACTGCACATTCCTCCCCTTTGCATCTTTGCCCCTGGTCTAAAAGTAAACTTGGTTAACATCAACTTCCCCATGTAGGAGACAGAACTCTCTGTCTCTTTCCATTTGTAACCCCATAGATCACAGTCTCTGATGTCTCACTCTTAAGACTGATTTTCAACTAATTTCTCATGTGAAAGCACAAATGCAATATGCAGATATAAAGTATCTGCAAAGCAAGATTTTTATGATTTTCCCAAAGAAATTCTTGCACTTGTTGACATTTATCTTTCTTGTCCAAATGCAGTTTTCAACAAACTACAGAAATATGTACCCATATTCAATGGTTATAACCCCAACAAACTTCAATTTTCTAATTAAAAAGAACATATTTGTTTATTTATTTATTGGTACTATTTTTTCTTTTAATTCTTCTGCTGATTCAAAATGGTTAAATAATTTTTTAACAAAATTTCAAGAACAATAAAAGGGCATTTCCAGAGAGGAAGCATACCAACTCTTTGTGTAAAACAAAGCTCTGATAAAAAGAGTGTCCTATTCCTCCCTTGCCTGCCTAAAGGAAAATTCCTAGACTACTTTAGCCAGAGGCACTGGATGAGATTAATTTTTTTCAAGCTGATGTCATCTTTTCAAATTCTACCATTATCTTACTTTGAATTGCCATATTTCCTCGAAATGCAGGATGTTCATTTTTATCTGTTACTTGAATAGTCAATATGTTAAGATCAGTTCTCCCAGTTGTATCTTCAACAAAAATCTGCAATTCAAAGCTCTTTGGCATAGTTTCATAATCTAGGACGGGGTTTCCAGTGGTAATAACCTGAAAAGAAAAGATTATTATTAGCACATGATGCAAGAGATGAAACTTATAGTCCAAATGAATGAATACAAATAAAGGGGCACTTTCAATCAGTGAAGAGTGAGTGTTTCAGATAACCTTTTACTTATTGGCACATTTTTCATCAGTGGCAAAAATGTTACAGAAGCAGAGTGAAGAAACCAGAATGTTGTGTGGCTTCAGGATGTAACTCAAAGTTCTTTAGTGTGAGGAGCAGTTTGAGGAGGAGATAGCCCAGAAGGAGCTGCCCTGACTCACAGGCAATGCTTTGTCTTCAAGTTCAGGGCTACATCTTGCAGGTACACATCTGTGCCAAATGTTTCCTTTCCACACCATGCTGCAGGAGCATTCAAAGTGTGATGAGACTGGAATTCAGAGGAATTCTGAATTGCAAGACACAAGGGCAGCTTCACTTTTTCTGTGAATTAGGAACATGAGGAGGAAAATCTTTTACTTGAAGTAAGGAGTGTGGAGGCAGGAGACCATATTTTCTAGCAGCTACCAGAACGTTCCTTGTGTAACCTGTATCTGAGAGAAGACTTGCAGGAGAACGACAGAAGAAGAGAGCTTCATGGGTACATTGTCTGAGGGAGGCACTAGAATTTTTTGGAGAAAATGATGAGCTAATTTTAAAAAATAACCTAGGCCTTGAGTTTTGCAAGATTGATAAGATAAAAATTTGTTTTATTTTGTTTTGAGGATTTTATTTCAAAGACTTCCAACTTTGTGTATTGCCTCTTAATACAGTCACACAAGACTGACATTCCATAGAAAAACATAAAATGCAATCTTTCTGCATTTAAGATTAGTTCAGAGCAACAGGAGGATGCTGAAAGTTGTATATCTCAATCTTCACTGCTGAAACCAATAATAAAATAAGGTCTTTCCTTTCTTGGATAAGAAGGGAAAAGGTGACAGTTCAGTTTTTTGTGTGGCTAAAAAACTGTGAAACCTGAACACAATAGCAGGGTGCTGTGGAACTGGAGAAGGAGAACAGTTGGGCCAAGCAGCATGTCAGTGTATTTACAATGCTGCAGGATAAAGGAGGTTGAAGAGCATGCAGAAGGAAAACAATTAAATAAATCCTTGGGTTTAGATGAGATGCTGTGGGCCAGATGACAAACACAAAAGTGATGTCAGCATAGTTAGAAGACAGAAGTCAAAATAGAGACAATTAACAAAGAGTTGGAGGAAAGTGAACAGAAGCACAAATGTTTTGTGCCTTCTGGTACATAAAACAGATGCTGTCTGGAACCTCATGAATCTTTTTGTTACAATACTGCACAAGAAAATAACTGAGTCCTGGATGGTCTCTTTTCCTCCTATACTGTACAGATACAAGTTTCCCATAAGAGTGATGCTAACACAGAAGAAACACTCCAAAAAGCTTGTTACAATAGTGGAAAGCCTTATGTTCAAAATGAATGTTTGATGGAGATCTAAATACCATAAACACATACAATGAATTAAACATTTTAAACAGTCCAGTTCTAAGTGGAATTTATGTGTTCTAGAGATTGTCCCCCCAGTTCACAGCCAAATCTTTTCATTGGTGCTGTAACTACAACCAGACTAAATGTGTCTAAATTATACCTCTTCCACCCTCCTTTATAAAGGCCTTGGAAGTGAAGATGTGAATCTGAATGATCTCTTTCTAGACTGCTTTTGAACATTTTTGGGAACAGCATGCCACTGGCATAGGCTATGAGCCACTATTTGCCTTTCCTTCTTGTAGGAGCAAAGCTTACTGATAAAGGCAGGATTGCACACAGCTGGAGTGATGCCTTCTGGCAGAAGCAGCTTCATGCTTTATGAGATAGATCTAGAGTCACCCCTAAACTGTCTTTCAGTCATTCCACGTGAGAATTCATTGCTCCCTGGTCCCCACTCCACCCCCGATATTTCAGAGAGCACCAATAGGAGCACCCAGGTAGTTTCAGGCAACAGCAGGTTTTCATGCATTCCACACATCTTCTGCTCCTTCAAACAGGAATAAGGAGAGGAGGAATGGAAAGGACTGAGATCTCAGAAATTGTTACTTTCTCAGGAATCTCAAAATATATCAAGAAACATGATATTGCTTTCTGCTGCTGCAACAGAACTAAATGTGCTTCATAAATACTGAAGAGCTTATGTTAGCAGGTACTTAGCTAATCTCATAAACCATTCATGAAATACTGCCTTTTCCTATATCTTAGCAAAGATTTAATGGCAGTAGGTAGAGCTGAGGTGTCTGGTTTTGGATCACATCATTGTTGTGAAATATTGTACAAATCTGCTATGACACAGCATAAGTAATTAAAAGTAGCAATCCTCATCAAATAAATTAACTAAAAGCACCATGTATTTATTCTTGCTTTATGAGTTATAATTAGCACACATCTGCTAATTTGTGGAATTTGTATGTAGTTTGCTTTATGATTTTTTCATTACTGATATTCACTGGCTCAAACTCTTTGTTATAGTCCTCCGAGTGACAGGAAACATTGAAAAAAGCAACAGTTCAAGCAAAACATAGAAGGGTTCACAGGCCATGCTGGTAATGTGACTGTGGTATGAAATGGATACAAACTGGCACTTTGGAAGAAGCAGTCTCCAAAGCAGCTCTTTTGGCTGTAGATTGATTTTCATCCTTGTGTTATCCTGCACTGTGCTAGAACAAGAATTTCTCCATCGTCCTTGCCATGAAAAAAAAAAACAAGAAGGACTTTTTTGTCTATTATTTTTCCTCCAGATTAACTTTTCAGTCCCATTCAACAAGCAGCAATATAAATTCTTATGCATCATAACATAAAGATGGATGGGACAGGTGCAATCAGGTATAAAAAGGACTATATTTTGTTTTACAGCAGAAGGGATCACTTTAATTCAAATGCCAAAATAAAGCTTAGGAAGGGAGTCCTGCATTATGGATTCTCTGTCAGTAAAGCCAATTTAAGGGATACATTTAAGTGATGTACCCATTCCCTTCTGATTGTTACATAGGAGTGGAGGAAAGAGCATGAAGCAGAGTTCAGGGAGGTTTAGGTTAAATATCAGGCAAATGTTTTGCACCCAAAAAGTGGCTGGACACTGAAACAGGCTCCCCAGGGAAGTGGTCATAGCACCAAGCCTGTCAGAGTTCAAGAAGTGATTTGACAATGCTCTCAGGCACATGGGGAGATTTTTGGGGTGTCCTATATAGAACCAGGGGCTGGGCTAAATAATCCTAAAGGAACCCTTCCAACTCAGCATATTCTATAATTCTATGGTTCTATGATCTCTTCAGCTGACCCAGTCCGGATATTGGTACAGTCCCACCCTATGCTTCACAGGTGAAAGAGGGCCTTTTTGAGAGGAGTTTTAACCATTTCACTGACCTAGCTGGGGAGCAGTAAAGAGCCATCAGAGCTGGCACAAGTGAGCTCTGTACTCTGCTGAGAGGCTGGAGCATGGGAACGACAGCAGCTCCCTTCAGGCTCATCAAACCCATTAGCCAATACCACTCAGGGCCACAGCCTTACTTTTCCCAAATTTTCTCCCAGAAACACCAGCAAAGAGAACAAGAAAAGAGTTGTATTAGTTCTGTGGAAACTTGGACTTGGAAACACCCAGAAAAGGATATTCAAATCCCCTGTCTAAGACTCTGCACCATTTCTGTGTCTATTAAAGCCGCTCCTCAGTGTGACTGTTCAGGCTCAGACACACAAACAAGTTGCAATAGGATGAGAAGTTGTCATGTATCTGAACACTCATTGCCCGTGACAAATGTGGGCTAATACTTGCTCATTTATTCAACAATGAAAATCAGCCTGAAGTAATGGAAATTGCTCTGCATTTGCCATAGGACAAGAGCGTGCAATGGATAGAGACAGGTCACAGATGTGAGGAAGGGGGATAACCTCTTACCTCAAGATAACTTCCTCATGTGTCACAGCCTTTGTTCAACATTAAAAATTACTTTGATATGATTCAGCTTCATTTAGTTTGGAAGTGAGACAAATGAATTTTAATTCTTGGTGAGAGTGGCCAAACAGAAGCTGTATGTGGTTTAACTAAGGCACTTTCATTTCACAGTGACTTCATACATATTAAGATGAAAAGCTATGGATAAAAGCTCAAAACAGAAGCAGATCCTACATGTTCTTTTTCACCTCTTATTTTCTAAAAATCACATCTTTTACTATCACAGAATTAATGGAATTATTGTGATGAATGATTTTTCCTAGATGCAATTAAAATCATAAGTAATATTGCTATTCATCTGTCATATCTATTACAGCATTTTTGAATACTACTACAGTCTGCATTTAAAATTCTTTTCTGATTAATAGATGAGACACTCTACACTGTCAGTGCTCAGTAATCCAGGAAACATCAGCCTACAACTAAAAATTACTCAAGCTGAACTTAAAACTCACCCTGAATTCAAGACCTCCTTTTGATTCAATGCCAAAAGCCTCTGTGAGTGGATTTGAATTTACTATGGTAGGAAGAATTGCAACACCTTCAGAAGCCAATGGAGAAACAGTCACATTAAAGTTATAGACTGAAACACCAGCTGCTGAGTTTTCTTCAACAGTGCTTGTAGCAGGTAAGCCCTTAAGCAACTGGGTTCTTCTTCCTGCAAGATGAAAATGAATGCAAAATTACTTCTAGGAATCTTGAGCTAACAAGTACACAGCTTTTGTCAAGAGCTGCCATTAAAGAATACAAAATGCCCTGACTCTCTTTTTACCTATGAATGGGGGCATTGCCTGCTAGCAAATCCAGTGTTAATGGCAAAAGAATCCATCTTTTCTGCATTTCAGTCCTATAGTGCTGTCATCTTGAGTGGTTATTGTTAAAGTATTATTTTACTGCATCATTTGCCATCATATGTCTATATACAGAAGCAAAGATGTCAAAAATGTTTCTTTTTTTTTTCTTTTCCCCCCCTGTACTAATTAGTGTCTCTGTTCACTGTTACATCAAAAAGTACCTTGAATCACACAGACCCAGATACTAAAGAAGCAAGGTTTTTTTGTGGACTGAACTATCTGCAGCATCCATTTCCTTCATTTCCCCTCTTCTAATTCTTTTTATGGCAGCTATGTGCAAGCCTGGCTCTTGAGTAGTGAGAATTAGTAACAATTTCAGGAATGGTTCTGTCATGTCTCCTGCTTTGAGCAAGGAAGAGCAACCTGGAGTCTTTGGAGAAGATGCAGGCCCACAAAAGCACACTAATGGTTCAAAACTGCAGGGAAGCTGCACATACTGGTGAGGCATCCAACATATTTGCTCAAGCTTCTTGTTTGTCCAGACCTCTGGACTCCCCAAACGAAACATTTTGCTTTCTCTGTCATTTAGCTTTTAGGTTTTGGTATTTTTGACAAAGGCCTGTTGTGCTTTATCTTATGAAGGGTGTCTATAAAACATAAATCAGGACTGTTGTTGATGCCCTGAAACAACACTTCAGTAATCTCACATCCCTGAACCAGCAACCTACCTCAACTCCAGACTATGGCAGGGCTGTCTGTTGCTTGGGGATGCTTTGCTGGCTCGTCCAAAACACTCTCCAAGAAAGCTGTCTGTGTTCAGCCCAACTTCCTACACACTCTGGGTCAAGAGGGAGACAGATACTGCCCACTCAAAGGTCTGGACAGGCTCTTCATACACCAGCAATTACTGTAGCAAGAGCCCCATGAAGTGTTTTGTTTTTTGTTGTTTTTTTTTCTGCAGAGCTGCAAAGTGAAAGGCTGTTATAGGAACTAGTCTGAGACCATTAGAACTGCAGCCTAAGAGCCCCTCCACAGCTGCACAGAGATTCTCATGCTTCCACTCTGCAGATACAGAAGGTTCATGGGTCACTGATCCAGCTGGAGTTACTCTGGTATTCACTGAAAAAATGGTATTGGAGATACTCTACTGGCTGGGATGTAGGAGATTGTGGGGTGGGAGCTTTCTGAAAGAGTTAATCCAAACAGGTCAATCTGACACCCTGGTAGGACCGAGTTCAGCTGAACTGTTATGGATTTATGTCAGCAGGAGCAGGATATAGTGAAGAACTATGTTTTTATTACTGTTATTACAGATTCTGGAAGACATCATCAACAAAAATCACCCGTGCAAAAAAGGCTGGGCTGAGAGGGGCTTCTGAAGATACATTTCCATAAGTGGAGCTGAGCTTTGAATGTACTCTCTTATGGACAGTACTTGATTAATTCAGCTCACTCATCAAACCACAGTTCATTAGTGGAAACCATCTATAAAAAATAATGAAATAATTTACAGTATTAAAAATCTAGAAAGGATTTGCTATTTTTGTGTTATCTCCAAAGATTTCATTGGCTGTTTATTCAGAATTTGTCCTTCTAAATCAAAAGTTCTTGTTTCTTGGTATTTATTTTTAACTGAAATTTTAGGTGCTGCAGCTAAATGGCTTCTTCTTTTTCCAATCAATTTTACAAAAACTCTCCGTATTCATAAATTCTTACTTACCTCTTTACTTTGCAAAACAAAATATTTATGAAGCAATTTAACACATTATTTATCAGAATTATCAATGACAATCATTAACAAATGATGAGTCCAAGACAAATCAATAATGAGATTAGTTTGGAGATGTTTATACATATTTAAGGCTTCTTTATCTGTGATGTGCCAGTCTTTAGAGTGTGCTTGAGTAACACCTTCAAGATTTTCTCTATCCACAAGTATGCAGGTTAGAAAAATGCTATTTTTCAAAGAAAGCTGAAAGTGGCAGGCAGTGTCCTAATCACAGCTTTGTGAACATCAGGAAAGACACCAAATACTGGCAGGTTCCTGAGGGATGGCAGAACTCTTACAGGTCCTTGAGAGCAAAACGACCCGACCTTAGCAGGTAGCTTACAGCAACCCCAGTGCTTTGTGTGCCGTGTAGAATTCAGACAGTTTGAAGATTTACTAAGTTGCTAATGTGCAAATACTCATATTGGCAAATCTCCCATGTATGTACACTCATCTAGGTTAGTGATGTTATACTACAAATATCATCCACAAATCTCTTCCTGTTTGATCCTGTTTGATTGCTTGTTTTACTTTATCAAAGTAAACATTTATCAATATGTATCAAAGTGTATGTTATCATTATTTGAAAGGAGGATACTGGAGTATAACTACTGGTTATTGTTTCTTGGAGAGCTGACCTCCTTTCCCACTCCAGCACTGTCACACTGAGCAGTGGCTATTAGAAATTAAGTGCCTCATCCAACAAAGTGTTTTAGCAAAGAGTCATATTCTCTTTTCATTATACTGCTGCAACCACAGAGCCCAATCTATTTCAGCAGGAAAATAATTGTTACTTGATTTTTCCCATCTGTGTCTGATCCCTAAATATGCATTATAAAGTTCCCTAGAGAAAGGATAACAGCCAACAGTGTTCTAATTTTAGCAGCATAATGAAATCATGTTCTTACCAGATACCACTGCCAGCAAAATTAGGAAAAGGAGCATGCTCTTCATTGTCTTTACAACCCTGTCCTTCATGTTCCCAGGATGCAAACTGAAGGAAGATCACAGTATGTTTTCCCCAGTTTACATCAGCTCCACCTAAATTCTTCCTCTTTTTCATGTTGTGCAGTGAGAAATGAAACAAAAGACCCGTGTCTCTAAGGGAGTTTCCAAACACTGTCAGCTTGTTTGCTTGTCAGGGAACTGCTCCTTGCTGACACTTCATTCACAGCCCTGGCCTGTACTTGGGAAAACAGTAATTATTTGTCCTTTCACTATAATCATCTTATTCAATGAAGTATTATGAAGAGAATCTAGTATGTTTTAAATCCAAAAATACCATGCTGCTTTCACCACTCTGGCAATGAGGTGCTCTCTTCACACACCAGAATCAAATATTCATGTTTTTTTACTCAAACAAAGAATCTGGAGTTTTCTTATTTTTCTGACTACCAGAGAATCACTCAGACCCCACATACTACATACTTGGAGGTGAGGCGTGTGTACATGGTGATGTTTGTACATGATGCAGATTTTCTGTAACTGTCTCAGGAACAGCATGGACCCCCATAGAAGGGCATGGGTTCCCTTAGATTAGGCATTAAACTTGCATTTAACACAATACAAACATTTTTTTTTTTATTTTTTAACTAAGGGCAGTCATATTATTTCATGGAGCATAGAAGAGAAGTAGCACAATACTGGAACTGGAGGCAATAAAGGTGCATTAGAATTGACTCAGAATAATTTAGCCTGGAAGGGACCTCTGGAGGTCACCTAGTCAAATATGCTGCCCAAAGCAGGCTTAATTAAATCAGGTTGCTCAGGGATTCATCTAGTTAATTCTCAACATATCTGCACAAACTTAGCAGCTCTGCTAAGAGGCAGAATTTTGAGATTCAGATTTAACACAACTGTAGAGAAATCTGACTAATTTGTGATCTGAGCTGGCATCTCTACATGTTTCTGCATGACCCTCTGTGGCTGTCCCACTGAAAGCTGACAGCAGCTCAGAAAGTTCTGTCCCATGATCATGTGTTTTGTGTAGCATGAGCAGGTTAATTGAAGGTGCTGAACATGAGCAGCCAGTTTAACACCAGGGCAGGCACTGCCTACGCTTGCTGCATTCACACCTTAGGCTATGGTACCTGTGTGGCCCGGAGAATTCTGCTGACACAATGGATCTGGAAAAGATGCATCAGTAAAGCCTCCTGTTTGGAACCATACCTACATACCAGACACTGATTTGAGGAATCATGAGAAATACCCATTTGATGGCTAATTCATTTTTATTTGACTGCATTTATTTTAAAGTGCTTCTAGGACCTTGTACTAGTTTAAAGTGGATGTGGCCACACCATGTCCTCTGGGAATACAAGCTGTCATACCAAGGAAGCAGATCTTCCTTTGTGCCAGGAAAAGTGTGCCTAGACTTCATGTTAGTAAAGTAAGTGTATGGAAAATCTCACTCTCAAACAATCTAGTTATGCTAATAATAATGTAAATATATTCAAACTGTCAAAAAATTCAAACCTGCCCCTTTACAAGGTCTTTGCCCATCCCTTCATATGCATTTCCTGAGTCCTCAAAGAAGCTTTTGATCTGACTGGACACCTCATGAAGATGAGGTCTGTGTACACAGGCATGAGCCAGGCTTGTACAATGATCTACTGATTATCAGAAAAATGTAAAACTGCTACCAGCTTTATTCCCTCCTTTTAGTTGCAATGTACAATCTATCCCATTGTAAGCCTGTTTCTTTAAGTCTTGAAAAAACTATGGGATTAGTTTTAAAGTCTTTCAGATACCTTTCTAAATTTGTTTAATATCTGCTTTGAGTGATAGGACTGATTCCATCCTCTGCTCTGAATAGCCAAACCTTCTCCAGAATTCAGAGATCAAAATTTTATCCTTTATTTTCTTTTCTTCTTAGGCTGGGGTTTGGTGGGGAGGAGGGGGGATTGGTTTTGATGTGGCTTGAGGTGTTTTTTCCTTCCTATAAATACCTTTCTCAGCCTATTTGTTTTGAATCTCCTTCTTTGTGACAACATACACAGATCTACTTTCAGCAAGGATTCAAAGTCCATAAACATAAACCAAACATTATTAATGGTATAGACAGTTGAGTGAGATATGAGAGACGTGTATGGGAAAGGCATCTGGAATATGCACGTGCTTGAAATTCTAGCCTGTGCCCAATTTCACCTGGAATGCAATGGGTAATTGTTTCAGGTACTAAGTGAATATCCATGGAGCAGTTAATTTCTGCTTTCCCTCTAAATATGTCTCCAGGGCTTTCAAGTAGTTCCTGTCAAGCCTTATGGTTCAATCATGTTATGAGGAGACTGTAAAGGTGACCATGGAGATGAGGGGAGTGCCAAGCACAGCATGCAGGAAGGAGAGTGTGGAGAGCAGCTCATATGGGTGGAGTAAGGGTGAGCAGAAAGGGCTCTGGCTCTTTCTTCTTCCTTGAGTCACTCCAGTATGTCTCATTACTTTCCTTAGATCCCTTATTTCTTATATTCCTCCAAGTGGATTTCTGTGGTTCTCTGATTCAACCTGCCAGGCTGTGAGGCATGAAGTGAAATGGCATCCAGAATTAAAGGAGAGCCCAGAAGAAGTTGAAAGTCAAGTAGTAAAAAGCATATGAGCTGGTTAGGAACAGGTGAATTAGGAAAAGGTGAGCAAGGCAGAAATCTACTGGCAAGTCTGGCAACAGCTAGAGGAGGTCAGGAATGAGCTTCCTGGGAATATAAAGCAACTAGATGAAGAGAGGTCAAGGCAACACAAGCAAGAATACAGCTAGGGAGTTTTCAGGCAAAATAGAGAAAAAATTCATCTTGGAGCAAATGAAGATGTAAAAAAAAAGGGGTTTTATAATTCTTTGGTTTCCAAGATGATTTGCAACTTTATTTGAGTAATTCGGAGTAAAAAAAAATGCACTTCCAAAAAATAAATTACTTCTGTATAATCAGGTAAAGTGCAGAATATGAGGAAGATGCAACATCTTTCAAGAGATTAAAGAATCCTAGTTCCAAGGAAAAAATCATCAGATGAGAGTATGATAGAATGCACTGGTTTTAGGTGGCCATGCAAAGAGAAAGAACATGGCAAGTGAGGGATATGAGGTGGGAAAGAGCAAAACTTGATGTGCAAGCTTCCAATTGCCTGTCCTCAGGGAAGTGAGGGATCTCAACAGAGGCTAGCTTCAGAGAAGTAGTCCACTTGCATAACAAAATATGCAGGTTCAGGATGTTCACTTGTTTTCTGTACATTTAATTCTCAATCAACTTCCAGTCTGTCAACATGAAGGAAATGTTCTCTTGTTCTTCAAACACATCAGAGGCTCAAGACATAATTTTCCCATTAATGGTTATTTCAGCCAGAGTAGGGGCTCTCCTCAGCCAACTCATGGGGAAGCAGACATTTTGCTATCACTGGGGTAATTACTCATCAAAAATTAAGCAGCCTAAGGAGAATTTTCATACACCCGATCCAACCTCAGTTTATGATTTTATTTTTTTTAATGAATTTAATTACTGAGATTGTCAAGTTTTATTTTCATTTTCTTTCTTTTTAAACATTACAGCTTCTCTATCCACTGCCTTGGTAACCTTTCCTAAAATATTAAAATAGTACCTTAGCATCCTACACCAGAACCTTATGCACCATTTCCTTTGATTGCTCAGCTGAAAGCTTCCTCTGTACCATTTCTGAGTGACAAGAACAAACTAAAAGTCATAGAGTACTACCCATGCTAACTCAACCTCACCTAATGCAATCCCATCCTAGCAAGGTCAGTAACCCATAAAATTATGAAAAAAGTCCCAGGCAAATGTTTTTCTAGCACTGACTTGTAAATACGTAACCTCCATTAGTCACTCCCTTGACAATTACCTTGAAGTGTTTGGTAACAAGAAGAGATTCCATCACACCTAGTTCTTTTTTGGGGATCAAAGTTTAAGTAAAGAACCACCTAAAATCTGAGTGAGTACACTCAGAAGGCTGAAATTATGCTGTTGTCCATGCTGAACATAAGTCCTCCCATTACTCCAGCAGTCATACATTCAAGAGATGAAAGCATTTGCCAGAAGAGAAGGAATTCTGAGAGTCTGTCTTCTGCAACAAAGAATTTGAGCATTTATTTTAGGACCACTGGGAATGTGACAGGCATTAAGTTAGCAGAGACTGTTCTCATCCTTCCCATTCCCTACACTCCATCTGGACAAATGTGAACTGAGGCAGACAGATGATTACAAGGACATGAATTCAAGAAAGCTCCAGAGGTATTTGTATGGTCCCAATGTAAAGATCAGGTGACAACAGCAAAGCCATACAGAAACTCCAGAAAAGCCAAAAGTCTTAGTTCCACCCTAAGCTCAATCATGACAACTGTAAGACATGACTGTAAAAAATACATTGTAGCTAAATGTTTTTCTCTTTAAGAAGTTCTTGTGCTGCTTAAAAATATTACATTTTCTTCTGCCTTAACAAAACATGGAAGTCAGTGATAACAAGTTTTAATATTCATTCACCCAAGCAAAAGTAGTTGTTACCAGCAAGTATTTTGTGTTTCATGATTTGAGATGAATAATGTGTTGTTAGAACATTTGGTGTCTGCAAGAAATTATCTCACTTGTCCATACCAGATGTGGATAACCCTTGAATTTTAATCATGTCTTCCAAACTAAGTTCTAGTGCCAGTAAACATACAGTGAAAAATATGTTGAGGTCAATGAAATTTTCTTTCTGCATTTACTGGTCATTGGATGAACCCAAGCAATACTTTGCACCTCATGATACAGCATTTACTGCATATTACACATTTGTTATTTTAATTGCTTGGCCACCTGAGCTGTTTGGTAAATACATAAACTAGGCTGTGAATAGCAAAAGATACAAGTGCAACAAGAAAGAATGCTCTGAGAAAACATAAGTACACAAACTCTGAGGTTTCTATGTACACAGTGTGATCCACTTCACTTAGTCAAGTATTTTATATCATCAAGAATTACTTAAACAGGCCTTTGCATCACAAAACATGAAATACCTTCCCTGTTTTATCAGCAAAAAGCATTTGATTATTTTTGCAAAAGCAACCTTGCGTTTTAGCACACATAAAATATTTTCTTTTTACTTCGAAAAAACAACCAACAGAAAAGTGTGCAACCAGCAGAAAAGGGCATGGCTGGGCACAGAGTGAGGGCTCTGGTGGTGGAGTTTCACATGGAGATAGATAGGTTTTTACACATAAATTCTTTCATCCTTTGGACAAGAGGAGTGAGAATAATTCGCTGCTTTCTAATAGTGTGAAATTTTGTTTGTTTATGGTTTCAAGAACTTTGAGATCTTCAGCTGGGCTCTGTGGCTCTCCAGGGGACCAGAAGAGGGGCATGGTATGTAAGGAAGGGCATTTCACTCTCCATTTTTGTTTCAGAGTACTTAGTTATTGGAAAATTATTATAATGATCATAGTCTCACAAAAATTAATTACAAGTCTGATTTTAAAAGGAGCAATTTCAGTAGACCTGGACCTCAATAAAGTCGGCCAAAGGCAAAAAAATCCTAATCACACAAAGGAGATAAGCAATATTCATTGCTGGCCCTGTTTCATGTTGTCTATAAGCTCTTTGACTAGAGAAAGCCTTTAGAAATATCACAGAGGGATAGGGTTAAAATTCATCTGTGTACAGACAGAATTACTTTTTTACAGTTGCTGAGTTTAGATTATGCTGATTTTACATGAGAACAAACATGAGTGGAAAAAATAATCCACTTAAACTGACATGAAGCAACATTATATCTGAGTAATGACTGAATCTGCCACCACATTAATACACAAAAGGCAGCAGGAAACCAGTGCAATATTCCAGATGTATATATTTCTTGCCCGTGGATTTAAGCACCAACATCATGGATCAGTCTGAGACCATAAAAGCTTTCTTAATGAAACAGAAGATCCCACACAGTAAACCTAGTGCCCAATAAATGTTTTGACAGAGATCTGTGAAGCTGTAAAGGTAGGTGGATGAACGCACAGAGATTTTAAAAAGCCCTGCAGCCCAGATTGAGTTTAGTCTCATAAAACCTGGCTGATAATATGAGCTGTGTGGGTGATAATAAGGAAACAAGGTCAGGATGTGTCCCTTTGCAGTGTATGGCTCCCCTGACCATTGCAGGAGCTGAGGGAATATTGCCATCTAGTGCCACACAGAAATCCAGCTGTCTAAACAGAAAAGAGCCATTAAATTCATGCAGGCAATGGTTACAAAGCATCCTGAAACACAGGTATATTATGTGCCAGGGACATCATTTTGGTCAGTGTCTTTTCCAGGCTTGCTTTAAAATGGTACATTATCTCTTTTTAAAAAAAGACTATGATGTGGGAGTTGAGTCATAACACTTTGGAGGAAAGACCCTGTTCAGTTGTTCTGAGGTTGTGAAAAAAGTGCAAAATATTCTCACAGCAGTTTAGCAAGTAGCTGCCAGAATGATGGGATGCTATTGAGAATGGGATTTATCTTGCTTGCCTTAAATTACTGAAATACAGACTTGTATATGTTGTTCTTCTACAGTCAGCTTAAGCTTCTTTTGGAAACAAAAAGGCACTACTAGAGCACAACTGGTGTGACCAGTTTTAGCTGTTGCATTTAGAGTGGGAAGTGATGTACTTTTGAAGCATCTGTTTCTCTGCAGAGACAACAAGGGGCATTTGGGATGCCTGGTTCTGATGTTCAGAGCCTTTGAACCTTCAGTGCCTCTCTCTCTGTACCGTTTTTTAACCAGATAGGCAATAATTTTAAGGACCTGTTGGGAAAATAAATACCACTTTTAGACTCCTAAACCCCATGATCTCAGTTGTGTGATTCTCATTCAGGTTGTGGGGACACATGCACTCCCACAGAAGCCCCTGCTGGCCTGTACAGGGTGCACTTGCTGCTGGGCAGGCACACTGGGTCATGACACTTTTCATATTCACCTCTGTGTGCAGCAGCATTATGGAGTTCCTCCTGTGGTCATGCCAGAAAGGACCCTCAGGGGTGACAGAGCAGTTCAGTTCCTTTCAGCTAAAACCCTGCTGAGCCTGAGATGAGGGGGTTTTTAATCAGCACATATGTTTGAGATACTTTTAATGAGAACATCAACTCACTTATCTACGCTACCAAATACGTGCCAGATTATAACAATTTTCAGTCACTGCCCATCTGGAGCAGATTCAAACCAGTGGTTGACTTTCAAAACCAATTTGAAAATCAAAATCAGTTAAGTAATCAAATCTTCCAAAGCTGCAAATAATGTCCAGATTTTCAAGCCAGCAACATCATGTTTATAAATGTTGACTTAAAACTACTTAAATGTCCCACCAGTACTTCTGAGTTAATTGCCATGTTATTGCTTGTGGCTGTGACTTCCCCACTATTTCTGCCCCCTAGCCATGTAAAGGAAAGGATTAAATCATGAAGAGAATCAGAGTCAATAATGTAAAAGAATATTGTTTTTCAACCTGAGAAAGCTTTAGACACCCAGCACTCTTTTTCTTTTAAATAGCATGAGCTCCAATTAAGCAAGAGGCTGCTAAGTTAATTGGCTTATATTTAAAAAATCCATTATTTCACATCATCAGATATAAACCCCTACATCAAATATAAATTCTTTCTTTTTCTACACTAATTTTAAATATGCATCTGAAGTTCCTCCAAATGAGGAATTCTTTAGATAATGAAATGCGTCACAATAATAGTACTGCATAAAGTTACCGATGTCAAACTCTGCCAGGATTTTTAGGGTTATTTTCTTTGATTTTGTTGATTTGGCAAAGTCCTTAAATGTGGTATTAGAAAAGAAATAGAATATATGCACTCTCCTCAGTGTCCATAATGTGAATTGAAATTCCATCTAAAAAGGAATCTGAAAAAGCAAGGGTTGTAGATTTATAAACACATTTTAAAGCACCTAGAAATGTGACCTTTCCAAAGCTCTCACTCTTATCCTCTCAGTTCTCCATAACTAAGTTTAGCTAAAAAAAATCTAAGCTAACAGCTTCCAGAAATAAATAGCAAGAAACTGGCAGCAAATTCTGGAACTCTCCCATACCTCTTAGTCCATGGGGACACAGTCTGACCTTTCAGATGCAACAGAAACCCAACTGATTTCCTCGGGCTTTTGCACTAAATGAAGCCTGACTCAGACAGTTTGGGTGTTCTAGGCAGGCAGGACAGGATTACAAACATCAGGTCAGTACCTTGATTGCTGTCCTTAAGAGTCTGCATACTGCTGGATCCAGCACAGAGAGAAAGCTCTCACTGATTTCACTGGGATCTGGATCAGCCCTTTGAAGTTTGAAGGAGCTGGGGAAGTGTCAGGAAAGATGGATGGCAGAATTTACCTGCTGGTACAAACTGCCAGGACTTTATTGACATTTGCAGCAGCCGAGACTTTACACCAGGACAAGCAGACTTATGGAACAGTCTATTTGTTTTCCTGAGCTAAGGAGCAGTAGTGAGATGACATGCCAAATCTCTTTAAGAATCAAGAGGTGAATACCCCAAAATGTCCACACACCCTGCAGTCCTGGATGAAGTCTTAACCCAAAGAAGGATAATGCCCATTAAGCTGAACATTAGCACCTGTTTATGTTTTGTTTCAATTGACATAAATGGAAAGCAGCAGGGCTTGCCTAAATTGCTTTACTGATATTTGCAAACATCTGAGACTATTTCCTTGCATAAAATATTTTTCTGGGCATGGACATTTTTCTTGATGAAACCAGAGCTGCACAGTCCCCTCAGTTGTGCCATATCAGCCTGGGCTGTCTCAGGCTAATGCACTATACAAGTGCTGGTGTTGCTGCACAGGGAACTGGATCCATGACTTGAGGCTGGATAAGAACAGAGCAAGTGGATGATATGCACAGGAATAAATGACCAGGAAGTAGAGGTCTGGGCAAAAAAATTCCTGTGGAATACAGCCTGAAACACGCCCTTTGTTTATGTTCAGAGGTGTGGAGTAATGCTGGTCCAGATTGTGGGATACACCAAGAATGGATTTTAAAGGCCCTGAAGCCCTAATGTTGTTGTTGTTTGTGACTACAGAAATCTAGCCTTTCTTCTGTTAAGAAAAAAAAATGCTAAACATTATACTATTAGCCTTTTTCTGTTGAATTAAATGCTCTGTGAAATAGCAGAGGGACAGTCACCATGTCTCAGCTAAATGGTTTGTTTGTAGCAAATTATTTTCTATTCTTAAGGAAAAAGAATTTAATCAAGTGTCAGAAACAAACTACATCTTGACAGATTAACAGGATTGCTGCTGTTAAAATAAATTTGTTGCCAGATTTGTTTACAAAACTTATTTTTTCAGGGATGGGTGAACTTCCTGGAATTTGCCAATCTTTTGAATAAATATTGTGGAGGATTTGTAAAATGAGAATTAATTAAAACTTCTCCTGTGAGTGTAAACCAGACATTTTGCTCAGTGTAAATAAATTGCTTGAAAGCTAAAGGGAAGACTTTGAGAGAGATGAGTGGAGAGGCAAGGAAATTTGAGCATTGTCTTTCATTTTCCAAAAAAAATTTGGGGTATAACAACTATGACTAATACAGGAACTGTAATTTATATATCAGATTTGATATTTCCATTTTTAACTTCCTTTGCAGTTCTGAACTGACCTCAAGATATTTGACTTTAGCTTTCAAGCTCCTCTGAGATTTGTTTATTTTTCTACGAATCTTTTTGGTTTGGCAGCTTCTGTACAATACGTGGCAGATGTGCTCATTTCTGGATGTGGAGTTTTTTGATACTGGCTCCTATATATGATTTGTGTTGCTCTAAGAAGGTCTTTCAGTGTTAGCTTGGGTGGTATCACCACCTCAGACAAAAGAATCAGATAATGAAATGCTTATCCTAGCCAGGGAGAAAACAAGGACAAGTATTTACATTCCACCTTTTCATTCACTGCAAGTTGGTTTTATTGGTGGGATTTTGGGAGTTTTACCATTTTTATAAGTGATCATGACAAAAGTATTCTTCATCTATTAAACAGAAGATAGCAAACTTTCTACTTTTTCATGCATAAAGTCAAGGAAGTGTCACTAAAGATCCTTAGAAGGATTTTTCAATGACTCCTTTGGAAAGGAAATCCAAAGATAGATTTCTAATAAAAAGACAAACATTCCTCCCATTTAGATTAAGATTTATTTTTTTTTTTCTCCCTGGCAGAATGTCCCTAACCTGATAAATTAGTCCTGGACAAAAGCCTTCAGTGTTACAATTTGGAATACATTTTTTTTCTGACAAAGCTGGGGCAGATTCCAGTCTGACAATGGATAGTCTGCAAAGGGCAGCAACAACTCAAGGGACACCATCACTATCCAGGTGAATTAAGTACCTGGGCCATCAGTAAGTCCTACAGATAAATTACAAAACACCTCATGGATTTCACAGAGCACAGGATTTTAAACCAAGCAGTAAGTATTCAGGCAAACAGTCTTTCTTTGATTCTTCAGGTATCAAATCAGAAAGATTGATTCTTCCCAGTCACCTTTCCCTAACAACTTTCCAGCTTGTAAAATTACCATGACTGGTCTTAAAGGTTTGATTAGTTAGAGCTACTACACATTGCTGCTGTACTAATTAAATTAAACTCCACTGGGTCCATCCTTCCAAAGCCTTGTGCATTTGAGCAGTGTTTCCCACGGTCATATGCATGAAGCTGCATGTTGGCAGGATGGATAAGCAACTCTGATTTAAAGACAGCCTCAAGCTTTTGCTTAAAGAGGCTAACACTGCCACTAACAACTAGGAAATCCTGGCAGATAGTCCACATGAATATCTCTTTCTATATTTGCACAATGTCAAGCGCACTATCAGCACTGAATAAATAATAATCATAGAAACCTGGAGTCAGCCAGGAAATAGCTGTGAATGAGACATTCATATTTTAAAACCTGAAACTGCAATATTATCTTGTTATGATTCTGGGAAAACTATTCTTTTCCTTTTTGCCTCCTGTTTTCTTTTCCTAAAAAAGAAGAAATGCTAATACTGTTGCTAAAGGTACAAAAAAAACTTTATTTGGTCTTGTACTACAGAATTAAACATCTGAAGTGTTCTGCCTGTTAAATATATAAAATCTCTTTACAGAGAAAAATGGAGAATAGTGCTGATTTTAAATCCAAATAATGTATTTCTAAGTAAAAAAAAAAAACAAACTAGAGATAGAATACAACTGTATTATATGGGAGAAAAAAAGGAAGAGTATATGCAAAACAGTTTCACAAGACAATCTTGATTTTGATAATGCCTTGGCAAATTTGAATTTTTTTCTAAATTTAATCGAAACTCTCTGTTTAAAAGGATTTATATTAGTCACAAATCTTAAAAACAATGAGCAAAATTCATGAGGAATTCAGTCTCCATCTCTGTAGAAATAATAATGAAGGGCAACTCCCTGTAGTAAAACTATTTGAAATTGGTAACTCTTATTTAATTCAGACTCTTGACAAACATTCAGGGTTACTCCTTCTTCACAAAAGAATAATTTATTTCTCCTTTTCTGTTCAGATGAAGGGTTCTTATGGCAAACTAAATATGTTTCAAGATTGTATTTTTACGACTACAGAGGAGAAGAAACAAATTCTTACCTTAAATTCTGGTTTTATAATTGCTGATGGGGATACATACTCAATTTCTTTTTCATCTATAGGTCACTTTTAACAGAAATACAAAAAGATCTGAGATCTAAGGGCTGTCTCAGTATAATCAAATTGCAATTAAGTTAGTCCAGAAGCATTTGTTAGAAGATATAATGGCAAGGATTATAAAGGAGAAGAATAAACTGAAAACATAGAATGCCAAAAATCACCATCTGCTGAGATGATGGGAGTATCATGCTCAAAGCTGTTAAGGTGTTACTAGAGCTGTTGTCTCTTACAACATTAAACAGTTAATTGCAGTTCATGGGTTTTAAGTAAAAGGACTGGGGACTGCTTTTTACCATAGCAACCACAAAAAAAGAAATCTCTTTCAGCATGTGTGCAACACGCGCCAACAAGAAAGCAAAGAAAATAAATACATTTGGAATTCAGCATTTAAACTATAATTATTTGGAAAAATTCCTCTTTCCAAATTTACATTCAGAGCATCCTGGAGAGAATTGGATGCTCATTCCAAATTTACCAAATGTCTTTCCTGAGGGACAAGAAGATGTATTACATTCTGTATCTTTTCCCAGTAACAACTGTTAGGATGACTCCTGCTGCTTAGGTAAACACAGTAGGGAAGCAAAAGTGTACAAAAGAAAGGAAAACTTTATCATCTCACTAATGTGTGGCCACGTGTGCTGCAGGCAGGGCATGGGTATAAATGCATGGGCCAAGATCACAGTGTGCCAGCTTACCTTCTGCCACTCCAACCTTTCTGCTGTGCACTGAGGTCAGCCTGCTTGTGACCTTTGAGCATGAGAAACATGTCATGGTGACAACACTTCTGACTGTTTTATCCCAGCTCAGGTCAAGTTTGAGAGAAGGACAAGAGAAAAGAGAAGTCACAGTTGCATCATAATCATGCCTTAAATACTAACACATAATATTTTGGTGCCAATGGGACTTCTTATCCTTGTTACTTTTCGAAATAAAATGCTGATGAGTTCAACCATCTTTCCAGAACTAGTTCCATTTTGATGGCATAGTTATTTTGAGGCATGATTTTTCTGAAGCCTTTGCAAAGTCCAGACAGCTGTAGAGACAGCAGACCAGAGAGGCAACCCAGCAAATTACCTGGAAGCAGTGACACAAAAGGTGAGCCAGGCAGGTGAAAAGCAATGAGGAGCTAGAAAAAGGGAGGTCCTGCTGGTTGCTATCCCAAGAGGATGTCCCTGGGGCAGGAAACAATAGGAAGGATTGTATTTCACTAGCCCTGAACTAACTAAAGGTTTGAATATGGAAATGTTTTTAAAACATCTATTGTAGCTGCTGAAAACAATTATGTCTGTGGCATCTGCCAACTCTCATAATTATCTGCTGTTGTTTTAAAAATGTGTATGGGAAATTTTGCAAAATCTAGGACCAATAATCCCATGGCTGACACAGCATGCTCTTAGACTCTTGCACCACAAATGTAGTGTGAGAACAGAACAGAACAGTTGGCTACATTAAGATTCAGATTGACAAAGACAGACTGAGGGGGTTTTGTCAGCTGATGTAAAAATTTCCATAGGCAAAAACATTAAACCCTGAATAAACAGAGGAATTCACTCACATATGAGCACTTTCAGAGCACAGAGATGCCCTTCAAGTTTTCCCTCTACAAATCCAGAAGACACAGGTTCATGGCTCTATGCACCTGTAAATTCTCCATACAAGACCATTCCTAACCCCTCCAATGCAGACTTATCTCTCACTTTCAATTCCTATTGTACTGCTATTATATATTTTTTTTATCAAATCACTGTTGTAAGGTCTTGTCACCACCAAAACTCACTCTGTTTTCATACAACTTCTAACATTGTAGTTTTTATAAGAGCATAACATAAGTTCTGCTCCATTGGTTACAAACAACTTCAGAAATATTCAGAAGTGCCCAACTCTACTGTGACATGAGCATATAATTCAATAAAATGTCACTGCTTATACTACTAATAGATTTCCATGAGTTGTATCAATTGTGCTAATTATGATGACGTGTGAGTGCACAGAAAAAGGGCTCCACTTCTCCTGTAAACAGATGAGTAGACACTTCTTTTTATAGAGAACTGACAGTCTTAGACACATTATCTACTGCAAATTTCAGCCCACTATACATAAAGCATTCTAATTTTGCCAGCTTTCCTATATCACAGGCCACAATTGTAATATTTTGAAGCCACCAGTAGCTGCAGTGCCAGCACTCTTCTTAGGGCAGAAGGAAAAACAGCCATTGTACTATCAGATTACTACAGAATCCTTGAATGTCAATATGAATGCAAGTAAAATTGTAACAGCTCAGATTTAGTATACACAGAAAAATATCCCAATTCCATACAAGGAGGAAGAGTTCATGCTTAGCTAATGGTTTGAATTTGAGTATTTTCAAATCATCTATTATTATTGTTATATATTATTTTGGAGAATTAAACACAGACCGAGAACCCACAGATGCCTGTTGTCTTCTAAAGAAAAAGCACTTTTTTATCTGTCAATTAAAAGACTTGGGAAACAACAGCCAGTTCTGTTTATAATCTTGGATCAAATGGGTATCTAAAGTTAAATTACAAGATTTTCAAATGCTAATTTTGTAATGATTTTTAGTTAATTTTTTTCCCTAAAGCACTATTGTTCACTTTTCATCAGACTTGTAATTTTTGCATATGTCAGATGTCCCATGCTGAGTATCTACAAAACAAGATTTGATTCAATGCACAGATCTGTACCACTGGATGTTATTAGCCAGTTAAAATGTTTGATGGCCAAAAATTCTCTTAATCTGAGCCTGCAAAGTCACAGTCTTAGCTCACAGGTATTTCAGAAGTATGGACCCTTCATAAGCAACATGGGATAGAACTTTTGTCTTCTTTACCAGCTATGGTTTCCATTAAAACACAAAGTATTATTAGTAGTATGCTTATATTTGGATTGCTTCAAGGAAATAGTGCCCCAGGAACACTCATCAAACCACAGGTCACCAAAAAACAGCAAAGAACAATGTATTTTTATCATTAAGAGGAGGATTTAATTTAAAAATTCACTTGATCTATAAGACTGTAGCTGAGGTCCATTCACATCAGGTCTCTGCAACCACACTGTAAAAGGTGAGGTGAAATCTGATGACAGAAGTTCAGGGTGGCCCATGAGAGGTATAAATCCAAGTCAATGTTTAAACACCACATATAGTTTTTACTTTGTGTGCTGCATTTAGTTGTCAAACACATCACTAACAATACCCCAATTCTGCTAAGGCCTTCAAGATCCATTTTGACCGAGTACAGAACTTGCAGTGCTTGTCAGAAGATACTACATTTGACTCTACCAGGTTGTAATGGGAATCTTATTAGGACAAAGCTCCTTGCAAAGTTAGCACAACGATTCAACGAGCTACAAGAGAATTCCCTGTATAATAGATGAGACACAATTGATTTCTGGCACTCCACTTCCAGCCTCAGCCAGAAATACAAGATGAACAGGCTTGCTTTCTTCTGTGATTTCAACATGTCTGCTTCCTGTACGAGCTGGAAGTAGGACATACCATAACAACTGTCAAAACATTTCAGAACCATGAGCAAGGTGTGATTGGAGCCAGCTTCTAGAAGCAGAGAGGGCTTGGGGAGCCATGTGAGCAGGCTGGGCCCTCTCTGCTCTCCACTGATCCAAGGACCAAATGTGAGCTTGCCATAGGTGTAGCAGTGTGACTTTCACTCAAACCTCTTTTCTAGCTGGCCCCAAACTTTTACAGCCAGGCTGAAGGACACTCAAGGGACTCCCAAACCCAAGGACATCCCTCCCAGGCTGAAATCTTCTGGCAGCCTGTGGGTGCCTCCCCTCAGCCCACTCACACACAGTGCCTGGCCCTGACAGAAATGAGTCCTTGTTTACAGGGGGGATCAGTGAGCAGCTGAGAGGGGCACAGCCAGGGCACCAGCATTTGGGGAAAATGATGGGAGAGGAGGCAGGCCCCCAGGCTGAGGCCAAGGGGCTCCAGCCAGGGCCAGGAGAAGGCTGGGAAGGACTGCTGCCATCCCAGGGAGAGGCAGAGGAGAGCTGGCTGCTGAGAGGAGGGGAAAAGGAATGGGAACATGCCCCAAGACAGGAGGAATTGTTTAGAAAGGTAAAAAGGGCAACTCCAAACAGGTTTGTGATGGAATAGGCAGCTCACTGGTGGAACGGAGAGAGGTGTCCCAGGACTGGGAGAGATGTGTCCTCCACTCAGGGATGGCTGGGAAAGGAGAGGAAAGAGGAAAGTCCCCTAAGTGCAAAGTAAGGGATAAAAACCAAGGCAGTGTATATTAAAATACATGGTCACCTCTGGTGGGGCAGCTGGACCCAAGTGGGAGGGCAGTGAGAGAGGAGCTGAGACTGAAATACAGGCCCCTGACTGGTGTTTCAGTGGAGTAACCTGGCAGGAAACACACCATGCAGGGTTAGGGTAAAGTGACAGAAAAGTGGGAACAAAATTCAGAAAAGGGAAGTGTTTGGGAGAAGGAGGGATACAAATAGGACAAATATGGCATCTGTGTTGAGAAGGAACAGGAGAAAATTGGCTACATGAGGAAAGGCAGGAAGCTGCTGTTGTGTGCTGCCAACACATGCAAACACGGCTGGTGAATGGAAAGCTATAATATACATTATTCATCAGGGCAAACTTAATTTTTAATGGAAGAATATTTCTATGCCTACCTCACGAGAAATGTGTGAAGATCTTTGGGGACTCATGTTTTGTGGTTTTGGTTATTCACATGGGCATTGTGAGAGAGCAGAGCACAGGAAAGCAGCACGCTATTTGAAAGCAGACTTCATACTGAGGCAAGGTAACTTTCTCCATCCCCAAGAGGTTTTATATCTCAAAATCTAAAGAACTTTGCCCTGTCTTTCAAAAATGCAAGGAACTCCTACAAGTTTCTTCCTTTCTGTCCCAAATGGACAGTTAAGAGTCTTCTGCTAAAATCTGGATATAGCCTTTGGGAATATTATTGTTACTATTATTTACCCAAAAACCTCTTTCAAATTAAAAAAGCAAACAACAAACAAAACAGATGAATATTTAGTAAGCATAATACAAGTGATTTGCTGCACCAGTGCTAGATATGTTTAAAAATTTTAAGAAACAGTAAGAAACATGCAGTGACAATATCTTAAAACAATTTGTCTGTGATCTTTCCTGAGCACATGTCAATACAGGCAAACTGAATTTTAGCCTGGCAAGTACTCTTTGACCTGTCATTCATGTCTTCTAATTTCCAAAACATATGCACTAGTCCTCACTCTTCTTCAGTGAATGCACTCCTCTGACCTGGTCTAATCCTGTTTCTTGCCACAAGAGGAGCTGATGAAGTGTTAGACCAGGGACTCTGGGCAGTGGGTTTTAAGAAGGGAGTTTGAGATCCATGTTTCATACAGGTTATACTATAGCACTGAGACTGGATGTTCAGGTTTTTGGTGGAGGTCAGGACATGGGGAATATTTTTGAGGGAGAGAAAATATTGGCAGCTGAGATGGGTCAGAAACTGAATTTCCAGAGGCTCCTAGCTGAAACCTGAAACTGTTGCATAAAAAAAAAGAAACTGTTTTGGTAAATCCTGGTGTTGAGTGAGGATACATCTCTGCACCACACAAAGTTGGCCAGTGGTACACTAATAGTTACCATTTCCAGCTTTGGTATCAGAAATACTCCAGCAATGGTGATAGAGGAGAAAACTTATCTCCTGGAAAAGACAGTATAGTAGTAGGTTATAGCATTTGGGTGATAACCAACACTTGAGAAAAATTATTTAGAACAAATTTTAGGCACTGGAGCAAAAGGATGTGCAATTTTTTTCACAGTGCTTGCATAAGTCTCTTGGGTTTGAAATGTGCAGTAACTGTTGATTTCCATCTCTAGTTCATAGTTTTATTTTCAGTATCATTTTTTCTTTAAATCTCCCAAAGTTCAATGGAATAAGTTACCTAATTGTGCATTGTCTGTTCATAAACCTGTACAGTGCACATCCTTTAGATTTCCCATTCCATCTGATTTGTGCTGCTGCAGTGCTTCAAGCATTGCTTTGTTTTGTGTGAAGCAATTTGCAACTCTTTTCTGAGAAACATCTTTTTGTTGGGATACAAGAGTATCTCACTTCGAATTTCTTTATCAGTTCTCCATTTTTTCTGACTGTTTCCTTTTTAAGTGCTAGTTTCTTTGGCTAAGGTGGAACTGAAAGCATAATTCAGATTTTTTTTTCTTGTGTTATTTCAGAAGACATTAAAAATAGATTTCTCTGCTATAAATGTCTATTTAATACAGTTTTCTAGCTCAAGTCTGCTATGATGGCACTCACATAGTGTTTGAGACACCTTCTGAAATTACAAAGAGCTCAGAAATAGCACAGAGACTGCACTTTTGGCCAGAGTGGCTCTAGGGAGACTGGCTCATAGTGGCTTCTACATTTGGCTTGCTAACTCCTGAGGTGTTTTACTGGGCATCCTGTATACATCTCGCAGAAAACTAGATATAGGACTTATTTTAAAATATCCAGTTCTTTTTAATGAATTGAGCTACTCTAATTATTACATAGTATACTAGAATGTTACATTGTCTTAAAAAAGTTTCAGATTATTCGGTTTTGATGGAGAAATGCAGGACTATCCATTTGGTGGATTTTGCACCTTCTCACTACAAAATTCTCTAGTAACTTGAGGTATTGCTCTAGCATTAAATAGAAACTTCATTTATCCACTGTGGAAAGAGAGACTGCAAATAGATGATTGGAAATAGATAATCTATTATTTTCAGTTTAAAATTATTAAGTTTAAAATCAGCACAAGTGTAAAAGTCCACCATAAAAATAGTTTGCACACAAGTAAACATACAAGTTAGTTTTGCACTCCTCAAAATGGTGAAGGATTAAAATTTCTGGATCCCTGTGACTGACAGCCAGCTACTTAGCTGGTGCTTTTCTCATGCAAACTCCATCACTGGCTATCTGTAAGAAAATCTTGTGATTCATTTACTGCTCCATTTCCACCAAAGTAGATACCTGGGGTTCATAAAACTGTCTGCTGTGCAATAATTTGTGCAATATAAGACAAAACCACTATTGTGGTAAATCCATTGCAAAACAGGATCCTGGGAAGTATTTATGAATCTCCTGCCAAACTGCTTAAATCATGACTTTGTCACCAGCATTGTATGTTTATAATCTTGCTATGATATTGAGGCCTTATACAGCTGGTTTTTTATAATACTTTTGTAGCCAGTTTAAAGCCATCTGGTGCAGGTACTGCCAGGTATATGTGATTTTGTTGTTGTTGTTGAGACTACACCTGCACCCTCAGCACTCTCACGGGATTTTCTCAGTGTATGATAGCACAGTGGAAGTTTAATCTTGTCATTATTTATTTGTACATGGTGACTACATACAATGTTCCTGATAGCCACATGAGAGAATTGCTGTTTTAGTTTGTCATGTCTTCACATTCAGATCCTGAAAATTATATAAAAATGTTGGACTGATCTCCAAATAAGCCAAAGATAGATATGCAGCTTTGGATCTCTTCTAATGTCACAACTTCCACTGTGCTTTTATAAAGCCCAAGTCTTTATAATTCTAATAAGTAGGTATAGGAACATAGGATTTTTATCTTCTGGTTACTTGACAAAAAGCTTGCATTTGGAGATCATCTTATTAAAAGACCAACGATATATGGATTTAAAAGATTACAGTTGAGGTTTTATCTGTATTTTGCCATTTATCAATTAAAGGCCATAATTTTTTTATAGTTTACTTTTTTAATACTATGTTATGATTGGATCACTGTAGTATTTAGAAGCTGCAACCAAAATCAAGGCTGCATTACCCTGAATTCCAAAAAAGCATATAGAAATAGGAAGCTTCTGCTTAGCAATTGAAATAAAAAATCCTCAGGGACCAGGGAGGGAAAGAAGGACCTTTCCTGACTGACTTAATTATTTTTCTGTGGCAGAGTGACTTGTTCAAGGTCATAGAAGAATTAAATTTCTGTATTGGTGAGCATGTAGAAAAATAAGGATGTTTAATCCGCACTTTCATGTGCAGTTTTTTTTAAAAGGAAATAAGTCTTCTGTGACCATGTTTGTGACTTTTTCCCACTTTTTTTCCTCCACCCATAAATTTTGGCCCAACTGATTAATAAAAATAAATCAGAAAGAAAGCCTTAAATAGGTTTGTCTTTCTATGAATTTTGTGGAAGCAGATGCCGGGAGAAGGGAAGAAGAAACCATCGGAATGGTCTTGCTACAGTAAAGCTGCAGCTGGAGTTCACATTCACAAGACACAACTACATATATTCCTAACAATGGAAAAACTTTTAGGTTGTCAGATCAGCCCTCTTCCTATTTAGCTATAAGGCTCTGGAGCACAATCACAGCTGTCCATGCAACATACACTAGTTTATTTGACACTAATGTGAAGAGAAATAAGAGGTGCAGAGGTGAGGATACTCTTGCAGCTGCAGGACTTGCACCCTGCAAGACAATGGAGACAAACTGATGGATGGTTTGCTCAGGGAGGGTGTTGTTTATCAGTGCAGATCTTAGAGGCAGCAGAGATGTAATCAAAGCAGAACTCTCACTTTTGAAACAAAAGATGCCGATCACAGGAAAGCTGGGGATATGTGTAAATGTGTCAGTTAACAACAAATTTTAGTGATGGAATTAGGGTTAATGGTTGGACTCAATCTTAAAGGTCTTTTCCAGCCTAAATGATCCTATGATTCTCATTGTGGAACCATTTGTTTAATGATAATGTTGTTCTTGAATACATATGGTTGGGAGGAGAAATTCCTTGGGGAAAACTTTGGAAACCTTTTTCTTAAACAGTAAGTCACTGGATTGTTTCTTTTTAGGAAGAAATTGGTACATCTTGAATCTTTGATTTTATGCTAATTTTCCTTCATATGGTCTGTTTCTGTTAAGAACCTAGTCTGTAGTTCTGTAGTGTGTCATGGTAAGCAGCAGATCAGCGCCATGTGTTAAAGCTGGAAAGTTTCTTTTTTTTGGTTTTTTTTTTTTTTGGCTTAGTTTGAGGCAGCTTGTATTAAATACTTTACCTCTCCCATTTTCTCTCAGTTGTATGGTTAGGAATTGCTTTACTATTTGTGTATCCTGTGGTAGTGTTTAATATTAGTTTGACGTTTGGGCATCCATACTTCCCTGAAATCTAATGTTGGTTTTCATCAATGGAGATTCCTGGGTGCTCACACGCCTTTCATTTGTGTCTTCTCTCCAGATACACATCTTGGGTAATCACACCAGTGTTATGGTATAAGCTGTGCAGTTTAACTTCTCTAATTATGAGACTATTTGGCCACTGTCAAGACATTTGCTCAATTATCTTGCAGTGAATTCGAATACAAGTGTCAGACATGGTTGAATATTAAGTTCATGTCATTTATCATTCCTTCTAAGGAATTCCATCTCAACCTCAACATGAGCAATTTATGTCTATTTATTTCTTCTTCTTCATTGATAATTACGTGTCCTTATAATAAAAAAACATCAAACATATTCACTACCAGCTGAATTTTGTTAGACTAAGTAAAACTTCACAAATGAGAGAAACTTAACTCCTCAGATCTTCCTCATAACC
>VZTB01005582.1:1048922-1158097 GCA_013397245.1 Thryothorus ludovicianus | reverse complement strand
GGCCGGAGGATGCCGCGGGCGGGGAGGGGGGGGCGAGGGTGCTGCCGCGGGGGGCCCGGCGGTTCCGCTCCCTGGCAGATGCTCCGACCATTGTGCTTTTGCTGTTGCAAATAGAAACACCGCTCACCTCCTCACCTCTCCTCCTCCCCTCGCCAAACAATAAATGCACACCTCAGGGCCCTCGGCGCTTCCTGACTCTGCTTCTCTTCTGCAGGTGTAGATCTGGAAGAGACTGGAAAGGAGGGTGGAAAAAGCAGGGAGGTTATGAGGCTTAATAAAGAAGGTAAGTGGATAGTAGTGGCACACCTCTCTACCTGTCTCTTGGTGGTTGTGAATGACTGTGGTTTGGCCTTGACAGGGTGGTCTGATAGCGTATGGATTTCTCTGCCGTGAAGAACGTTTCGGGGTTGGATACATGCAGATGACTGTCACTGTGTCAACTTCTTTTGAAGTACGGGTATAACAGGTGTATATATACAAGTGACAGATGTGGTAAAAGATAAGACAATTTTGAGGCAAAAGACAACTACACATCAGTGGCCATATTGGATTTTTTGTGGACCCTGTCCCTTAGTGCAACGTTCCAGTTGCTCATGTGAAGATAAGCATATAAACTTTAAACGTTATATTATTATTATTATTATTAGCGACTTAGCAGAGATATTTTGCCTTGCAGTGAGAAAGGGTTTGTTACAATCTTTGAGTTCATTCACTTCAGCTCAAATCACATTTTATTCTTCGTTTGCACTGCTGAGTATGACCTACAGTCAGCTGAGCAGCCAACATCAAATATTATCTTAGGTTACGCTAACCCATGCATATTATGCAAAAACAAATAAAATTAGTCATTTGGGGTGTAAGTTCTTCTGGTACCATCAATGTGACCAAGCAAATTCCAGGTTAGTGGTATTTACCCATGTGCCAGACCTGTCACAGCTCTACCAGCTGCCAGAGGAGAAACAAGATTTTGTTTGTGATGTGTGTCATTAACATCCTGCTGAGGTAACACCTAATGCAACTAGTGAGATGGTTCAGGATGCTTTTTCAAGTAGCTTTGTGTTTGTTTCTGTTTCCTTAAGAAAACGCTTTACGTACACAACCTCTCTGTCATGGCAAATGCAGGTTGTTGGGGAGTCAGTTCATAACGAACGATCCCATCATAGTGAAACTTTGGTGTGACTTACTCGTGCTAAGAGAAATCCCACTATTACCTGTAATGTCATAATATATATTCTGAAATGATGTTAAGTTTCTCATTACATTGCAGTTGTCATTACACGTGCATTCGATTTTGAGCATCTTGGCAGCTCAAAGAAATGTTATGTTTTCTAAACAAGCTCTTGAAAAAAGAATTAATTAATGAGTAATGTAGATTTATGTGATAAACTACAAAATCACATGGAGTATGCGTTAAAGTTACTTAAAATACCATAAAACTTCCTTTTTGAAAGACCTCTACAGAGATGCCAAGCTTGATTGTCTTCATATCTTGATTCTTACGTGCCTGAACCTCTCTATTTTGTCAGCCCAAAGATAAGTTAGCAGCAGAACTGGGATTTTCATGTAGTTATTTATAGGTAAAAGGTTCAAGACTCTGTACATCTACCAGTAATGTTGATTCAAAAATAATTGAACAAAAATTTTGCTACTTCAGCTGTGCCTTCATAAGGAGCTTAATTTGTTGAGATAAAATGTTTTGTGCACAGAAATCCTTCAACACAAATTCCTATTATAAGCTTGGGACATAAAGATTGAAGTGTCTGTACTTCTTATTTATACATAGTAGGCAAATTGTTTCCTAGAAAGATTCAGTTTAAATTATCAGTTCCAGTCTTGTTTGGTTTTTTGGGGGGGTCTGAGACTTCATCAAAGGAGCTCTATTTAAACTCACTATCCAGAAAAATTACTTCCAAACAAAGCGTAATGTCATTGCTGACATTATGATCATGACAGGTGTGAAGCACTTACTGGCTTTTATAGTACTTATGTCATAATACCATGTAAAAAACCCCCAAAATTGACTGTTATATTTAGAAAATAAAAAGCCTTAGGGATGTTATTGCTTTCAAGTAGTAACTTGTGTTAGATCACTTAGCAAGAACTTCCATGAAGTTTGAATAAATTACTATGTATCGAAATATTTCTACTGTATTTACTTAGGCTGTCTGTTAATACAGGTGTTTTCACCACACCCATCTGTATGTCTGAACACACACTGTAAATCTTCCTTGGGCCTCACAGTCCTTATTAATAAAGGTGGGGAAAAATTTCAAGAGTTAGATTGATCTGCAGGAAACATTTCTCATTTGCAGAAATGCTTGTGCTTTTACTCTGACCTTGCTTGCATGTTGTGTGACATGTTGAATTTTTTTGCCTGCTTTATTCATAGATGAGGGTTGTGGTTATGATACAAATACAAAACCCAACCCTTTTTCTTTTTTATAATCTTACCAACTTGAATAGACTTTTTAAGTGGCATCTGTGCTGCCAGGAGATTGTAAGTGGTGTCTTAGAAAAATGAAATGTTACTTGTAACCTATTTGTATCAAGTAACCGGTGTGACAGACAAGATTTTAAGTATCAAAAATTACTGTCTTGTTTGATAAAGATAGTGTAAAACCGATCTCTCTGTGCCTACTTCTCATATTTATCTGCACTTTGCCATCTTTAGTTGATGTGACCAGGTTTATGTGGCCATTCCTTTGTAAGCAGTTCAGCAAGAAGGCTTTTTAGATGAGTGAAAGAAAGTGCAGAGCATGGTGCGAGCTAAAGAGTGGCAATGTGTTGGTCTTCAGACCATGACAAGGTGTTTCACTTTGGTTTTGTAGAAAAACAATGGTGTTAGGTGGCAAAAAGTGCTTCCAGTTAGCTTGATCTCTGCTTTGCTGCATCCTTTCTGGTTGTGTACCATGTGTGTTTAGAGTGGTGGGCTGCTCTTCTTCCTCTCTTTGGCCCAGGAGGGGATGTGGGAGGCAGCATTTCCTGGAAATGGGGGATAGGAACACTGCCTGCCAAGTCTCTGCCTGCCATGGGGTTGATACTTGCATCCCTGGGCAGAGGGGTCACAGTCTGACCCTGCTGTTAATTTCTGTAATGCAAGAGATGCACCTAGGCCGTGTGCCCCCTGTCCCCATCTTAAGGGTAAAAGTAAAGACACAGAAATATTGCTCACTGCTTTCCTTTATTCTGCAGTGTATATGTAGGCAGCATAGAGGGAGAGAAATTTCCTGAACGTTTGTTCAGTTTTCTAGACAGAGTTGCTTTTTGCATGCTGATACTTACTTTGAGTTTTCCTGTAGCAAATGCAGTCTGCCCATAGTTGACTTTTACTGGCATGTGGATTTGTAGAGAGGGGATTGAAAAGTTCCAAGTGTTCACAGAAAATGAGAAATTTTATACATAAATGTTTGTGCCAGAAAAGAAAAAACCAAAAACTTATCTGCTTATCTAATCAGGAAACAGAAACAGTATTGTGTAACTTATCTGACAAATCACTACCAAGCAACCGGCTTAGCTAAAAGTGGAGTTATCAGAATTTGAGCAGCATTTCGAATTTGTGTTGAATTTTGAAAGGTTGAATGGCATATTTGAAGAATTGAAGATTTTCTTGCAGATAGCAGGCATAGTAAAGGAAGTCCGTATTTGAGAGTTTGTGTTCTGTAAAACATCACAGTTACTCTGTGCCTGAGGCAGGTACAGTGTTCTGTTATTATCAGCATAACCTGTAAATTATTATAGATTGATTTTGGAGGCTTGTGTTTTACTTTGTACAATATTTGAGAAAATCATGGAAGAATGGGATTTTTTTGGTTTCACGTAGAGAACTTGTATTAATAATTGGTTTTGTAATGTGCGAGCATTGAGTGTTTGTAGGTAGACACAGGCTGTAAAGGAGCAAAAGATGTCCTGTGTATCTTTGTGAATTACAGCAGAGTTAAGTATGACCTGTGAGATTTAGGTCTGTGTCTGAGTACTTGGTGTCATAGTCAACTTCAGTTTCCCAGTTCAGTGGGTTTGTATCATTGAAGTTTCAATCTGATGATGTGTGTGTTTTGTCTTAGATAATCTTTTCTCTAACCATACTTATTCATTATTGTTTGATGTTAAGAATGTTATGTAAAAAATTCTAATTGTTTTTCTGATTTTGTGTTGAGATTTTTATTGTTCCACCCCAAACTTGATCATTTTACTTTATGATTACATGTGCAAATCGGAGTTTTAAATCTATTGAATAATTGTTTACAATATATTTTTTCCTATTTTGATTTCCCACACAAATATCTGATGGAAAATTTTTTGATAAATCCTTTGACAACATAAGAACAAAATTAAAGGGATACCAATTAGTTTTGCTTTTAGTATCTTTTTAATTCTTCAGAAAAATATCTTGATGATTTTATCTTTCTTCTTGGAAAAACAAGAAGTTAAGGAGGTTAGGTGGTGGTAGGGAACACTTCTATAGGGGGAAAAAGGATGTGACATAAAACATTCTACTTTATGAAAAGCAAGAGGATGAGAACTAAAGTTATTGTGGGGAGATTGTGAAAGAGGAGAAGACAAAACCAGCTGGTTAATGTAAGCATTGAGATTGGAGTTAACTTTCATTATTATTTATTTTTTGTTTACTAGTGGTTTGCCCGTGGTGCTATTTGTCTCCTTGAAAAACATACTAAACAAAAAAGAAGAAAAACATTCTGGTTTTACTTACCGCCTTCATCTTGCACCTTTTTTTTTTTTTTGTGATAGTAGAGAAAGTTAGGGCTGAGAGGGAAAGAAAATTTTAACAATGTTTTAAACACATACTTCAAAAGAAAGAAGTGAGTTTATAGAATTTAGACCACTATAGTTGGTGATTTGGGATTGGTTTTGGTTTTGCAATGGGCAAAAAAGAGAGAGTTGAATTTTCTGTCTCTTCTCTGTAAGCTAATACAGTCTTCCAGAGATACTGATTCTTAAACACATGTGATATTCTGTGGTGCTTGAGGAGTGGAAGAACTGAGAATTGACAGGGCACAAAACTGTGGCTGTTTTCAAGAGAAACTTTTTACCATTCTTATCTTTGTGCTGTGAATAAAACAGTAAGCAGAGGTCCCCACAGGGTCTTTGTTTAGGATGAGAAATGACAGTGGGATTGCATTCTGGTGTGTAAGTGACGGATCATTTCTATATATGATATCTGGCTCTGATACTTTTTTTCTTTTTTTACATGGACAGCTTCTGCAAGGGGGTGGCATGTCTCCTGGTTATGGCTGTCACCTCATTTAATGTGTTTCAAGGAATGATGACAGAGGAAGAATGAAACATTATGTATGATAGTGCCCAGAAAATTTAGTCAGAATTGTAGTTTATCTTCATAGTTACATAGTTATTTTCTGAAACCTGTCCTTTAGTTCTTCATCCCACACAGTAGATAAAAGGAGTGGAGTAATGGTAAGGCTCCCTGATCAGACATTATGTGTTTTGAGTCGAGATTCTGATGTTTTTGAATATGTATCTAAAACTGGTGTACTGTAAATTATTTCATTAAAAAATCTGTGTTTGTTAGGTACACATATCTTGATGAAGTGCATTATTTGTGCAACAGTTGTTCTGAAGAGATTTGATCCCTTGTTATTTAAGGTACCTTTTTTAATTATGTGTGGGGAAACCGTGTGTGATTCCCTGTCAACTGCCAGCACTGTCACTAAGGCTCTGTCTCTGACATTCCTTCTGCTAGTTGTAATTTATAACTAGACTTGAGAAAGAGGGAAATTATGTTTATGCTAGACAGTACCCCAAGCTCTGCTGTCTTGACTTTGTGTATCTAATTTTGATTTAGATATAAAAACACGTGTTTGTCTTGTTGATCTGCCTCTGTATGTAGTTAATAGTTTATAGATAAAGATTTTTGTGTGTTAAAGAGTCTACACACGAGCAGAACCATTTCCAACGTGAAATGCAGTAATTTCTTTGAAATAGGCCTTATTTTCTAGTTAATTAAAAATTAGGACATTATCAGGTTCTGTTTTACCTTTGGGCAAAAAAATACTAGCCATTTAACCAAGGCCGAGGTGTATGAATGAGATGGAAGCAGTGGAAAATCCTATAGAAAACATTTCAAATTACATTTTAAGTTGTGAATCACAGGAGTTCTGTTGGCAGAAAGCATAAGTTTCTGATAGTCAGTGAAAGGTTTTGGTAGTCACTGCATGTATTACTAAGAAAGATCACCTTCAGTAAAAATAGTATTGTTGGTATGAGTGTTTCTTAGAGTTAACACCAATATAAGTTTATCTGAATGCCAAGACTATTCATTATTAAGAGGGATTTTGGAATAACTAGCAGGAAAGATTTTTGGTTTGTGTGGGCATGGATTAAGTTACTGGATCTTTCTGTCCTCCAAGTTCAACTTGGTGCAGAAATCTTTAGCTTGTCTTTGAAAAAGCTGATTCAGGAGTTAATAGTGCAGGATGCCAGGTGAAACTGGTGTCTTTAAGTAATTAATATGCAAAGAAAACCCTTGGCAAATGCTGTCGTGACACAGTAAGGTGTTTGACAGAGGTCTATTAGCAAGTCTCTAGCAAGAAATCTTTGATGGTTCTCTTGCTGGATGAGAAGGGTAGATGCTATGAGAGTAAAAATGGCCCAGTTTTTTATCGCAGTGCTATGCAGCTGACTAAGCTGACTCAAATTGAAGGAAGAATCCAGCACAGCTACTTGAAACAGATATGGAACAGAGGAAAACTGACTGAGACATGAATAATTTCTCTCTTTTCTGTGTCCCTTTCTATGGTTGATTTTAAGGGACTGGTTTTGTCATAACTTTTTGTATGGCTTATTAAAAGTCATGTCTGAAAGCCACTGATGTTGCTGGGGAAGTGAGCTTTCTAATTGCTTTTGGTCTTGTACTCACAGAAACGTCTTCCTTATTTCTGAAATGTTTTCTAATTATTCAGTAATTTTATTTCCTATTTTACTAGGTTGTATTAATAATATGGTTCTTAAGCCCAAAACTATTCCTATGTCTCTGTTTTCTTGACAGCAATTAGAATTTACAATTATTTGGCCTTCCAGCTTTTTGATTTCTGTGTTTGTGTATTTACAAAGTGTGTGCTGTTTGGCAGAAAAGGAGAGTTTTCCCAGATCAGAAAGAGCATCAGCCAGAAGTAGCAAAGAACTTGCCAAGAGAAGTCCCAGGTTCTGCACAGCTGCTGGTTCCAGTCTCTGTGTGGTGCAGTTTCACTTAGTCCGTGGGCCCCTCCTGAGTCCTCTGTAGAACGGAAGCAGTTGTATTGTGACAGAGCTGTGCATGGTACACAGGGGGTTAGGCTGGCTTCCCTTTCCGTTCCCTGGGAGCAGGTGTTCAGCAGAGGAGACAGAAGAGTGACTGATGAAGTAGCATCAAGACATAAGAATGACTGGCAAAGGGCAAGAGTTCGTGGGGTTTGATTCGGTATGAACTTCTTTATGTTCTTTATTTGATTTATATTTGTTTCTATTATACAGTGTTTCATGTTTTCTGTCCAGTCATTCTTTCTCTTCCTTTTCCTACTGCAGGGGACTAGACATAGGGGGCAGGCAGGGTCTGGGAATTTAAAGTTATATTTGGATTGAACACTGCTAATATCATATCAGTAGTTGTTGAGAAGTTTGCTGGGTCGAAATTCTCTTTAGCAAGACAAAAGAGGATGGGACTGGACCTCTCCAGCAGCAGAAAAAGGTGACTTGAGCTTATCCATCATTTTGAGCTGAAATGGTCAGAATGAAAGCTGAGATTTAAAGAAATGTAAATCACTATGTGCGTCCACTTTTTAATCTCTGAGAAGTATCCTGTCCTCGGGTGGCTTTCAGGCTGGCCACTTGTGATTGTCTAGATTAGATAGATTTTAATGTGATAGCATATTCAGTTGTTTTTTAAGATGCCCTTAGTTATGTCGTACTGAGACAGGATGATACGATGATTTACATCTGAAAAGTTTGTTGGACCCATGCCACCCCTGCAAACACTGACAGAGCCAAAACCTTGTTTGTTTGAGTCTGATAATGGTGATAGTCAGAGGACAATGATCTGGAAGAATATAGGTAATTGATCTGTTACTGCAATGACTGGTGAGGCAGTATTATTATTGCATGATCCTAATGCTTAGAAGCCCCATCAGGCACTAGATGCGACTCTGCAGGGTACCAGCAATGGGAGGAAGGGTGTGTGCTTGTGTGTGTTGTGAAATTGTGCTGCAGAGAACTAATTTTTTAATGTATGAGGAAGCAGGAGTTTTAATATTGACAAACAAAAGCACTTAGTTGCTCATTGTGATAGATGGTTGGCTTTAGCCTAAAGTGACTTTCTTAGAACTCTAGCAAGGAAAGCTTTAAGGTGATATTGGGATGGCAATGAAGTAATTTTGCGAGAGCTTGGAAGGTATCAGGTGTGGAAATTGGCCTGAATGAAAATACAGGCTGGTTGTTGAAAGCTTCATAAATGAATACTGACATCATGAACCAACTAGAAATGTGAGCAAATGGTGTGACAGCAGGTGGGATGTGGACAGTTAAGTGTCCATAAGACGGAGGAGCCTGGAAAGCAGATGAGTTGTTCCGAATATTTAAATTTGGAATTGAGGATCGTGCATAGAAGGATGCAGAGAGTAAAGCAGTATGACAATATAGAAGAAGGAGCTTTTGGAACAGTGTGAACAAGCAGGATAATATTTGTCAACATGAAAAATAAGAAAATACAACTAATGTGAGGAAGGCCCAGACAAGCCTTTAGCTCTGAAGATGTTTAGGTCAGACTTTGTCCTAGGGATGCAAGACAGGGGGAACCATTTAGGTGTAGATATGACCTGAATGAATGCTTTGAGAGGCTGTTGGCAAAGATGACATAGCAGTTTATCATAGTATTTTATATTTGAATGATGGACAAGTTGATTGTGCTGTCCAGAGTGATCAAGAGAGGAGGTGGAGAAAAGAGAGTAGGAGTGGTGAGATCTAAATTCTATCCTGGCTGTATCAAGCTGAAGCTAGCAGCTACTCGGTGGCAAGAGATGTCAGATAGAATGAGATATTTTTTTAGGTGTAAATCTACTGTATTTGAGACCTGTTCTCATGAACTGAATGTAAAATTCTCAAACATAAGAGTAGCAGCAAAAGACATGGCTCAATGGAGACTTGCTGGAAGACAAAAGAATAAGGAGCCTGCCAGTTCTCCCTGAAGGGGTTGGTATGGGAAGGATGGGCAGTAAGAGAGGGGAGAGTCATGGAAGTCAGAAATGGAGAGTGAATGCTTCTAAAGGAGAAAGGCATTTAATTTTTATGAAGAACTTACAAGGGTTATGGGTGATGGAAATGATTCATTTGTGATGTTGCAATAGTAAAAGGTTTTTAGACATTTTAGTGAGAATAGTTTCACTGTATTGCAAGGGACAGATGAAGGAAACTCATGCTGAAGTTAGAGACAAAAGTGTAATTCGTTATCAAACAGAGCATAATAATCTTAGAGGTGAAAGAAGGACAGGAAGAGCAATGTAGGTAGAGAATCAGGGGGTCAGAAGTAGATTTCCAAACACAGAAAAGACTGATTGGCTGTGCTGCTGTTCTGTCAGAGTGGGAGGAGAAAGGAGATGTGAGGTATGGGCTGCTACAGCAAGTGAGGCAAGGAGAGAGTGGGGCAGATGTGTTTTACATCTATTGTATGAGGAAGAAGGGAGAGCTGTAAGGGAGAGAAAGCGAGTGGGAAGGGAGAATGTGAAATGGTTATTATGTTTTCTCCCTTTCTCTTGGAATAAATATTTGCATTCTTTTGCAGAGAAAGAAATAGATACAAAAGAAAAGGTTTGAGGAGTGAGTCAAAAGTAGGAAAAAAAAAGGCTGAAATTGCAGGTGTGGGTTCAGCTCAACTGGAGGAATGGCACAGATTAGTAAGCAGCAGGAGAGAGAGAGAGAGAAAATGTGCGATAACCTCATTTTCAGACTGGTTCTCTTTTCCACTGCAAATTCTAGGACAGGCGAGAATATAGCAAAGAAAATGGATGTTTAAGACAAGTGTGAGTTCTGGATTGGTGGAGTTGGACCTAACATTGGCAAGCAGAGCAAAAACCATCACAGAAAAAAAAACCAACAAAATCCTTCAAGGAGAGAGAAGAGTGTCTGGTCATATCTATCACATAGCATGATGGACACGAAAGTAATAGTTCTGTTCCTTGCAGTGCATCATAAGTAGATAATATGTCTACATGATTTGTTACATACTGATACTGACTTGTGCTTCCTGCTTCCAGAGCTGAGCCAAGGCCACAGGATTGCATTATCGTGGACTGGGCCCCTGGTAATGTCGTACTGCTCAGGGTGTATCGTGAGAGCTTGGGCGCGGTGCTGCGGTAACCATGGTTGTATGGCTTTTGCTTGTCTTGCAGGGCAAAGCAGCTTGTTCCTGTCTACATGCTACAGGCAGGCATGCTTTATGATACAGCACTTTTTTTTTTCTCTGAGAAAGCAGGACATAGTAGTTTTAGAAGGGTTACATGGAATGGCTGTCATTCATGTCATTCAGTGTCTAAGAAGTTAATCTCAGGTTTTCACATCTCTTTAGTAGATCTGAACAACAGTTTAAAGAAGAGGAAAATGCTGTGGGAGAGATTTATTCCTTCACACGCAGAGCATTGAGCTGATCCTTTGACTTGGAAGGCTTTATTCATTACCTTGCCTGCCTTTCCCAAGCCACTTTCTGCATGTCCCTGTATGTTATCAATGTTCAGTCATCCCAGCAGCTCATACACGTCACCATGCAGAGGTGCTGAGAAAACAGGGAAAGAAAAAGTCTTCAGATTTTCTCTCCAGGGTCTTTGAGGTGTTTTTTTTTTATGCACTATCATGAAGTTTTGTGGTTCTGATTGTATTTATGCTTTTGCTGTATTTTTGGCTTTTTAGAAGACTTGGAGAACCTGGGGCAAGTATATTAAGAAACTGAATGCATGGCAATGGAGAAACATGAGGAGAAATGGGAGGAAAAATGTTTCAGCTCTTGAAATTATGGTGAGCTGTGTGTATAGTGCTTTTAATAGAGTCTTCGAACATTCTGTGCTTGGTGTAAGTTTTCTTCAGCTTCTCTCATAACTCACAACACACTGAGTGTGAACATTACCAAGCCTTTTAGGTATTTAAATTTTGAAAGAGGTAATGCAGCTTTACATATTTTTGGGTTTCTTGCTCATCAAGAAAAATTATTCCTGACTGCATTGCTCAAGGAAGGAATGCTACGAGTTTTATTTTGTGGCATTTATTATTCTTTCCAGCTTTTCAAGATACCTGTCTCTATTCTGACTGTTTGTTTTCCAAGCTCCTTGGCAAATCAAAGGTATTGTAAACTTTTATCACTTTCCTGGAAGGTAAGAGTGTATCCTCTGTGAGAGTTCTTGTAGGTTTTTGATTTGTTTTGAGTGTTACTAAATTCCTTGTAATTAAGCATGTATTTGGAAAAGTTCTAAAGAGATGTGTCATATGTGTGTTCAAATGATGTAACGTGTTAGCTTTAAAACAGCAAGATATGGTTTGTATTTCTGAGAGCTTTCAATACATTTCAGACAAAACCATAAGTAGTGTATGTTGTGAAGACAAAAATCAGTCTATGAATGCTGAAAAATTTCATGCAGTAAGCTATTTTAAGGAGGAATTTGAAGGAGAGAATAATTAGTTGTTGTGGAGGAAGGAGGCATCAAAGCTGATAGTATAGCACACAGGAAAGTAGCATGCAGAACAGATTTCTAGTGAAAGTAGTTCATTTGTAAAAATAAACTCTCCGTGTTTTGTTAATATTGTCTTACTGTCTCGGAGCTGGAAAGCAAAGCTAATTGTAATTGCCAGACTGCAAAAATAACATAAATATTGAAAGATAAATCTTAATCTTTCTTAACTCTGTTCCCTAAACATGCCCTCTGTTCTCCAAATACTTAAACATTCCCTTTATTATTAGGCTTCAGCTTCATCTGTTCTCTTGAATACTGCCCTAGTTTTGCTACTAGGCAAAAAGTGAAGAGAAGCTAACACATTGTGTATGCAACATTTGTCATTCTTTTACACTCTTTCTTCTGTATTATTCTTTTCTGCCTATTTATTTGTGTATTACAGACTTGGTGGATAAGTGACATGCAAAATTCTGAACAGTTTTGACTCTTGTTCTTGACTACCAACCTTAGAATGAGCCTGTTGTGTCCAAATTTCTCTGAAGTTTAAATTTTTTTTAGGAGAACCCCTTTGAGTGTGGGCTTTCCATAGCAGATTTCTGACATACCATGTGTAAGCATAGTGTGCCATGAAAACAACACACACAAGTTCTTTTAAAAGCTTGTTCATTTTAGTACTGTGAGGTTATGAGAGAGGCTTTCCCTGTGTTCAAAATCATTATATTGAAGCTGCTTTGAGTAATAATCAGAACAATGTGTGTATATCCAGTGGAAGGGTGTGAAATAGGATTCATGTCAATGTGAGGAAAGGCAGAGGGAATGAGTGGGTGAGAAGAAACAAGTTGACTGCTGATGGTTATAGATGACTTCTCTTTAGAAAGAGGCCCAAGGTGTCAATGTGTAGAAATTTTTTGTCACTGAAAGAGGATGGGCAAACATGGCTGCTGCTGCTGAAAGACCAATCATATCTGCACTGGAATTACCAAAAAAAACACTGAAAGCCTACCCTGTACTCATAGGGTATAATCCAGTCCTCACTGAAGTATGTTACTGCATAACAATTTAGAAAGGAAAGGAACAATGCCTTATTTCTAGATTACAAAGAGAATACAGGCACATTGAATGCGTTTATTTAGGGGGGGAGAAGAAGAAAACGCAAAATACCAGAGCACATTACCTTTCTCTATGACAGCTTGTGGCAGGCTTTATTGACTAGCACTCTGTTTACTGTTTTTCAAAAGTCGATATTGCCATTGGCACCAAATTTTACTTTCATCACTTTACTTACGTTACACCGAATTTTACTTACATCACATTACTTTTATTTACATTAAAGTAAGGACAGACATACTTCAAAATACATTGCTGGAATTTAATCTTTCTTTTGAAGAACAGTTACCCAAGCCACACTTAAAAGAATAGGTCAGTTCTTATGCAGCAAAAACCCACAGTACTTCACTGTATTTTAGCAAGTCACTACATATTCTAGTGTGGTGCTTTTCAATAATTTTTAAATTACTTGAAGGCAGAATTTGATGTTACTGCTCCAAAAGCCAGATTGCTTGTTCCTTTTCTGTGCAAATATTACCATCATCTTTCCTGCACCTGCTCTGCCTGTAAGGACTGCAGACTTTACCAGATATGATAGGATATAATCTTATAATCTCTGATTGGATTTTTTGGGGCATTTTTCTCTTTGTTGTGTTGTGAAAATGGTCATCCTAGATACTTTGATTTTACTCGAGTTTCTTTTTCATCCAGTCTAGGAAGGGAAACTAGCTAGTGATACAGTAATAATTGAAGAGTATAACTGGCAATTAATTTTCACTACATGGGTAGATTTATAACATAAGCAAATCCTCCATGACTAGTCTGCAGCTCTGCCTTTTGTCTGGAAGAAAACTGGCTTTAGCCTGAAGCAATTTTTTTGTTGTGCCCACCTGATTTTGCTGAGAATAAAACCTGCTGTGACCACCCAGCACCTCAAGAGGTGAATATATAAGTGAGCATCAGAACACTGTAGTGCAAAATAGGCTGGGAATGTTGAGTTTATTGTATGAAAAAGTAGTTTAAAGAGGGAGCTTTAAATTGGGTAACTATTGCATGATTGCAGTGTAATCTTTCTCTCTGCAGTTTTTCTCTTGTAAAATACAGACACTGAATTTATATGTTTCATCATACTTGGAGCTTGTGCAATTGGGGTTAAAAATACATTTATTTTTCTTTACAACAAACAAGTAAATTTGGTCATGATCCATTCTGAATTTTTTGTATTTGGAAGAACTAAATAGAATATAAGTAGAGACGAAAGAGTTGCTTTTGAGGGTTGATTAATTGAAGTGTTACTCCTTGTGCAAAGCAGTCTTGAAGGAGGCTGAAAGTGTGTGACTGGGAGAGTAGGGGGAGGTGAATACTGCTACATTTTATACAGCTTTACTGAAGTGTTGTATCCCAGTTCTCATGTCCGCATCTGGTGTTGGAAAAACTGGAAGGAGTTCAGAAAAAATCTACATTAATTTGTGGCCTAGATAATCAGCTTTAGAATGGAAGATTTAAGAAGCTCAATCTATTTAGTTTATCAACAGACAGTAGAAGCTACCTGATAAGTCTATAAGTACTTAGACAGGGCAAAGGTGTCTGACAGTTAGATGGTTCTTTGTCAGGTAGATTAAGGGGATTCTCATGGCTGAACGCTGAAGCGAGATCAGTTCAGACTAGAAATAAGATGCAGTTTTCTAATGATACAGTTTAATAGGAACAGCTTATCAAGGGGTATAGTAGACTGTTGCACAAAATCCTTGCATAAGGCCCTGGTCCTTTCCCTGGAAGCTCACAGTGCTTTAGCCAGAAAGCTTAAGTTTGAGGCTAAAATAGTATGAATAAGTTCTATGGCCTGTTTTAACCTAGCAAGTCAGTACAGATCATAAGGAAGATTTTTGTTCCAGCTTGCTAAAATTTCATATGTTGTTACTGCTGCTTTTATTAAAAAAATAAATTCCTGTGAAAGATGAGGTGATAAAAGCAAAAAGAAGCTTTCTAATGTGGTGAGTGAGAAGGGACTGTCCTTTAACAGCAGGTAAAAGAGGAAGTAACATTTTCCAATCTCACTTAGTGTTTTTCTGGTAGTCAAAACCACTAATATCCTTGCAGTCATTATTTCTAAGGATAACTTAATCATTTACCAATGTAATTATTGGATTTTTCAGAAGTTTGTGCCTTCTCATTGTAAGGTTAGGTAATCGACAGCTGGACCCAAACACCTTCTTCGACTTTGTTTACAAAGCAGAACAATCTTTGTCAGCAGAGTTTCCCTGATGCTGCCTTCTTGGCCATGGATTTATGAGAATATAGCAGGTCAAACTTTGTGGTAGAGTAAAAGGCTCTGTAATTTCTAATGAGTTGTATGAGAACTCATTTTACCCTAGTTTTGCAAAAGAGACAGTAGGAATTTTTTGAAGGATATTAGTATTTGTATCATTTAATTTGCCTCTTTTTTGTAAAATCATCACCAGTATGATTTTACACATTTTTTTCTTGGTTATGCTGACAGCAAGGCCAATCAGTACTGATTTAATGTAGATTCAACTTAGGAAATGTTGTGTATGTGGGGTTAACTCTTGCAAGCACTGTATACAAAATAAGTGGAGAGAAAATGTGCTGCATCTCGAGTTTATAAATTCTGCACCCTCATCCCCTTACAATTATTATCACCTCCAAAAACTGTAAAAAATACCAACGTGAATTGGTTAAAAAAACATAGGCTATATTTAATTTATTTTTATTAAATATCAGGGTTTGGGGCTTACACACCCAACAAAAACGAAAGAATTTCATTACTGTGGAATAGACTTTGTTGTTGGTTTTGCTGCAGTTGGAAGGGCTAAAACAAACTGTGAATTGAACAATGAGGTTTGCTCCAAATATGTATTAGTATGTGTTCTGTTGTAGAGCCATGTGAACTTTGAAGCCCCATCTGGGCTTTTTGTGGTTGGGAGCGTACAGGTTCACATATATCCTGTGCTACCTTGTAGTGATACCATGAGGAGATTCTAAAGATTCAGGGAATCTGTGTCTTCCTCAGTTTCTAGTTGTTGCCTGTGACAATGATGCACAGCTCAATGGGTATCTGATCCATCATTTTTTGGCTAATTACAAAACATTTAGAAGTTTACATTTGGAGTCACCTTTAATGTTACTTGTATAGTGAGCTGGACCTTGTCATGGTCTCCTCAGTAGGTATATCTTGTTATCCAACAAATGTTGGATTAGGTCAGGATCTGCTGTAAGGCTGTGATGCCAAGATCAATCAGGTGATTGGTCTACTTAACCTTCTCAGCATCATTTAATCCATACCTGCATTCAGGTAAATTGTATTTGAGACTGTGGCAAATATGACAACAGAAGATGATATTTGCTTTGACATAAGACACTAAAAAGGGTAATTTCTAATGTGGAAGCAAGAATTCAAGGACGTTTGAAACCCTGCAGGAGGGAGACATTCATTAAAAATGGGAGGAAATAATCAAATAAAGTTACTCTGCTGGCACTGTGTGTCCAGCCAAGGCAGGGGTTTGCTGGGCTATGTATTAGGCAGATCTGTATCACTATTGCTGTTAGATAAAGATCTTTAAAATGTATGGAAACTCAGTGGTACTATAGAAAGTTCAAGGCTTCACCTTCCTATGAGGTGCTGTTCCTCATGACTGTTACTCAAGCTGGAGGTTAAGAGCACCAGAGTTCTTAATTCTCATTTGCTTTTTACAGGAACAAAGTACTTGTTGAAAAAAAATTATGCTGTATATTGTCATGCCTCAGCCTCAAAGTTTAAATTAATTTGGACTGTCATCTAACAAAAATTGTGCTTGCTTCAGGAGAAATAAGATGCTGAGCTTCAAAACCTCATATAGTGCATGACACCACCAAACTATTCAGGGCATTTTCTTGGCTTTTTGTATCAGTGTCCTGCCTCCAAAAAGGCAAGGCATCTTGAGCCACGTGTTTCCATCTAATGTCTGTTGATTACAAAAAAGCCCTTCCTCTCTTGCCCACTCCCCTTGCCAAAATGTCACTGCATGCTTCTGCAAGAGACAAATGGCAGCAGTCATACCAGAAGAGTTCTTGTCCTGAAATGTGCAGAAGCTTGCTAACTTGCTAAGCATTATATTCTTGATATGGCACATAGGTCAGGTGCTGGCTCCAGAAGAAAAATATGTCCATCTCTGTGTGTCTGATGGAACTGAAACTCTACTTTTTTACTGCCAGTCACCTGATGGGAGAGAGCCATGCTGACCTGTCAGGAGGAAAAGATGTTATTTTTACCATAGTGACTCCTCAGGATGCTACAGACAGGATGGGTTCTGCAGTGTGGACGTGGAAGTGTGTGATTGAAATAGTTTGACCTGATGTGGGAGCTTAAGGATGCAGAAAACTAGTGTAGAATCCTGACAGTTGCATCAGGCTGTCTTTTAAATTGTGTGCTGGATATACCAGCAGCAAAGTGGAGTACAAATATACATTTGCAGTCTGAAAAAGTAATAAAGCACACAACAAAGTTAGCTGGATTAAGATGAGAGGTGGTACCAGAGTGTTGCTGTATGCTGAAAATCTGCAGGCAAATTTCCTAAAAATATATGCATATGTTCATATGTCCAGAAAATTGTCTGGAATCATGTTTGCTCTTGGGTTTCAAGATTTTTGTTAAGTATCTGGTGATTCAAAATTACTCTCATTCAAGGTATCACTTACGTTCCTTGATCTAATGTTACAACTTTCATACAGTGTGCTGAGGCTCCTTTGCCTAAATGAAAACTGGTTTTAATCTGTGATAGATTTGAGATTGTTTGTCTTATTTGGCTATTCATATTTTAATAATTTTTAAAATTATAAGAAATCATACTAGTATTTATTTGTTTCTCTTTTGAGTTTCTTATTTTGCTCCAGCTGCCTCTTTTAGCTGGTTTTAGCTATAGAAGTATATATTATATACCTCTAAGTGTTCCTAGAGTTTGGGAGTTGGTCGGTATGTGTCTGTGTTTTATATAGCTGGTATTTTAAGACAATATTTGTCCATTGTCAGTATTTTAGGTGAACTGTTTTTCTTGCCAGAAATGGCTTCCTAAGAATTCTTACAGTGATATTGCAGTAAAGGGAGCAATTGAAAAAGAGCAAAAGCCTATACCTGGGGTTTGTATAGATACAAAACTTTCACATGAGGTACTGGTTTGAAAGACATCTAGGGCTTAAGTATGTTTGCTGGCAGTATTTGGTGTATTGTCTTGCAGGTGTTGGGAGCAGTTTGCCCTTGTCTTTATTAGCATCTGAACTGTTTCCTGCCCTGATCAGGAAATCTGTAGTTGGCATCTGCTGTCAGTTAAACATTGTGGATTCCTTAGCAGAGATCTTTCCGTGGCCCCTGGACAGTGAGTCTGGCTGGGCACGTGTCACTTTGATTTGGCATTACTGGTTGGTTTCTCTCTTCTTATCACTTCCTTTGGGAGTGTAACAGTAAATGGATGGAAAGGGGGTTCAGAAGAAAATCAGATCTCCTGATACCCTCATGTAATAAAATACCTAAAGTCTGGAGGCTTTTTTCTATAAAGGTAAACAAGGGAAACATGATACTTCTGCATTTAAAAAGTGCAGCCACCTTTTAAGAATATTGTTGGTTTCATTTTGGTTTGGTTAATGATTTACCCTTTCAGAACCAGCAAACACAGTTTTAATGCTTTAGTAACACACTTCTCTAAAGCACTTGGCAGGCTGCATAATAAATTAAGCTTCTCAAGCTTTCTGTGAAGCATCACAGATGGAGAAACAGAGAAACATGGAGAGACCAAGTGACTAGCTCCAGAGATATAAGATAAATCTCTAGTTGTGTTGCTGGAATACTATGGTTAAGTGCACCTGCATATGCAGATTGTGTGAGGCTGAGGTGAATAAAAATAAATAAATTGCTGCATATAATTGCAACACATGATATGTTTTCAATAATATCACCTTAGACATAGATCTTGTTATTTACACAGCATAGCTAGTTGTATCTGCATAGAAGCTACGTTCTCCCTACCACTGATATTTTTATGAAAGGTGACGAAGGACCAGGTATGTAACTGGGAATTTGGAGACTGACCAGCCATGGCTTTACACTGCTGCTGTCAAGTTAAGTTTTAATTTTCCTTTATTTGAGGAGAAAAAAACTGCTTTTTTGATCTCTCAGAACGTGCCTGTCTTAAGGACTGTCTTAGACATTTTGTCATCAGAATATGTGTACTTTATTTCTTATTGTTCTTGTTTCTTTTAATTGTTTTTAAAATTTGTTGTACTTGCAGTCAGCCAAATGCAGGTACTTTGCAAAATCCAGGTCTCTTGGCAGACAGCACTGGCAAAGCTTGCCTTGGTGCATACAATGTGTACAGGAATATCTGTGGACTGCAACCCAGTAACCTGTTTACTGAAACCTCAGGTAACTGAAATGTGGGGTTCTTTTTATTCCGAATTTGTGTTTGGATCAAAGGAGTTGGCAGAGTAGCAATTTGATGCTACTGTGTATGTTCCACAGCTTGAAGGAGGTTTTCCTTCTCTTTTGCAGGTATCAGTTAATTATTTTCTTTTTAAAAACCAAATTGGCTTAGAGTGCTCCTATGGAATTAATTCATTTAGAGAGATATGTTGCAGCAAGCAACTTGCTATTTTTGTTGTATGTGATATCTTCTTTTACATAGTTTTCAGTTGCTCATGACTTTTTCTTTTTTTTTCTTTTTTTTTTTTTTTTTTGCTGTAGCTTTGTTCTAATTACAGAGATTTGAGCAAGGGAATGGTTGAAGGGGGCTAGAGCTGAGTAGAAATTACCATGGAGTAGAATAGGCAAGAGGAGCAGGGGGAATTTGTCTGTGGCAGGGTCTGGAAATGTATCATCTGAAGTTTCAGGGAATGTGTCCTGCCTAGTAGTGTGACCTCTTGCCTAATTTTCTTTGTGTAAGTGCTTCAGATATGCCTAATGTGAGCACGATGGGAGCTTGCAAATCATCAGCATCTGTTTGAAGGAGTCAAGAAGTGTGGTAAATGATTAAGGTTTTTGTTTGCTTAAAGTGTCCTGAGTTTGATGTGTCTGGGCTACTGCTTACAGTTCCTTTGGTATGTGTGTTCAGCACTCTGCACGGGCAGATAAAGGGCAAAGTTTTCATTAACAGCAGCATAGCTCCCATTATGAATGATCTTGCTCACCTTACTTGTCCAAAATATTTTTTAAAATTTCAGAATATTGACTGTTTTGAAAATGAGAACATTTCCTTTTTCATGTAAGTCTGGAGGTTCACGTAAATCTAGAAGTCTTCTGAATGTAACTGAGAGCCATGCAGTCAAATCCATGCATGTCAGCTGAGGAGATCCTTATATTCTTATATGCAGATGTCATGGTGATAATCCAGTCATTGAAATGTACTTTGTTCTGTAACTTTTAATAAAGTCAAATGCAATTCAAGTGTGTGAAATAACAGTTGACAATAGAACTGGAAAAAATAGTGCTTTATTATTTGCTTTTTTTTTCTTTTTTCAGAGAAGAAATATTCACCTGAAAGGAATACTTTGGTTTTGTGGGGTGTTTTTTTGTATAGCATGTAGTTTTGGTGGAATTGTATTAGAGATGATTTTGTTCACAATTTCATCAGCAGTTTTGCAACAAGCTTGACATTTTGTAATGCTGTTTCCACAGAGGAGTAAGTCCTTGTAAGGTTATTGAAACATGCAGTTGTAAAGCACTTGGAATGTAAACAGTGATTGTGAACTAGCTATGAGTATGTTGTTTTAATAAGAATTGGGACATGTTTTGATAATTAACTGGGCATGAATGATTACTAGTGATTTTTATGGTATTACAATTTCTTTTTCATGATTGCTCTCTTTTTTTTTTTTTTTTTCTTTTTTTCCTTTCTTTGACAAAGGGAGTCATAATTTCTGGTAGCTACCTTGTTGATACTAAAGCAAAATAAATGAACTGTGAATGGCCAAGTGGTCAGCATCTAAACTATACGTGGTAAATATTCTCCTTGCTGTAAAATAAAATTCTGAGATGAAACTCAATATTCCCACTTCATGTATGTGAAGATATAGACAAAAATTTTGACTCCAGGGTTAAATCTTAGTTATGCCCGTGTTTTCTACAGAAAATGTTAGTGTATTTCTGTTGAATTTAATAGCTGATGACTTTGCTAGTGTTAGCTGTAAAATTCTGCTGGTGCATGAAAATGAAACTGTTTTCAGTTAAGTGATGAAAGAATATCAAAGAAGTAATTAGCAAGCTCTAATTTGTGTTTATGAAAGTTTAGGATGATGCTATCAGGAAGAAAAAAACAACACTCTTTTTCACTAACATGAAACCATGCTGAAAAAAAATGTAATTTTATAAGATTTTGAGTAGTTAAAATGCTGTTGCTAGTATCTGTCAAGTATTGCAAATATAGGTAGAATAATAAAGTCATAAAATAATTTTTCTGATGGTAAGAAACTTACTAAATCAGTAAAGGAATGTATAGGCAAGGTGTCGAAACTGCCTTAATTCTATTGTATCATCATGTAACTATGCAGTAACTATGTATCCTAGTAACTTCCTCAGAGGCTGTGCCTCTCAGTAGTTAGTGTGTTCTTTTTCACAGTTCTTGCTGGCTTTTTGCATTTACATGTTGTTATAATCAAAATAAAGAGTCCAGTTTTATAAATTGCAAGGATTCTTTACTCTTTAATGCTTGCAATTGAGAGACAAGCTTTAAACAGAGTCAGATGACCACATTTTAGATATCAAATAATGTACTGCACTTGAATGTGGAGACTTAAAATAACAAATGTGGTATGAAACTATTTTAAGAAGCTTTGAAAGTGCTTTGTGTTTTAACACTCTGGAAGAAAGTGTATTTGGGACTTAAGAGTTCTCCTTAGGCAGAGGTTTTCTATGAGGAATGCTTGAAAAAAAAATGGACTGTTCAACCTTTGTGCTCTGTTGACTACAGAATATCCTTTCTGTTGGAAAGTTGTTGGAAAAAATATTTATTATCATCTTGAAAACAAGATAGTATTTAATTGCAGAGTAGTTGGATAGATCATTAACAGAAGTTTCATTAACAGAGAAGTTTATATTAACAAATTGTGTCTGCCATTCAGATACACAGTTCAACAAAACTCACATCTGTCCAAGATGAGATTGTTGAAGAAGTGCACGTCACTAACCTGGAGATTTTGTGAATGGTACTCCAAAAATGCACTTTACAGATGTGTATGGTCATTCTTTGTGCTATGCTGAGTGGGGTGTTAGTGCTAGTTAGTGTTAGGGTTAGTTTTTTCTATACTCAGGTATTTAGACTCCTTAATAAAGACTTTCACAGACTCTTTTGATTAGAATAATGATTCTGTCTGGTGTTGTATTACCCTTCATTACCTTTCATTAAATTCATGCACCACAATAATCTCTCACCAACCTGCTGGCAAGATTCCTGAGGCTGGTACCTTCTACAGCTCTGGTGCTGCAGCAGTATACACAGTGCAGTCCTGTGCTGAGATGTGTTGCATCCCTTAAAATGTGTACATACCTCTTCACACTGAGGCAGCCTCAGCTCATGCAAGCAGCTCCAGAGTTTGCTTCTGAGCTGCAACTTGGGGAACAGGCAAATAATTTTTAGTGGACAGATGTTCACTCACATGCCTGCTGTACCATATTCAGGCTACTTTCTGTTGGAGTTTTCAGAAGCTGAATTTTGTTGAATTCAGTCTTTTGGAAAAGTAGTAACACCAGTGGATTTTTTCTAAATGAAATGCTGTGATAGGAATTAGCTGTCACTTATGCCATTGTAATTACCACATAAAGTTGCAGATGAATTGTTAGCATTTATTCAAACATGCATAATAATGAATATGCTTCTTGTGTGATGCTTTTCGTTTGTAAATTTGGGAGTGTTTAATTATAAGTTACAAATGTACATAATTCCTCTTGATGTACAGGTAAAGACACTAAGAATTCAAGAAATTTGTCTAAAAGCTTTCTCCATAGGAGATGAAGGAATGCAGGATTTGACTCCTCCTTTGCCCACTGTCCTGTCTGTTGGATTATGCAGTAATTAGTAACAGCCCTTCAAGGAACTGTACTGTTAGAGTTAATGTGGGGGTAAGGTTTGTTCCTTGTGATAACAAGGAAGATATTAAATGGGATTGGTGAAAAAGTCTCCTAAGTGGTCTCTGTCTCTGTCCATGCATCTTGATGACTTTTTATTGCTTTATGATGCTGGAGTGTACTTAAAATCCATGAGACAAGGCAGTGTATTTTTGCTCCCCTATCTCCTTTTTCTTCTGTCAATTCAAGGCACTATCGCTGCTGAAGCCAGATATGTGCCAGAGAACTGAGTGTCTCTGAAAAGCTGTGTCTTGAACTTTATCTAGGAAACCTCTTGTTCCAATGACCCTACAATTAGATAAATCATGGAGTACTAGGGGGCACAGCAGACTTGAAGAAAAAAACGTGGATTCTAAGCACATGAAGAATCAGTCTTTACACAGAACTGATTGGTTGGTATTTTTTTAGTTGTTGAAGAGCTAACACAGAAATAAATGAACGATTGCTTTGCTACACCCAAATCCACAGAAAAGTACAATGCTGGAGGGGAGATTGCTTCTAAGCAAAGTTGACAGGAATCAGACTGCAGCATAGGAAGTGTTAAGTGGTCTGCTCATGTCAGTGAGCTGTTAGGTGGATGAGATCAGTGTGGGAATCGGGGTGCTGGGGAAAGCTTTGCTGTGGGACCAGGGCATGTCAGCAAAGGTTGTTGCTGACCTTTTGCACGTTTGCACCAAGAACCTGAGACAGTCACTGAGCAGGGACATTTTCAGCAGCTTGCTTTAATCTTGGTGAAGTTTTCTTTGTTTGGGTTCTTAGGATATTCTTAGCAGCCCAATAAAAATGTCTGAGCCTTTCATATCTTAATTTCAGTCAGGTGTCAACAGCAATGAAGCTGCAGGATACCTGCTGCAAGGAGTGGAGACTTGGGGGCTGCACTGAGGAGGAGGCTCGCTACCTTCCTAGTCAAAAGGATCTGAAACATTAATTTTTTTTATCAATGTAGCACATCTCAACTCAGCCTGCTGATACTTGGTCACCTGCAATGGTCTTTCTTTAAAGACTTCTGAAGTGTTAGAAATGCTACTTTGTGGTATTTGAGGAAGTAATGCTACTTTGTAGTACTTTCCCCATGAAGTACCAATCAAATACTAGCAAGTCATTGCTGCTGCCAAATAGTGGAAAGTGACCTGCTGTTGTGAGGAACAGTGAGCTGGAAAGATTCTTGTACTAGTCATGTATTCAAGGGTAAAATTAGGAAAAACTGTTATGTTTCCATATTTTGAGTAGTTTATTTCACAAAAAACATCTTTTTCATCTGTCCAGGAAAGAAACAAAACAGCTCCAGAGACATCTGAAGCTTTCCCAAGTCTTGGTTTGAGAACAAAATTGTTGCATTTTTTTTGTTTGTTAGATAGTGAGCATTACATATGTGCAGGTGAGAATTTGACTTGTGCAGTATTCAGTGTGGCAGAAATTGAAACACAACAGTAACATGATTGAACTAATAAACTTCTTCTTTCTTTCATTAAAAAGAAAGAGACCCCGTCAATAGCTTTTATTATATTAGCATGTATGCCTTTGAGTGACAATGTTAAACCCATGATTTGTCTCAGGAGTAGGTACTGTGCAGCATAACAAGTTGATGACAGATACGAGTAGTAAGTGTACTTTCCCTTGTTTTTCATTTCTTTCTTTTTCTTCTTCAGTACTACTAGATGGGCAAGTTACTTTAGACTGGCCCTGTAAATTTTTTGAAGGTCTTCAGAACAGAAATATCTTGATATTTTTTAGGGAAAATACTTGGAGTTTCTTCTGCTCATTCTTTAGTTGATAAAATCTCCTCAAGTTTTTTAAGGCCTTTTTGTCCTTGATGTAGGAACAAAAACTTATTTTTACTCTCATTTAATGGCAGCAAATTTCATGAGCTTGTCTTGCTAGTGGAGTTTGCTGCTTTACAGGTTGGTCACTTTAACTGCAAAGTTTTATTTTTGACTTTAAATTGTGATTGATCCTGTACCTTTGAGAAACTGTTAGTTGCATTCCTGGATAAAGGAGAGAAGGAATACCTCTGAATGCAGTGTGTATATTATATTCCTTAGTATGTTCAGACTGAAGATTTGATGGACACTTTGGTGGCATACAGACTTGTTTTGACCTGAGCCCTTCATGACCATGTTCTTTAAGGGCTGTGTCTGTTAGAGGTAAGAACACACCCTGGGCTGTGCAGCAGCTCTTGCCATGGACTCTGTTAGTCCAGCAAAACTGTGCTTTTACCTCCTGCAAAGAGGATGAGACTGTACCAGCACAGGGTGCTGCATTGCCTCACTTGTTTGTCTGTAGGCAACATGTTGAACCAGGAGGAGCATATTCCTATCCTGGGAAATGTTTGTGGTGTGCATGGAAGTGTACTATATAAATCTCAGTGTAAGAGCTGATGATGTATGTATGCTTTTTCAGACAGTACACGTATTTGACTGATTGCACTTGCAAAGATAATTATTCCCTTGAGACCAGAATTCTTAGTATGAGAGCTGTTTTCTGGAGTTGTATGATAGTGTAACTATAGGCTGCTCTTCAATTTGTAGGAATTTTTTTACTGTTTTATCTAAATGGCCTTGGGGTAGATATTTTGTATGTTTGGACTTTGGTTAGAAAGTTTCTCGTTCATTTTTCCACCTCCTGTTACTCATTAATATTTTTTCTCATGTATTTTTCCTTGGCATAAAGTCCTCTAACTGAAAAAACCCACAGCTGAACACTTTAAGCAGTAGCTTGATCTGTATGCCAACAAGAAAGAGAACTAAATCTATTTCATTTGGAACTGTGTGAAGGAAAAAGATGATGTTATTCAAAGTCTGTCTGAAAGTAACTTTCTTCAAAGGGCTGAGTTATATGAGAGGCAATATTCCTGAAAAGAGGTGCTGTTATAGGTGTGGGAGGCAATAAAGAAAAAGCTCAGAGAATGGGCATAAGAATTATTTGTGTCCTTTTAGACACTACATTTAGTAATTGTTAATTAAGAATGAGCAGACACTTTCTATCTTGGGTGAGAAAAGAGTTAAATTAAAAGATGTTCTTGGCCTTGGCTTTTGTTGTAGGGAGAAGTGAAGATCAATGAAACACTTAGCATTTTGTTAAATTACATAGGTGTGATTAAAGATTTTATTTTTCTCAATGTTTATTTACTCATCATTTTCCCTACTATAAGAATCAATCATTTTCTGAGAGATATTTTTCTGACAATGTTATTTTAATAATAATAATAATGTTTTAAAGAGATGGCCTAAAAAGCTGTGAAAAATTCTTTTTTATAAGACTTTCTTTAATCCTTAATACCTTATGTCCTTAATACTTAATCAAAAAACCAGAATTTCTGTCAAGATTGTCACGCATTGCTTCTAAAGCACACTGCAAGTTATCTTATTTGTTGCTTGTTCCATTGTCATAGTGAGGTCCCAGCCAAAGTAAAGGGCCCCATTGTGGTCCCAGTGTATGGACAAATAGTAAGAGAATACTGAAAGGCTGCAATCTAAACAGGCAGAGCAGACAAAGAGCATATTATCCTGATTTTAGAGATGGGATACTGAGGCACAGAAAAATCTAATCAGGGTCATGCAAGAATGTTGTTTGGGAGCCAGGAATTAAGCCAGCTCTCTCCTTCAGTCCAGTTGTACTGCCTTAAACCAGAGTCACTCTTCTGCAGAAGATAATACAGCTTTGCAGGCGAGTGTGTGAGTGCCAGTTGTGTCTTGCTGAGTGTTTATGAAGAAAACACCAGTTGGAGGATTAAAGTCTGTTTCATGGCAGTCTGCACAGAAGAAATAAGAAGGGGTTTATTTGGCCATAGGATTTTTCTCCATTGGACTGTTTTACTGCGTACATAACTTCTTCTTAGTGTGTATTGACAAGAAAATGAAAGAGGAAAACCTGCCAACCTTGTAATATTTCTATATTATAATATTACTAGCTAGTAATATTACTAGCACTCCAAATGAAATTGGAATTAGTAAAAGTATTGCAAATTAATTGTATTTAAAATATGTCTTTTTGATGCAAATTCAGTAATCCCTAATATGAGTATTAGTAGTCCCTAATATGACATATTCAACATTTCCTTAAAAAAAAACAAACAAAAGAAAATGTCAATAAATGTCAGAGGAGCTATTTTCCTTTCAAACTTTATTTTTCAGATCACTAATATTTATTCACTTAATGTAAGATCATTGAAGCTATGAAGGAAATGGAGAAAAATAAGGAAAAAACTATAGTACTCACTCTAAAGATGATGTGTAGTACAGAAGTGCTGTTGTGAAGTTTACAGATGGGCTATTAAATTATTTTGAATCTTTGTCAACCAGCATTTGGTATCTCCAGATCTTCATCTCACTGCTTCTGCAGGACCAATATGTTCATGATGTTTCCATACCTGTTCAGTTTATTTGGCTGTGTATCAGAAAGCTTAATCATTTTCATGCAGAAAAATCAAAAGCTGAAACACTCTGTATTTCTATGAGTTATTGTAGTTATGTTGCAGATGACATCTCTTCCTGTGTCAAGGTGTGTTTTCCCAGCACAGAAGTTGTCAGAGTCCACCTGCAGAAAGGATGGATGTAGTGCAGCCCTCTAACTGTTGCTAAAGGTCAAATGTCTGATTCCAGAGAGCTGTACATCAATCTGAGCTGAAATTTAGTGCCATCATCCATGAAGGGTACTACTTGTGCTGACAAGTCTCGTTTGCAGTGAGACTTCTCTTGATACATATTTGAGAAAGAAGGCATTGTTCTGTTGCTATATGATGGTTTGTGGAGACTGCCTAGTCAAGGTGCAGGATGTTTGCTTTGAATTATGAGAGAAATTAAGATTTCCAGCTATTCCTTTTGTCTGCCTGTGGGATGTTAGGAAATCAAAATTCTAATGCAGAGATTGATGATTTCCCTGCACTTTCCCTACCCCTTAAATACACACCTGTGTGCAGCCATGCTCACTGTCTGAGGTTTTTGGTAGTGATATCAAAGAGATATCTACCTACCAAAGGTAGGTGAGATCTAGGAGAAATCCACTGTATCTGCAGGGTTAGAAAGTCTCTGATCAGCCCTCTGCCATGGTTTCCATACTCAGGAGTCTGGGGGCAGTTATATGTTCTACAGTATGGAATGACACTTCTTCTGGATATGGAGTACATAGCCTGGATCCTTATAAATAATGTGTCTTTTTTTTCCTTGCCCTCAGTAATTTAATTTTCGCTGTTATTTGATAATACTCTTGCTGTCCTGAAGATTTCCAGACATAACCAAGATGAAATTTGTAGCTGGAGGTGATATCTTTACTTAGACTAAATGTGTCTGGTTAGGAAAATAGAGATATTTGGTGGCACGCTTCTCCCTAAATCCCAAAAGCCAGATCTTAATCTGTTGTTTGAAGATACTGTTTACATTTACATTACTCTTCTAGCTTGCTTTTGAACACATAAAAAGCTTATTTCCTTCTTGTATTTTGCTCATCTAGGTTTTTGAGGCATATCTGGTAACTGATTTGTGGAAAAATTGGTTTTGTTTTGGGATTTTTGTTTGGGGATTTTTTCCATTTGTTTATGTCTTTAGATCTTGATAGATTCAACTGGTATCTATTTTACAATATAGCAGGATTTTCTTCTGGGTATTGACTTTATACAGTTTTATAATACAAAGTTCATAAGCAGTTGCTATATTTCCTGAAATATGTTGTTGTATGTAAAATAGAAGGCAATTCAAAATCCAGATTCCTGAGGAAGAAGCTCCTTTTGATAACTTCCCTGAAGTACAATTTAATAAATAGAAAAATATATAAGAACAGTTAACAGTTTTATAGATGTTACTGGAGTTGTTACAATTGCCTCCTGTTCATATGTTATAATTACACTTACCTTACTGAAAATGAGATACTGTGCAATTGAGTGATGTCCATTTCAATTGCAAACATTGGCTTATTGTATTTCACCCTGCTAAACTGTATTTTGTCTCGCTTTGCAGCCTTGCTTCACTCTCCTAATTCTTGCATGCAAGAGAAGGGTCAGTGCAGAGTATTGCCAAGTTGGTGAATGTGCTGTCTTTGCTCTAGCTGATCCTTTCCAGTGCTATCCCCTGTCACTCCAGCCCTGGGCTGCAGTGTCCAAATGCAAATGTTCACTAGTATTTATTAATATATTTTATGACTTCCGTTACTGCATTTGCCCCTAGTTTAAACTGATGGTAAAAAAAAGTAAAAATAAAGTGTTAATCAAATTTCTCATAGTCATCCAAACAGACCTCACTTGTTTATAACCTCCTCTCTTAAATGTGCATTTGGTTTCTGAGTACTTGCACCCTTTATGTCTGAAATGAGGAGGTTCTTTAACTGAAGAAGGGCAGGCAGGAAAGTCACTGTGTTCAGAAATTGAAAAGGTGAAAGTTACCCTGTCTGGTTACTTTCCACAAAATAACCAAAAAGTTAAATGGCAGAATGGAAATCTGATTTTAAAGGTTAGTTCAAGTAATACAAAGTGTTAGAAACATAAGGAATTATGTCAAAGGAGGTGATATGCTTGTGGTGATTGGACCCTAGCTGGAGGCAGTTACCTATCAAAGCCACCCTATCACCCTTTGCAGCTGCACAGGGGACAGAAAATATAACCAAAGGGTCATGGATTGAGGTATGGACAGAGAGAGGTCACTTACCAATTACTGTCACAGACTTAGCGAAATTAGCTGCATTTATTACCAGGCAAAATCAGCAGGATGGTGAGAAGTAATATAAACCCTAAAAACATCTTCCCCCCACCTCTTCCTACTTCCCAGGCTTAACTTTATTCCCAATTCTACCTTCTCTCCCCCCAGCAGCACAGGGAGACAAGGAATGGGGGTGTTATGGTTCATTATATGTTGCTGCTGCCACTGCTTCTTCCTTAAGGAGCTGAGTCCTTCCCTTGCTCCAGTGTAGGTCCCTCCCTTTGGAGAGTCCTCCACAACCTTCTCCAGCTTGAGTCCTTCCTGCAACAGTTCTTCATGAGGTCCCTTTCCAGTGTGTGCAATCCTTCAAGAGCAGGATGCTCTGGTGTGGGTCCCCCAGGGAGTCACAAGCCCAGCCAGCAAACCTGCTCCAGCATAGGCTCCTCTTTCCCTGGGGCCACAGATCCTGCCAGGAGCCTGCTGAAGCACGGGCTTTCCATGGAATCACAGCCTCCTTTTGAGTATCAACCTGCTCCATTGTGGGGTCCTCCATGGGCTGCAGGTGGATCTCTGCTCCCCCATGGACCTCCGTGGTGAAACAGGCTGGTCTTCAATATGGACTGCAGAGGAATCTCAGTTCCAGTGCCTGGAGCATCTCTTCCCCTTCCTTCACTGACCCTGATGTCTGCAGGGCTATTTCTCACATGTTCTCTACCTCTCTGTACTCTGTCCACAATTACTTCTGCACAGTAACTTTTTTCTTCTTCTTAAATATGTTATTACAGAGGCATTGATGTGCTGATGGGCTCAGCCTTGACAAGTGGCAGATCTGACTTAGAGCTGGCTGGCACTGGCTCTGTCAGACATGGAGGAAGCTTTTGGCAGCTTCTCAGAGAAGTCACCTTTAGCTCCCCTCACTACCAAAACCTTGCCACACAAGCACAATGCAGTATTTCTGTATCTTTTTGCGTGTTACAAATAAATAAATAAATATGTCTACTGGTATTTTTTACTGAGAGGCAAGTATTTTTACAAAGCTTCTTTTGGAGCCAAGTGTCTTCCTTTAATATTGCACAGATAGATGTGTGACAGATTTCAACATAATCTAGAGAGGCACCACTGCTTCACTGCAGTTTGTGCTGATCTTGGTCCTGTTGGCCCTCCTGCTGTCCAGTTCTGGGCTCTGCATTTCATTCCCTTCACACTGATAGTAGCATTCATGAGGTTCTGCAGTGGGGCAGTGTATGGAATCAAACTGTCAGAAAACCTTGTCCTGTTTTGTTCTGTCCTTCTTCATATTTCTTTCCTACTGATTCAGAGTCAGTTTGAATTTGACTCCTTGTGTACTCAGTTGATGGTACAAGCACACAGGAGGGGCAGGAATATGAAGCTGGGAGTCCAAAAGGACCAAACCAGTGCCAAACTTTAGTTCAAATTCTGAGTTGTACAGAGAGTGAAATAAAGGGTCCAGAAGAAGACAAACTATCTTCTGCCTACCCCAGGAGCTAAGGGGAACTGTGCCTCCATATAAGGAAGTTTTAAAAAGTAGGTTTATCAAGGAGGAAGAACTTACTATAGGTACTGTCTTATCCTCTAGCTATCCTAAGACATGAAGAACTGAGATTTCTTGGTGTCACAGGTATGCAGCATACTTTTTGATGTGTGAATTTTGCATTTTCCAGTATTCTTCTGATATGTTACTCTGGTAGCCCAGGCAATTCTGGTCCTCTATTGCCAAACTACTTTAGACTGGAATGGCAAATTGCCTTCATAAATTACATCAAAACCTTCAGAATTCTGGAAGAACAACATTGTCATGTTTTCCCGTGCTTATTTCATTCTTCTCTTTATTGGTATGTAGTGTCTTATGTGAAATAGTAATGTCAGTGTTGCACAGCTTACTTTATAATCTCTTCCAAACAAAGGTTGTTACAAAAGATCTGGAGATACAAATGAATCCACAATATTTGTTTATATTATTGGTTCCCAATTATGAACTTTTATTTTTTCTGTTATTATGGATCTTTGGAAATGGAAGGCACGGTTTCCATCTTCAGTTCCATTTCATAATGCCTAGATAAGGCAGTGGAGTACAAAGTCTTTCTGCATCATTGGGGTGGTGTTTATTGTTTACCATAATTAATGAACTATTCCCAGCATTCTTTAGGATTGCCACTGTCCTCATGATTGCTCTAACCTGGGAGGCAGCATTCCATTCAACCATACTGGACTGGTTAAAGGAGTCATGACCTTGACTCTTTACCACACTGACACTTAAGTCTATTTGCTGTTTTTTCCCTGCATTTTTTTTTCTTCATCACAGTCATGTTTCATTTATTATTGCTGTTCCTGTGAAGGCCAGTATTTCTGTTTTCTTCTTCTCATTAATTTGCTTTCTCACTTGATTTTTTAGCATACAGAATTTTAAGTTTCTTATATTAGCACCTGAAGGGCATCAGTCAGGACTTAAGACAATTGTGTTAGTTCTGTCATGAATATTTTAATTTTATTTTTTTCCTCAACTTTATGATTACTTTAACCATGACCTGCATTTTTCCATCAGAAAAGAAATTATCTTGAGCATTCCTTTGTGGTTCTGACCCTGAAGTTTGCCACAATTTCAGTGGGATCTTGGAGTAAATGACATCCAGCAATCTCTTCCAGCTTAAATAATTCTGTGATTAATTTGCAAGTGTGACTGACATATTCAGGGGTAAAATGCAATTTATACTGGCGAACTAATTACTGAAGTGACTTACTGGTTTTAGTGTAAGAAAGGAAAACTGCACTCAGGGGAGAATAAGCTCATGTTAAATGGAAAGAGTGTGACATTTATTTCTATGATAAGACCAACCTGTCTTTGCAAGTGTGTTTAACTGCTGTCTGAATAATGCCCTGAAGATTGTCTTTTTATTGTTTCAGTTTCAAGTTTCAATTCACCATTCAAATTACTTAGTTTTTTAAATCTCAAATTGTAGAAGTAATCTACTGCACTGAAAGACTTTGTACATTACTCCAGTTCTTGAATGGTGTAAAGATTTGTTGCTTCGGTGGAACAAGAGGGAAATATTGGGCACAATTCTAGACATAGAGTTTAAAAACATGTAGCTCCAGGACCTGGAAGAATCAAGTGTATTTGGTTTTGTCCATTGCCATTTCTGCCATTGTTTTTTTCTTTTAACTTTTCTTTCTTAGTTTTAAACCAGTGTGCAGTGTGTCCTGAACAGTCTTTCTCTTCCCTTCCTTGTTCCCCTTCTCTCTCTTGGCACATAAATATCACTAATATTTCTCAAAGCAGGCTTCATGGTTATATTTAGTGGAGCAACAGATATGTAAGTGAACATTTAAAGTGTGTATAATTTATAGGAAAAGATCATCATTAAAACCTGATTTCCCACGCAATACTATGAGGTCTTACTGTTTGACAACCTTAATTCTGCAGTGAAAGAATTTTTAGATTATTTCTAGCTTGTGTTTTATTATGCAGTGGGATGTAAATGATTATGAATTATATAATAATAGAGAAGGAACTTCATATAAGTCATCTGCCTTTGATTGTTACTAAAAATAATTCCTTTCTGTGTGTTATTGGAGAAGATAAAAAGTCGTATCTGACACGTGCATTTTTGTTTGTGCCACAATTTGCAGAAGCAAGATTTTCTTTCTGTGGTATTTGTGTTCTTAATGCACATTTCACCAAATTGATGTCTTACAAAACTATGTCATATGGCTGCAGCTCTCTTTTTATTTGCAAATGTTAGTACTCTAAAACCTACAGGCAGAAGTTGTATTCATTTTTCAAGTGCCATAGCAAAGTATACACAAAGTAATATTTTAAGATTTTAATCTATGAAAGTAATTTCGAACAGGCAGCTTTCACTGTCTCAGATTTCCACCTATGTAGAATATCTTTCCTATGGTATGGGCTGCTTTTGCATCCTGTTAGTTCAGTAGCTCATTTTCAAGCAGGCTTTTGTCACTGTATAGTATCAAGGGGCACGGCTGTGTCAGTTGTGTTTCATTTTGAGGGGGTGACAACTGAGCGCTGCAAGGAGTGAGGTATGTGTGGATGGCCCTTTTGGAAAGCCTGTGGGTACTGAATAGTAAGTTACCACTTGTTTTTGCCATCGAGAGGCTCTTTGAATCTGCAGTAAAACGAGGTGGCTGTGATGGGGGCTGTGGAGTGCAGAAGGGCTGGGCAGCCCCTTGTGTCTCACACTTGTGGCTGCCTGTATTGGCACAGAGGGAACAAGCGGGTCACCGTGCCAGTGTGGGGTGAGTCATGCACACTGTGGTCACTTTGTTTCACTTTTAGGGGGTGGCCAGGTTTTCCTAGAAAATAAATACTCTTTGCAGTTGCTTTTCTGTCCCTGCTTATTCTTTGTGCACCTTGATAATTATTTCAGTACCATTTGATAGTCACTCACCTTATTCAAGAATTATCACCTGTGTTTTCCAGTGGTCTTGCCTCTTTCCATGAAAAAGTCTTTCTTGAGCTGACTTTAGAGACATGTTTTCTTCCCCAAAAGGAATTTTTTCTGAAAAGCTTATCACCATTTCTTCTGACTAAGCAGGCAGAGAGATGTGATTATTGCCTTTAGAAGACAGTTTTTTATTAGGAGAAGCCATTGTATCTTTTTTATTGCACACAGAAGGTCTAAATTGTCAAACGGCTGCGATCTGACCTAAGAATGATACCAGTGTTTAAAATAATCTTTCAGTCTTGGTTACTTTGAGTAGGACATGGTAGCATTGAACTTTTCTTATTAAAACAGAAAAACCTGTATATAAAGATATATAGCTGTTTATCTTTTCCTGCTTTCTTTTAAATTTCAAATGTTCCTTGCTTTATTCATTGTAGATTCTCTGATCTGGATTGCATTTGTAGTATTATTACATCTAATAAAGTGTATCCCCAGTAGGACTTTGTAGTGAGACAATATTAATATGTTATGCAATTTCAATTGAAAAGTAATTTATATAATTACAAATCATGAATTTAATCATGAGAACAGATTTGTGCGGATCTGGTTAACATGAATAAACTAAGAGAGGTAGAACCTCTTTGGACTTAAAGAATTTTCCTTTCTTAAAAACTCCTGCATAGTGAGAGTTCTAAGGAATCTTAAAAGCCTGGAAGATGGTGTTTAATTTAAGTTTTTTATCTATTCTGATTCAATAATTACAGTATATTTGTGTGCTGCAATTCTTATTTTCAACCTGCAGTCCTGTGTCCTTGAGATTCTTGGATTATTTTAAGTAGACTTTTGAGAGGGGGCAGGTAACTTCATACAGAAGATTCGCATTTACAATGGACGCTTGCATCTCCATTGGGCTATTTCTAGGCACCTGACAAATGAAAAAAACTTCCAAAATACTGCTTCAGGATGTCACTTACTGTGCATCTGTGCATCCTTTTGATGCTGTGTATCTCACAGAAGCATTTTGGTGTGTTCTCCTGTATGTCTGTGCAGTTTCTTTGTATATCAACCACTGTGGAGTATGAAAAACCCCTCAAACGGTGCTGTTTACCTGTTAGGTGCAGTGCAGCAAGCTCACAGGACTTTTCCTTCACTGCTCTGTCTCCTTGGCAGTGCCTGATGAAAAGGTAGATGGTTTTGTGATCTAAAGATTCCTTTGTTATTCCTTTTCCCACCTATGTCCTTGAATGGTTTTTGCCAGTATTAATACCTTATGTTTTTCATAAGTTACTCCCTGCAGCCAGAAATCATAAAAACTCAGACTCAGGCCCAGCCAAACTTTAGACACCTTGGAGCTGGACATGTTTTAAAGGTTAGGATACGGACCTGTGAAGGTTAAGTGAACTTAAGGAGTTTAAACTGGAAAACAGTTGTAACTTTTCTGTTTGTGAAGTCTCTCTGTTTTCATAAGAAGATTGTCACCATACCTTTCGAACAACAGAAAAAAATATCCTGAGATATTTTAACCATTTAAAAAATACTTCATAACTGTAATTAAATGCATGTTTTTGAGCTGAGACTTAGTGTCAAATCATACTCCTTTCTGTGAAACTTACAGTACTGTTATTGAAAACTGTACGTTCTGAACAAAACTATCCAGCTAAGTGTAAAATAATTTTTAAGGTCACTGAATTATCATATTAGTTTTGTTTATTTGTTTTACCAGTAAGGAAGATTTGACTGAACCTAGCTTTGCCCTTCTGGCTTCACCAGTACTAACACTACTTAACACCAAAGGAGTTTATACCTCACCACTGGCACTTTTTTAAATTCAGGGTGAATGTGTTGATTGCATTCATCTGGCTGTACTGCATTTGAAGGCTTGGTAGTGCAAGACCAGCACTGCAAAAGTGTCATGTCTGGTTAACTTTTCATCTGGATTTCATAGCTTAGTACAAGCTGTAACAGAAAGAAAGGGGTTTGGTTTTCAGTGGATAAAGGAAGAATGCCCAACATATCATACTATGAAATACCTGCAGGTTGGTGGGGCTGATTTGTGCCTAAGAATTCCTGAATGAGCCTCTTTGGATCTACTTATGGTACTGCCTGTATTACCGTGAGAGTGATGCCCTGTTCCTCTGAGCTTTTTGGGAACTGAAAACATTTTACACTTTGTCGTGCCAAGCACTGCTATCGCAAGCAGTGATGGTACCTACAGTGCCAGAGGCCAGAGCAGAATTACTTATGAAAGTAGTTCTGGGGCCAAACTAATTGTTTTAGTTAAGGACTAGTGAACTAAGGTGCCTACTTGAGTCAATTTTTGAAAGAAATCACTATTTTTTAGAAATATATGGCTTACTGGAGAAGTAGGACTTATCTTTTATCAATCACAGCTGCTGTTGTATGTTTGTTCTCTTGATTTTCCTCCTGTTTAAGTCACCAGGTTAATATTTCAGTCTACATTTGTAAGTTCTGTAATAGATTTCAGATGCTCCTGAATAACACTGAAATTTACAACATTTTTATTTTTATAACCTGAGAAGTAGTGTGATCTGTGGGGCACTACTTGGCATGGGGTTACTAATGCAGCAACACATTCATTGGCAACACTGGGTATGGTGACATGATCCCACTGAAATGTGTAAAAATGACTGGAGTTTCTGTCCTCCAAGCTGAGCTATGGTGGATGAGTATGTGTGCTTGTTCTTAAGTTATAGCAATGAAGAGTAGAACAGGTTACCTCACTTGTAATGTTAGAGTTCTGAGGCCTTCAGTTAGTAATTTAAACCCATTTTACTCTGTTTGTAATGGCTTAAGAATGCATGTGTTGCATTATGTGTTTCAGCTGAGAGGGACAAGTGCCTGTCATCTTCTGACTGTACCTGTCTTTGAATTTCATTAAATTCCTCATACCTTCACCAAGAAATACCTCATTAACCAACTTTGTCTCTTCCCATAGTATTTGATGGGGACAAACAGCAGAGTGTCAGAACTAGGGAAGGACATTTGCACAGAATCAAATATTTCATATGGCATGGCATTCCTGGCTGTATTTTAAGCTGTAGGATCCTTGACCTTGGTCACTGTAACTAGCTTTTAAGCAGGAGCCTTTCTCAAGCAATTTATAGTCAAGCTTAGAATACTGTAACATAGAGCATATGCATTGTTTTTTATAAGAATATCTAGGTGGAGATTTTTTAAAAAATATTCCTTTACTGTTTCAGTATTTGACCAGTACAGAAATGCTTATTTCACTTATTGGCAGTGAGTGTTTAGAAAAGGTGTTGCAGTCTGTGTTCTGACTCAGACTGAAGGATGAGACTGCAGCGTTAGTACAGGACCTTGAAACCCAAAAGAGGGAAAAAAATCTCTTCAACATAGTAAGAAGCACTTATGGAGCAATGTATACATTTGCTTTGGGTAAATTTATATAACAATAATGGCCCTACAGTATTTTCAATATTTTTTTCTTAATATATATTTAAAGCATAATTTCTAATTCTTGTATATATTTTTAACTTTCCCACAGATATGCACTTATTTGGCCATTATCCAGCTCATGATGATTTCTATCTTGTAGTGTGCAATATCTGCAATCAGGTAGTCAAGCCACAGGTTTTCCAGTCACACTGCGGTAAGTGAATGTTTTCTTTCCTGAATTACAGTGCCAAACTGGCGTATGGCTCTCTTAAGAATCATTGCATACAGTCATGACAGAGGCATTGCAAATAGACTTCTCTGGTTATCTTGTGTTCTTTCCACAGAAAATACCAGCAATGCCTTCAAAAGAGCATATTTCCTGTAGAGGAAGTTAAATTAGTTGTTCTGGAAACCAAGCTTTACCAGTTGAACTTGTTACACTAAATTAACCTGTTACAAGAAATAAATCTTGTTAGTTAGAGACTAGCTAGGCTAAAACTATTATGACCTAACATTGAATTGTCTTTTATCAAAGCTGCAAAGTGAAGTCTGTGATACTGATCTACATTAACTAGAAGTTGGATGTTATGGATTGTTTTCTGATGGGATTCATGCGTAACTATATATAGGGTTTAATTTTATATTTATCATAAGGTATAATCTTTTACAAAATTGGCATTTTGAAATGCATTTCTTAAATTAACGTTTTTCAAGAGAGTCTTGAGAAGCATATGCATATATTAATTTCTCAGTTAGTATGACAACAACAAGATGATGTTATGTTGACTATTTGAAAGCAGAATTATTCCAGTTAGAAACTTTTGGTACTGATTAGCAAACTGCTTTCAATTATTTCTGAAAAACTTCATCCCAAAGTCTGGTTTATTCATTACTTATCTAGTGGTTTATTTGTTATTTGTCCAGTGATTTGTTTCTGTGGTGATTTTTTGTTGTTTTATCTTTTTTTAAGCCGTGCAGAGTGACTGGACTAGCTAGCTTTGTGTGAGGTTTAATAAAACTTAGTTTAATAAAAATAATTTGAAGGTAGTTGCATAATAGCGAAAGGCAGCTAGTACTGAGGATGGAATCAATTAAATACATTTTTTAAAACATAGCCCAGCAAGATTTTACTTGTCTAAATACAAGTAAACTTCACAAATCCTGTACCTCTTTTAGCAACTCAGTAATGGAAAAATGTAAGTGGGATGGACAGAAAAATAGTTTATTTATTTTAAAGACATTACCAAAATACTGGGTTGTGTTTGTATGGATAGACTACTAACAAGAAACAGGAGCAACTGCATTCATGTTGGGAGGCAGTTCTAAGGCTTGCCACTAGCTTTGACCTAGATTGAAATAATTGTGAAAAGATGGTTATAGTGAAATACAGCTTTCTATCCAGTGAATGAGAAAAGATCTAGAAATATTGTCTAGGGTGAAAAGAGCTTATTAATTTAATGCTGGGGGCAGGTGTTGATTTTTGTGTATTGATGAGCCATTGTGCTATTTTTTTTCAAAATTTGTGTCTTGCCCTTGGTCTTATATGGCTCCTTTCTGCCCAGCATCAGGTATCCTATGATTCTTTCAGTGAGTAACAGGAAAGCTTCTCTGCATGTGGTTGTAGGCACAGTGGCTACATAAACATTGAACTCGTGCATCAATAAAATGTGCTTCAGGACAGAAGAGCCTGTGGGACACCTTGCTGTAGCCTTCCATAGCTGTGCCCTTTCCTGGGCATTAACCTGGTTTGGGGAGCATAGAATGATGTCACTTCTAGATGAGAGACAATTCCTCTGCTTTAGAAAATATTTTTGAGCTCTTTGTAAATAATGCATTGCCATCAGTGTTAGTGTAATGCATGTAAACTACAAAGATCCCATGAGTTACTGTGTGGTTTTCTCTTTTCTCCATTACTCCATTATTTTTACTATTCCCTTTACTTCGTCTTCATTATAGCAATCCTTTTACACTGGGTGATTGAATGTTAAGTTCTGAATTGCTTGATTTTAGAGCCTAAGGTCAATAAAGAATTGGGGAAAAAATGGACTGTGTTAAAAAAACCCAAATAAGTGACCAAAGGTCTGAAAGATTGTGCTTAATCTAGTCAGACTTGTTTCAGGAAAGGTATACTACAATATTGCTGAAAGGCCTGTGAAAGGGCTTTAAAAATATAAATAAATTATTTTCTTTTAAAGATGAAACAGTTAAGACAATGTTCTAAAACCATATCAATGAAATTTTAGAAGATAGAAGGTTTCTTCAAAGTCTCGAGGATTGTTGTAAAATAACTAAATTTATTTTGAAAAATTAATGTTAGAAGTACTTCATATTATGTATGTGAAATTAATCTGTTAATTTATAATTGTTTTCATTAGAAATTTTTAAGATTTAAAGAAGAACTACACAGAGATGTTATTAATTGATCTGTAGTTGCGTTGTCTGGTTAGAAAATGCTGGGAATCTCCCATTAGAAAACACATCAACCATGAACTGCTTGTGGTTGAATAACTTCTTGCTGGATGTGTTATGGTTCCAGTGGTCCATTGAGAAAGGACTGGACAAGGCCTCGTCTGAGACATTGCTTCTGGCTGCACAGAGCTCTTCTGTGAAGCAAGAATGTTTAATTTTCTGTTCTATTTAGGGTTTTATCATCTTAAGCCACATTCATTTTGGTGGATCAGACTTTCTTTAATTAGAGTGTGCAGCAGAATGCTTGTAAATTCAGTGATGCCAGGCATGTCTGTCAATTGACTTCGAGGTGTTTTAGACTATCACAATTACCACAAAATGCATTTTTATACAGGTATTGAATTGCAGCTTCAAAGTTGTAACACAGACAATGGAATGAGAAAGCCTTAGAAAGCACTACTGTTTTTTTTGGCTCTTGTAGGTTGTGTCATGGGGAGTCTTTATTGCTGCTGACAAGGGCTTGTAGAGATCTATCCCAGAGTCTCCCACAAAGTATGGTTTGTTGCTAATATCCCTGGTAAGATCCAATCCATATCCTCTCAGTAAGAAATTAGGTCCATGCCAGGCACATGCTTTATGTTTCTAGGTTCCCTGCATTGTAACTGGAAGGTCTTGGCTTCAGAGCAGCCCTGGAATGCTTTAGTTTAGCAAAGGTTTTTGTAACACTTCTCTTGAGCCCTTGCTGGCATCTGCCTTTCTCCAGAGTGTTAGAAGACCCACTGTTTCATTTGCCTCTGATTTCAGACATGTGGCAGCCATCCTTGTTGATGGCTCTGGGAAATTGTGAAAATTATAGAGGCAGATGTTGTTTAACTTTTAAGGATTTGATTCCTGTGATATCAAGCAGAAAAAAAAAAGAAAAATCTGGTTGTGGTTCAAGCTATTTTTAATGGTAGGCAGTGCATCATAGAACCTTAGGCAGTAGAAATCAAGAAGGTAAAAGAAGAGATCTGACTAATTAGATGACTGACTTGCTGGGCTTGAGAGTATATGTAATGAGCACAACATAAAGTTTGGTCTTGCAAGGTAACAGATCTGTTCAGCCTGTAAGTCAGGGAAATATTGAGCTGTTTTTAAGAGCAGTTTTACATCCTTGCATCTGCAGGATAAACATTTGTAAGTATTAAACCATTAATTTATATATGATGTAAGCCTACCTGGAAGAGACCTGCTATTATAAACTGCTGGATAAACCATGTAAATCAAATAATTTCTTCAGGTTGTTTGGTATTATTGGGCACTTAGAAAATAGTATATCATAATGTCATCAACAGTAGGGTTGAAATAGTGGTGTTTGCTTCTGAAGCCATTTCTTTTGAGTAACTTCTTGTAGTGGTACAGTATCTTGGATTTAATTTTTTTCTAATGTGTGAACATGTAGTTGTATTTATTCCTTCATAAGGAGTCAGTCTAGATATGCAGCTTGTAGCATTCATAAGTGTACTTGGCATGTGAGGAATTGTAGTTTTGATTTTCAGAAAATTTTAATTTCTTCTCAAATGCCAATCTCAATGAAGATCACTTCTTGGAACATCAAAATATTGTACCATAGTACCGTACTGAAGTATGATAATGTTCTTGTTGTTTGTTTAGGGTTTTTTGTCCATCTGTTTTCTAGGAGGCTTTTAGGCTGGCAGTCTATACTTAACTCTGTCCCTTTGACTTTTGTTCACTCCAGTTTTGTGTCATTGTTAAATACTGGTGAAGATGGTACCCTGTACTGTTTCCCAGGAGACATTTACATTTTTCTTTGGTGCCAGAAAGATTAAAGCTTCATGTTCTTATACTGAATTGTCCTTTACTAGACTAAAGAGCATCACATACAGTTCTGGTTATTTTTTAAAATGTTTTGTACATTAATAGTCTTGTTAACTTTGTCTTTCCCAGTTAAAAGGAAAACCTCTCATAAAAGGTAGCTCTGGCACAGTGAGGATCAAGCAGTGTACATTTAGCTCATCAAGACATCTTGACTTCTACTTCTATTGTGAGGAAACTAATTAATGATGAGAAAGTGTTAAAAAAACAAGAAGTTGGGAGAAGGTAGGGGGGAAAAGAGATGAATTAGCCAAACTAAATAATGCAGCTTGGTTAAACAATAGCAGCAGTATAACCATCAAAGAAAAACTTTCCACACATGCTCTGGAACAGTTTCCAAAGCTATGGATGGTATCTTAATGAGTTGAATAGTTACAATCCCCATTTGATGAAGTTGTGGCATACAGAGGAAACCAATTTTGCTTCATCAAGGAGAAATGACCACAAAGACCTCTTTTTTTTGCTAATTCCTTTACTGGAGGCTCGTTGGTATCTTTCCTGCCTGCCTATAAGGTTCTTTTAACAGGCTTCAAATTAAGAAGTAGGAATTCTTATTCCTTAAAGAAAAACCCAAAAAACTACACTTTGTTTTTATTGCTTCTGGGTTATAAATCCTTGGATTGGTATCTTCATGTCCTCATGAAAATTACAAAGGATATTTACTTTTTATCCTTCTGTTTGCCTGTGTAAGTGTCACTTAAAAGAAAAGCAAACAAAAAAATAATGGAGCACTGAAAAATATAAATAAATTATTTTGCCTTCCATATGATAATTATTTTCCTGAGAGAAGTTATATATTTTGAATCAGACTAGCTATTTTACATTGGGCTAGTAGTGTGTTACAATGTAATGAACCGTGATTAAAGACAAGGAGGCTGAACTTAAAGTATGAATAAGAATGATTGACTTTTTAACACTAACTTGAGCACTACAGGTTGGCACCTTTCTTGCATAGGGACTTTGATCCAGGTGTCAGTGTCACATTTGACAGATTATTCTGATTTTATATTTTCAATTATTCGGTACCTTGTTTTTATTAAACATAACTGTTTGGGGGTTTTTAATTGTTAATATTTTATCCCCTGCATTTGACCTTTCATCAGAGGCACTTTTGTGCCCCTGAAGGGCAATGACATTTTGAGTAATTCTCCTGTTACTGTGATTTTCTTTATACATAGTCTAGTCAAAACTTGTTCTATGGTATCATTATTGATTAAATAACTTTCTACTTGTCACATGTTTAGATTTCAGTGCATAAGTCCCTGTCAAAATGGAAACAGTAGTAGCTAGACTGGCAAGGTTCAAGTTTTTCTTTTGGTAGGGTAGGGACAGAAGGAAGAGGGATTTGGATGTTTTATGTACCTTATATCTATATTTTTATTTATGTGACTGCCTAGGATACACTGATTTTGTCTGACACACTAATTCCATTGCTCTAAATCAGAAAATCCTTGCTTCCAAAAAAGGTTTTTGTAGCTTTGCAGTCTATCAGAAATCTTGTTCTCAAGACAAAAGTACAGCATTTCAGAAATCTGTCTTGTGTCAGTGATGAAAATCTCAGCTGTGGTTCCTGCAGTGGTGCATGTGGGTCTGTCATGTCCATGTCCTTGTAAGATTTCCAAGCCCAGCATAGTGGCAGACACTGTGAAACTGGGGTCACCAGCCATCTTTTGCACCATTCCTGGAGTAGTTAAATGCACACCTGCATGAACCATCCAGGTCAAGCAAGTCTTACCGTTGAAGAGGCAAAACTAAACCAGCACTCCTTAGAATTCATCTTTTTCCTTACATATTCTTGGAGTGACATACTTTTAGACTGTCAGCCATTCTTGAGGCTCTGAATAGGTACAAAAATGGCTTTGTTTTTTCTGTTACAAAATCTTACTTTGTTTATATGCTAACTGCTGATAGAGTCTGGCCAGAAAAGCACTTAGCTACATAAATGGCAATCAACATTTATTATGACATTTCAATATTTTATTCAAATTATAAAGTCCCTCATAGCTGCTTGTATGTGTGAGAGTGTTTATCACCTCTGTATTGGCTACTGTGCTCATTCAGGACTGCAAACTGTCCAGTGCTTTTTTTATATTTTCACTGAAAGATGTACTTGCCAATGTAAGACAATGTTCATTCAAGAAAAACAACAAAATCCTATCTTCTCTGTACTTACTTGTCCAGGAAGCAAGAGATTTGGATTTAGTAACCCTACCACCTGGGAGCTATTCTCTCACCTTCCACCTCCTAAAAGAGGAAAACACCCGCCATAACCCAGGCTAAAGCAAGACGACACATGCTTTTTACAGCAGAGATGTATCAGACAAAGTGAAGCTGAATGTAGAGAGTAACACCCAGATCAAAGGGAAGGACTATGATGGGCCTGAAAAATGTGCATCTGATGTTCAGAACAACAGCAACATAATGTGGCTTCACCTGGCAGGTTGCTGAGACCTGCTCAAGGCTTGGAGGAGTTTGTTGTGCTTTCTTTACTTCGTCTAGCATGTGAATTAAAAGTGGAGCTGTGTTCACACCTGCTGACGTGTTTCCTTAATATAGGATAGGGTTGACTTTTATTGGTATTTTCTACTATCAGCAGTTGCTTAAATTGTTTTCATTCTTGTTACTAATTCCTCATCAGTGACAGAGCCTAAAACAGGGAAGTTCAGATATAGAAATGGATATGATACATGAAGAGTTACAAGGTCAACAAGTAGTGTAAATAGGAAGCCAACAACTTCCCACAGATAACTTGGCCTTAGGTTGATGTGTCAATAATTGAAAATTTCTTCATTCAAAAGATTCTTTGAATGAGAAAGCAGGAGCCCTTTAGAGTGTTGAATCTCTAAGGACTGTGCATTGGGCAGCAGTAAGTATTCAACAGGAGAAAACATTGAGCAGTGAACAGAATGCCACACATGTATGCAGTTGCTATTCAGCATACTAACCTATACACCCTCCCCATATTTCTGGCCCTGTGCATGAAATTGAAGTCTGGAAGTGAAACATCAATTAATTGTCTTTTCCCTTGATGTTTTCTATTAAGTTCTTTATGGTGCCTTGACTGTGCTGGAATTTCACAATGCTGATCTTAAATAAATCCACACAGGAAGGAGATAGAAAGAATAAAAATTATACTGGGCTTTTCAGTGCACTGGAAGTCTTCTTATTCTAGTTTACACATAATCCCTACCATTATAAACTAACTCATCTCTATTACATTATGTATTCATTGACAGTGTATGATTAGTGAGCCCTTTTGTATTTTTTTCTTTGGATAAATTGTGGTAAATGAAGCAGTACATACTTGAACGGGGTGGTGTTGTCATGGCAGTGATGGGCGATATGCATCACGTGTAATTTCTTTCAGTTGAGATTTTAATAGAGTTGTAGTTTTAAATAGTAACCAATAAGGATTTCTTTTAAGGAGTGTCCATTAATAGAACTCAGCTGTTGAAGGTTGACTGTAGCATTAGGCTTAAGTTTAATCTCCTACATACTATAATTTACAGGGCTGTGTTTAGTGCATCAGTCTTTTGGCTGCTTCATCGGTGGAGGGATGGGGATTGTGATAGTGGGAGAGAGGAGAGAAGTGTAGTGAAAATTTTCTGTCATAATCTGTAAAAACCTGACAAAATTAAAATTTGGAGTATTTGGCTTGAATTCTTCCATAACATGTCTTACTGAGTAAGGTGGATGCTTTCTATTTTAGAGAAGGAATGTTTTAAAAAATATTTTTAAAAAGACTTTATGGTCCTATTCCTAGAAAAGTCCAAGACAGAATTAGGAGTTTTTTGAAGCCACTGTTTGGAAGTGTTTTGGTGAGTAAAAGATAAGTAAGATCTAATTCCTTCTTATGTCAAATTATGGTGTGCTACTCTAAAGAGAGAAAATTTGAAGTGGAGCCTGAATTTGCCAAATACCCAAATACGAAGTCATTGCTTCTTCACTGCATTTAGAAGCACAGAAGTGTTAAGAGCAAGTCTTGTCTCTCTGTTACCTCTTTGTACTTCCTGCATGTGATTAGACAAAGAAGATATGGTGGAGTTTTTTAGTGTGGGGTGTAGGATATTTGGTAATAATATTTCACTTTACATGTGTTACAGAAGGTAATTAACATTTGAATTAGCTACTGTCAAATGTAATAAGTTCCATTTGAAGTCTGTAGAAGTCATGTCTACATATAGCCCTCCTCACTGACCGTGACTTTTAGTAGTTTTCTGAATATTTTGGGTTTATTTAATTTTCTGAGTGTGGCAATTTTTGCTGTGCTATCATTTAGCATTTTCTTGCAAAGCACATCAAAGTCTAGTAATTTCTTGCAGTCCTTGTATTAAACTTTTTCTGTAAGCTGCCTCCTAAAGTTGATTCCTGTCTATTAATTATTGGGCTTGTCCCTGCATAAACGGTAGCTCTTTTTTTGGGGTAGTGTCTTCTGTGGCAGCTGAACATCTCCTGTGCCATGAGTTGTGGTTGCTGAGCCTGCAGGTGAGGTGGCAGGTGGGGCTGGAGTGGCAACTTGTCTTGGGCATTCGAGGGCTTCCTTCAGAGCTGGAGAACTGGGCCTGGGAGGAGGTTGGATGACCCCGGAATGCAGCTGTGGCCCTCACACTGGTGAGTGGACAGAAAACTGGAATGGCAGTTTATTAGGTTCTAAAGTGCTGCTTCTGAGAGGCTGGGGTGCTTCTTTCCAGCAATGTTTGTGTTGCCTTTCTAACATCTACAGGCCACTTGGGATGTAGTGAGGAATACAAAAATTCCATTGGCATGCAGGCAGATGACAGGGTAGTCTTATATCCTTGTTCATAGATGTGCAATGGAGAGCAATTAAATTAAATATTGGGCTGTATTTCAAGAGCTCTTTTTTTTTTAAGCTAGAAGTAGTTTCGTTAGATACCCTTCATGAAGAAATAATAGTTTTTATTTGGTGTTTAAAAAAACACCCTTATTTTGGGTAGAGGAAAATCTCAGCTGTGATAAACTCACTAGTACAAGGCTTGCAAATTACTTTTCCCACAGTTTTCAGTAGTGACATTTATCCTAGATTTTGCATACCTGTTTAATTTAAGAAAATATTTCTTCTTGTTTATTTTAATATTATTTTTTTCATCTAATGTGCAAACACGTTTGTCACATCCTCATGTTCAAAATCTATTGAGTTCTGTTTATTTAATTGTAATAATAGTACACAATCTCTTGGTACCTGACTAGTGTCAAATCTATTCAAAACATTTTATTTGTGGGCATACAATACTGTACTTAAAGTTCTCATCATTTCAAATATATCTGAAGCTCCTTGTGTTTCCCATTTCATACCCCTGTAGTGATTCATATAATTATGTTAATGGCTTATTGCTATTATCTTTAGCTGGTGATATTAATGTAATAATTGTCACATTAAAATGTAAAACATTGAATTAGGCCTTGTTCTATTACTACAGGTAGGTAAGACACACTGTAGGCTTCTGTTTTCAAAATTTTTTTTTGCATTCATTTAGTGAGATTAAAAACTTATATTACACATGATACAGTGAAAGAAAAGTTTAAAATGTTACACAAATGATGATGGACTACTGGTTCACTTTAAGAGTGCATATTTTCATTATGATCAATTTTCAAATACTTGATTTAACTTTCTGCACCAAAACCTACCTATTGTTAAGATGCCTAAATAAAATTTAGAAAACCTGCCTCATTAACTATTTATGTTTGTGAGACTAGGGGTGCTGTTAACTAGAAACCTTTTCTTTGACTAGTGTTCTGGGAAATAATGTATTTTTCCACTTGCTTTTTTGAGCAGACTTCTTGTTTCTGTGAAATACTCTTTTATCATGCCTAGCATCTGTTCTGCAACTAGTGAAGTATAACTAATAGCATACTTACATAAAATATCAAGCATTGCATGTGAAAAATGTGGTTAAGGCAAACATTAATGTATCATTATTTGATACACATGTTTTCAGTTTATTCCTTCTGTCTTATAAGGTATTCTTTTCATGAGTGTGTCATCAATGTTGTGCTTTACTAATTAGTTAACTAGAGAATTTTGATTTTCTTATTTTTTTTAATTAAATCTAGTTTCATGGTTTAGGTTTGGGATTGGTAATTGAAAATCTATTTCACTTTTTAATTCATTGGTTAGCATTGGCAGGGAGGAGTCTCTTTTTGGTGCCACTTCTACCTAAAAATACTGAAGCAGGAATACATCTGTGCAAACTGAAACTTGGACCAGTAATTGGCCAACAATACTGTAAAAGTCTACATTGGTTATAGATATTTCAGTAGATTTTGTTTGTATGTGATGGTGACAGGACTGCAGGAACTGTGGGTGCCAGTGCATCCTTGTGTTTCTCTTAGCTTTCTCTGTGGAAGTATCTTGTGGAAGTATTATGCTTGTCCTAATGAGTCTCAAAATAAGTTTCTCATTCTGTGATTCCAGATAGATGAAGACTGTAAAATGTGAGTGGAAGAAATCTGGTGAGCATAACAAAGGATTAATTTGCAGTTTAAATAAATCTTTATGTCACTGTTTAATACCAGATTTAAATGGCAAGAATGCTGAACCAAGCAGTAAAAGATTCAGCATTTTTGGATGGGCAGGAAAGGCATAGTCAAGACCAGACAGATACGCCTGTGAAGAAGAGCATAGTGCAGAACTGCATGTTTAGTTAAACAAGTACAGAAATAGTACAGCAAAAAAGGAAACCTTGAAAAGAAAAAATTGGTATTTGTCACTGTGCTGCTAAACAACTCTGGTGACACTGTGAGTTTTTTGAAGATAATGGAGATTTGAGAGTTGTGTGGTCCATTGGAAAGAATTCTTAATACTTAGCTGTACGCTGTGTGAAGGCATACCTTGCTTTTTGGTTTGTTTTGAACCAGCAACAAATGATCATTTCCTGTCCATGTTCATAATAAATGTACACCATAACCCTCCTCTGTCCTCACTCATCCAGTTTGACAAGTCCAAATTGGTCTAATTGTCACTTGTGGAAACTCCCAATGTCTTTCCTGTGTGTTTTTATATCTTGCCTAACTCTTCTAAACTATTTTTGAAGGGAGGGAGGCAGTGGAATGATGTGCTGTATTCTTTGCCTAACATTTGTTTTGCCTTTGTGATCACCACAGATCATTGAGATGATAATTTCATAGAACTGTTACAAGACCAATGTTTCATTACTGTGTAATAGTAATAGAAAGACCATCATTTTATATATAAAGTGAAAATAGTTGTCTTCTTCCATATCTGTCACTTTACATCTCTCTACATTGAATTTCATCTATTTTATTACACTGGTCAGTATTAGATCTTTCCACGATCTATTGATTTTCCTGTTTAGTAGTCTAAATAATTATATACCAAAAATCTTGTTCTCTCACTAACCACCACCTTTTTTCAATCATTTCTGGATATGCTGAATAGTTCAGGCACTAATACAGGCTCTTGCTGAATGCCATTGCTAAATTCTATCTTTGTGGACCATTTTACCCTCTTTTCCTTGGCCTGTCAGTAGTTCTGTAGTCTTTGGGTGTGGGTTGCAACCCTCCCTTCTGTCCCAACAGCAAGTATCTTTACTTTAAGAAATGTGTATCCATGACCTTATTTCACTTAGATGTTAAGTAGACTGTGCCAGTTGGATTTCCTTTGTGGCAAGTCACTAGTTCAGTTGGAGATGGGTTTTCTAAGTCCTTTGAGGCATCTGGACCATAAAGATAATTTTTGTCGTGTCTACAAGTAAAACAAAGTTTTATTTGTTGTGTATGAATTTCTGTATGTATTCACATATATTGCCTGATTCACATGCATTGCGCCCCAAGTGAAGTTGTAGCCTTAATTCTGTAATAACTGCTAGGGAATGCCACTTCCTGAATATATGCAATTGGTAAAAGAATAGGATTTTTTTTTCCTATAGCTTGCTAAAGAAGAAAACACAGAGGTTTTTCACATTAAAAAAATGGCTTGAGTGTAACTGATCTTTCTCTCATTTTTTTACCAAAATAATTTCCATGCCTGTAGAGGTGAAGTGTTGCACTTGGCCTGAGGTAAAATCTCTTTTAAGAGACTGGAAAAAAAAAACCCAGAGGAAATTAAATTCTAAGTCTGCAAAATTATTTCTGTTCCTTTAGCCACTAATGTGGTGATTAGAACAGTTAATGTGCCATGTGGGGCATTCTCTTTACACTTTTCTTCCCGAATCTGAAGGTAGTTGAATCAAGTGCACCTAAAGCAAACTGTCTGGTATTGATAGGTGTTTTTTCTCTTTTCCATAAAGAAATGCTAATGAGAATTGGGGTGTCTCATCTGCCAGGGTGTGGTGGAACAGTTTTGCTTGTGAGGCTTTGTCTGCTTCTCCTGTTGCATGTTTTGTATGGAAAAGGAATGCAAATGATTGAGGGGAACAGGTAATCCTGTTCCCTGCAGACTGAGGGCTTCTGCTGTTGGAAAACACAAGTTCCAGTCCACGAATTTCTTCTTTCCTTTTGGTGTTTTTATTTTGCATAAAGTGACAACGATTGAACAGAGTAAGAGAGGGAATTCATCCCTAACTTTAACAAGTAGGATACTTGGCATCCAATCTGTGGTTCAGGAAATGTGTTTATAAAATGCTGAAATAATTTCAGCAGGATGGAGAGAGAACAATTCCTTAACACCCTTCACAAGGCTTTATTGTCAGAGACCTTTTATGAAGAGGGGAAGATTTGGGTTCAGACAGATTAGAGAAAGGTGAGTCCTTTAATCAGGGAAGTCATCATCTCCCTTTCACCAACCTTGCCTTGTTTAAAGACATAGCACTAAATGGCATTCTAATAAAAAAATATATTTAGAAATACTTACTATTCTGTCAGAATTTTAGATATGAATCTGCTCTGAACCGAGCTGAAGTAGCTGATTGGAAAGTAGAAATAAAAGCAGTTACAGAATTGTCAGAGGATTGTATATGGATATTTGAGGGGGAAAAGCCATATTATATCAGCTGCTGTGTTTGCTGGTCCAGTAATAACTACTGATGTGTTGTGAATATGAAGTAATTTTGAGGACAGGCTGAATTCTCAGGCAGCAGTTACCAGCAATGGGTTGGTTGACAAAGCCTGAGGGTTTCCTTATGATTACATGACATGGTTCATGTCCAGTTGGTCCAGTAGAGAACTATGGGCTATACATACACTGAAGTAAATATTCCCTAATGTATGGCATGACAATACTACAGGTGCCCTTTAATATTTCCCCTGTTGAAGTCAGAGTCTTTTTCTTGCAGAGGTGGAAGGGGTGGGGAGGTGGGTAAAAAACATCACAATGAAAAATGAAAACCCCTTTATATTGTCTCCCAAAAGCAGAAGGACGAGGTGCATAAGATTCTTACACACAATCCCAGTATCAGAGTTCACGTGTTCCAGCTTGGAATCCTGGGAGTCATGAAAACTTCAACTAGAGTTTGTTAGACAGCCATGGGAAGAACTGGCGTATTTCAGCCTTTCTTCCATGTCCCAGATCCCTACTGCTCCATTAACATTATCTGGCAGACTGGAAATAAAGTAGCTCAAAATTAGCCTGTCTTTGCGTTTGAAAAGGGACAAGAATTAAAGGTCTGTAGCAATCCTGCAGCAAGGAACCACTTAGCAGGATTTGGGGGTTTTGTGTTGGAACTAGGAAGAGGGACATATTTGTATATCCAGTCCATGTTACATTCACAGCTTTCCCTCTAGTTTATTTTCATAAATCAGTGGAACAAAACCACACAGACTGAACCATGTCTCACAGACATTTGTTGTTTTGAGATCACTATGATACTTATTCAGCCATCCTCCAATTTAGGATTTATTAGAAATAGACAATTGAAAAGATTTTATCTTATGATTAGCATGGGTCGAGTAAAGATGCTTGCCTATGCACGCTCTGAAGTTGTTCCTCTTTGACACTTCATGCCAGTATTTATCCATGTGCTTGCCTGCCTTCTCAGGGTGATTCTCTTAGCACTCAAAGTGAATAGCTGGAGGGAGGCGTAGGAAAACAAAGCTGAATTTTTGCTTCTGCACTAATTTGAGGATGCCCAGTCATCTTGAACCTGTGAATGGTCTTTTTGCACTCTGTGTGATAAAAAGTCAAAGTACAAAGGTAGATTTTGGAAATGCAGGCAGGAAGGAGTGAATTGTCTTTCTTCTTTGCATGTCCAGATCTGTGTCAGTGAAACCTGGCACAGCTGACTTCAGCCTCTGCTTTACTTTCATCTACAGAGGGACCCAAGGTACTCAGTATCCCCTGTGCTAGGACAGCTTTATTTCCAGTTGCTTATCATGTGAAGCAGTTATATGAAGGAATTATGAAGTTGTACCACAAGCACTCTGTAAGAAGATAACTCGCGTCTAATTTTGTATTTTAACTCACAGGTATGAAAGTGACAATTCTAACAAGATAGTATTGCTGAGATGAAACAAAATTCAAATAAATGATACATAGAGCTTCAAGTATCACATTTTTAAAAGAGAACTATAGAAACAGATTCATTCTACTGAACACTTAAATCCTGCTAGCTTAATGCAAGACTTTGTTTTAACTGTTATTCGTTGATGTTTTGCTCCATAGTTGCATTTATAGAACAGAAATATTTTCGGTTTTTAAACTTAGTTTAATGTTATTTTAGAATTGCCTAATGCCTTGGTTTTGTTGTTTTAGACTTTAATGTTTTATTTAGGGTTAGACTGACCTTTTTTTTTTTCTCCCCAAAATATAGATATAACACAAAAAAGAAAATACAATGTAATTATATTCTTTAACACTTAAATTATTGGAAAACTCTGACTAATGGGAAGAAAATATACGAGTGCCAGCTGTCTCTCTGCAGTTGGAATTGCATAATATCAGCTGTTAAACAGGTTAAACAGGTAGTGTTTTTACGTGTCTATGATCTAACAGAACTGTCTCCTCAGCTGCAGCAGCACATCATTCCTTCATTTTGCAGCCTTTTCATCTTTAGCTTTTGCAGATTGGAAACTCTGCTTTGCTCAGATCTGTCCAGACAGGATTTTGGGTGGTCTACTGCTACTTTCATTTTTGAAAAAGTATTACAACCTTTATAGCTTTAATTAACATAATCTTCTGAAACTTGTGGATGTCTGTGTAAGAGTCAGCCAGCTGCAGATCTAACCTGGCCATTTTATGTCTATGAAGGGAATTAATGCATAAAGTGTAGCTTAACTCTGCATTATAAGGCATGCTATGGAGTTGCATGAGTTGCCAAGGTGCCATTTTCTTCGTGATCTGCTTGTAGTTTTTTTGTAAATTTTGTAGCAGTCATTTTGTGATCTTAGTTTATTACAGGATCTGCTTTAAAAACTGAAATGAATATTTATTTATGAAGTCTTAGTTATAAGCTGTGTCATCACAAGTAATGTTATGGAGCAGCTCAGACAACAAAGATCTGAAGATGCTCGTTCAAATATATCTTCTGTCTCTTCTAAAACGGGATGGATACAATATGGTGTCTTTTTTGACACACACGTCTGTAAAGCTGATAGAATTGATGTTTGTTTTACTACCAGTAGAAAACGCACTAAGTGTGTGCATGGACTTGTGACACAGAAGGGGCCAGACCCTTGCTTCATTCAAAGAGGAAGCTGCTTGCTCCTCAGTATTTGTGTTGCAAATTGTTCTGGGCTTTAAAAGGCTGTATTTCACCCTGTCTGACCTTTTTTTTTTTTTTTTTCTTTTCAAGTGGGATTCTTTTTTCAATGCAATTCACATAAGACATTTGCACTGGATGTAACAGCATCACTGTTGACCTAAGCTGGTTTTACTTGTTACACTTTGCCTTTCCTATTTTTCTGATATGTTTCACTTTAAAGCTCAGCTTAGCTGAACTGCACAGATCAGTCCCAATTGTGTTTTTAAATATTTAAAATATGCCATTTAATGGTTAGTTTTGGGAATGTCAGTTTATTCCAAACAATTGAACCATCCAAGTGGAAGCAGAACCATGGCTGTAGCACAGTCATGTTACGTATACGTGCAGGTATAGCTGACTTCTTTGAGATCCCCTTAGTTAGCAGGATGTATACTGATCTTATTTGGGAGAAATGGCTTGGGGATTCCAAGTCTGCAAAGTTTCTGCCAAGAAACTCCATGTAACTTCTCCAAAATTTGGGAGGATAAAGTATAGTCAGCATAACATTAGCTAATTCTTTACATAATGTTTTATGTGATGAGAAACTGCAGTAGGGTGTATTAAGGGTCCCATTCAGATCACCTGAAGATATTCCTGGAAATTTTGAAACAAAAAAAAAAAGAATACTTATTTAAAAGAACTTAACTTCTGCTTTTTTAATTGAGAACAGTAAGTTCTTTACATCATCTAGAAATATTCATGAGAAGTGTTGCTGGGTAAAGCTGTAATAACTAATAACTTGTTTAAATTGAAGAATGACAGCTATGGTAACTATTGTATAGGAAGCTGTACTGTTGTCTAAAATGTTTGATTTTCATGTAAAAAGGAAGAATGACGAAAGTTTGAGAATCCATATTATTGCAAAATTTAAGATTTTATCATGTGGGCTTTACACATATTATCATATGTAATGGACATGGAGACCTGGGCTTAAATTTCTTTAGGTGAATAGACATATATATAATACAGACATCTATGTGTAAGAAACCCAATCAGTATTAGCTTTACATATAGAAATAAAGGGAATTTTCATAAGATTACACTGACATTTAGCAGTTTATTTTAATTACATTTTAAAAATACTACAGGAGGAAAGGCTGGGCAGCTTTATTTGTCTTACTGCCCCGTTTATTTCCCTGTGATACAAGAGATCTGCTTCCCATTCCCTGCAAGCATTCCCTGGTATGCAGAGCCTCCCCCACACGGTGGGACTGAGCTGGCCCAGCAGCGCCTCTCCCCATTAGTCATCACTGCCGGCCCTGATGCTGTGTGCAGAGAAGTAATGCTTGAAAGCAGTTGCTCCTCGTTCATTTTTTTCAAAGATTATTTCGTAATACATCATTGCAGTTGTATCTTCTTGTAAGTACAGACCAAGTCTTGGTCATTAACCGCATGCATTTTTATGTGGAATGAAAAGACACACTGCAAATAAATCACTACTTATTTCTTTTAATCTAGTTTGCAAATTGTTTGACTTCTGCCATTCAAACACAGCTTCCATTCATGTGTTCAGGAAGCTTTTGAAAGCATATGAATGATAATTTTCCCAGTTTTTCTGGAACTTTAGTTCCAGCAATGTCTGCAGCTGGCTGCCTAATAAAAATGACTTGCATTCCTAGAAGCATTGGATTGTGCTGATGGCTAAAATTACTGAACTGTTCTAAAATGTAACCCGTACTGTTACATTAAAATATGTTTTGGCTTAGGTGATATTAATCTAAAGTAAATTGTTACCTGCAGTGTTGTTTAGCAGTGGTTTTATTAATGTGGATTTGCCATTTACAGAAAAGGTCTCATCTTGTAGCAGTTTGCTTTTTTAACATTGATTGTAATCCATCTCTTCTTACATTATTGAAAGGCTTCCTCATGTCTCCTGCTTTCGTGATTTTTCTTTTCCTGATGTGTGGAATGTTCATATAGTGTTGTAAGAAATGCCATAATCACTTTGATTGTGCTGCTTATGAGCATTACTAACAGTTTTACACCATCTTGGACCCTGTTTTTTCTTTGGATGGGCAACCTCTGTTTTATTTTTTCACAATTTCAGTATAGTGAAACCTTGTTTTAACGTAGAACTTAATTTTAATGTAGTAAGATTATTTTTCTTAATTCTTGTCTTTGAAAAATTATTTTAACTAAAAAAACTGTGGCTTAAGTGACTAAGAGAAAATAAATAGTACAACAGTTGTATTTCTAGTTCATATTTTATTTGAAAACTTTGGGGCAAATGAAATATGCAAAATGCTTTTATTTTAAAGTTTACAATATTGAGAATTTTCTGTCAGGATTTGATTTTTTTTTTTTAATTAACTGTATTAGTTTCTCAAGGAAGGTACTAATATTATAATAGTGTTGAATCCCAAGTCATGGAGAACTGTTACAATAAATTCCTCATACTCTGTATTAATTCTCTAATAGTCTTTTTTTAGATTTGCAGAAGTCACTCATGCAGTAGGTCTGCCATGTCCAGTAGGCTCAGCAGGTCTAGGATTTTTAAGTGTTTTGTTCTTGAAAATTAAATGTTCTTTTTCTTCATGATACACAAAGATAGTGAGTGAAACTTCTCTCATTTTTTTTATCCAGTTCTTTGCAGACCCCAATTACATTTCTCAAAATATTAGAATTAGTTACTTATTCTTACTGTATTCATCCTGTCCTCTCTGCTGCCATAACTGAAGGCAGGTAGGTTAACTAAGACCAGTCAGTGTGGTACAAGTATCACACAATTGATTCCAGGTTACCACACTTGCCATTGTTTCCCAGAATAACACTGAAATAGGACAGTGGTCAGTGATGTTTTGTGAGAATCAACTCCTGAGCCTCTATTGGTAAAGACTGGAGGAAGAGAAGATGGGTTGGAAAATCAGCTGTGAGAGCAGCCACAGGTCACAAGGTGCACAAGTGCTCTTTTACAGCAAGGACTGATAGTGGCAATATGGTCCTTGTAAAATAAGCAAGAACCTGTTTCAACAGCAGCAAAACCTCCAGTAGCTTTAAAACGTGATCATCTCTCTGGGATGTTTTCTGTGTTGGTGACATCAGTGCCCTTTCTACAGCTCTGTTGACCATCACTGTGGCAGGATGTCCCAAATGGATCTGAAGGCACACTGCTGCAGAGGGCAGAGCACGTTCTTCACACCTCACCCAGACCAGGGATCCTCTTCCTTCCCTGCTGCTCATCTCACCCTGTAGTGACACTATTCAACTTACTATCAAATAATAGGAGAAAGCTATTCACTTCGATTTATTTGTGGTTTAGCAACTTTTCCCCCTTTCTTTGTTTAGTTTTCTGCTGGTTTGGCAAGCTAAGCTCACCCATCAGGGCCACAGGTGAATGCCAGAGATGGTGCAAGGCAAAATCAGGGAGAATGTGTGGTTCAGAGTGGCACTTGCACAGGGAACAGCAGCTGCAATTAATTATTAATTCAGCTCTGCTTGTCTTCTCTAAACTACTGTCTTAAAAGCATATCTTTTGAAAAGGACACCTGACCTTGAAGATGAAAGATTTACCATTTGAATTTATCTTAAATTGGTCTTTTTCTGGGCTGTGTCTGTTCAGATTTGAGGGTTTGGGGGTTTTTTTTTTAAGTTGGTACCTACAAACTGTTGACATAACTAGATTGATGTATTGCCAACCATATCCTTGGCTACATCAAAAGCAGGTTGATGAAGGTGATTCTCCCCCTCTACTCCATTCTCAGGAGACCCCACATGAAGTACTGCATCCAGATCTGAGGTCCTCAATATAATAAGGACATGGACCTATTGGGGCAAATCCCGAGGAGGCCCACAAAGAATGATCAGAAGGCTGAGGCACCTCTGCTGTGTAGACAGACTGAGAAAGCTGGGGTTGCTCAGCCTGGGGAACAGAAGGTTCTGGAAACACCTTGGAGCACCTTCCAGTGCCAAAGGGGGCTACAGGAAAGCTGGAGAAGGACTTTTTACAAGCTCTGGTAGTGACAGAACGGGGGGAATGGCTTCAAACTGAAAGAGGGTAGATTTAGATTAGCTATTAGGAGAAATTCTATTCTGTGAGAGTGGTAAAACACTGGCACAAGTTGTTCAGGGAAGCTGTGGCTGTCCCATCCCTGGAAGAGTTCAAGGTCTGGTTGGGTGGGCTTTTAGCAGCCTGGTCTAGTGGAAGGTGTCACTGCCCATGGCAAGTGAGTTGGTACTGGATGATTTTTAAGGTCCTTCCAACCCAAACCATGCTGTGAATTCTATGATCTAAGAATTGGTAGCCACATGCTTTTTTTTTTTTTTTTTTTTTTGCTTTTTTTTTCCCCAAAAGCCCTCTTCTCTGACAGAAATTCACAGCTGTAAAGAGGGATGAGGTGAAGAGTAGGTTTTAATGTGTGAAGTAAGCCTGTTAAAATTACCAAAATATGTAGAAAGTCTAGAAGACAACTCTAAAACTTTACTGACTGATTAGGATTAAAGTAAAAATTGTAAATTACAGAAAATGAGATTTAAGTGGGGGAAAAGTGAGGAGGACTGTTGGACTACATGTCCAGAATATTTCCTTCTGCAGCACTAAATTCAGGAGAGAAGAGATGACAGATTGAATACAAGTTTCTGCAAAAACTTTGTGAACTTTACACATTACTTATGGATTGCTTTTCTTGTACATTATCTGAGCAAATGTATTTAATGAGGCTGCACACATGTTACAGTTTTTCAAAAGCTGGGGATTAGAACAAAAGAAGTAAGGAAAATTTTATGTTTAAAACTTTTTTTAATATTTACTTAATTTTGGAAGTATTTTTTATAGTATCCATTATTATTTAGAAAAAAGAATTCTCCAAGCCTGAAGTGATGCATGTAGTCATAGAGCAAACAACAGGCAAAAGCTGTAATGTTTGAATCAGGAATTAAAAGTGTAGCAATAAAACCTGTATTTCTTCAGTACATGGAGATGACTTTAAAATGTGTTTTCTGCATGTCCTTTTGTATGCTCAGATAAATCCACTCTGGACTATTTTTGAAGTACGTGTCAGCAATCAATTAAATACTGGTTTGACGGTTTCAATCAACTTCTATGCAACTTGCAGCACATTTTTGCAGTACTGTCAAAACATGCATACCCACAGGACGTGAAAATTATGTGAATTTAATTTAAATCTAAATCACTGATTCTAATGTGAGACTAATTGAAATAAACCCTTTATTATCAGTTGAATTAAGCCAGTAAGAGATACCAACTAGTACCTGTGATTGTGGAATTTCACAGCTAAGAAATATAATGTTGAGATGTTTGTGAAGGTGTGTTCAGCATTGCACACATCAAGCCACAGATTTGTTCTTGTTTGCTGTAGGTATTTAAAGGATACATTTGAGGCCCTGTAACACCTTAAGGAAGCAGAGTGTATATGAGGACAAAAGTAATAAACCTCAGAAACCACTTCAAGGTACAAGAGCATTGCTCCTCTAAGAAGTATTATTTTTGAGTATTTTACTTGTGAATTCATGAATTCTTTGTGTATCATTTGGCATCATTAAATTAGTAAATATTATCAGTAAATGATATGAGTAAATATTATCTTTAAATACTCAAAACCTTTTAGAGGCATACAGCAGTGGAAGAAGTTGTATGACAGAAATACTGAGAGATGCATTGTCTCCATGAGCTCACTTGAAGAATTCAGGTTTAAGTGTAGGAGGAGGGATGTGTGTTCCTTGCTGGGTTAGTTTCATTGGTTATCCTTGAAGTGCCTAAGCATGGTGTGTACCTAAGCAAAGTACCTGAGCCACCTGCAATGGTTCTGCTGAACCCATGGCACTGGTGAGGTGCCCAAGTGTTTGAAGTCATTTAGAAGCAATTGAGAACAAAGACTGGGTTTTACTTGATTGTGCAATATTAACTCTAGCTGTTTTGGAAAGACAATGGGATCACTTCTTGGTTCTTCAAATTTCGTAAAGAGTTTAGGTTTGAAGGTTTACAGCAAGAAAGCTGTGTCCAACTCAATATGGAAGGAGAACTTGTTCTTAATTTTGTTGTTAGGATAGTTCATCTTTCATAGGACAGACTGGTCTTTAGGAACCCCTAGGAGGTCTGACCAAGAAACAAGAAATCCTGCACTAGACATTAAATAAAAACTTTCTGATAAGATGTTTTCCTAAGAAAGCAGAGAGTAGGTTGTATTTTCTTACACTATTAGAAGCTGATTTTAAAATGTGATTTGCATACATTTTCACACCTATATGGACAATACCCTCTTGGCCTGGATAGAGAATGAAAAGGGAGAGAACTGTGTTGATCATAAATCAGTAAAATATGAGTAGGATGGAGCAAACTTCATGCAAGAACTCACTGAAATCAAGTGAAAGGGAGTGGAGTAGCTGTTCCCTGCCTCAAATATTGACAAATGCTGATATGTGGAGAGGATAAGCAGAAAAAAAAGGCACTATCTCAGTCCTTCTAGGATTTCCCAAAAATAACAGTCTAATTTACAGATTTAAGAGTGGATTGTGCAGGAGTTAAGCACTCCTCAAGGAAACCAGTGTTCCTCATTTTTCCAAGAGAATAAACAAGAATCCAGAATTCCATGGGGTTTCTGGAGGAGCTGCTATGAAAAGCTGGGACTGCTGAGGCATTAGTCTCATCTGTAAGGTGATGTAAGCATAACTGAGTGTCTGTCAAGCACCACTTGTTAGTCAGAGCTTTGTGCTTTTTCACAGTACAACAGTTTGATTTGTTTATGAAGGTGTGTAATGCTTTAAGAGTAAAAGGGTTGTCTTATAGGCCACAAACACAGGTTTGTAGAGTGTGGCTCTGAAAATGGATCAGATGCTTCGTATGTTGGAGGAGTTGAGTCAGGATAATTGGAATTCATAGAAATCTGGATCCCCATCTTCTTTTCTGCTAAATGATTAGCCAGAGGTTCAGAGATTCTTCTGAAATTGTCTCCACATGCAAAATCTATACAATTTTTGCTTTCTCAAGGACTCTGACTTGCATTTCTCTAACAATCCTCTTCTGTCCTTGGGTGCTGAAATATCCATGGTACTGGAACATAAGAAACCTGATTTGGAGTTCAGAGTGAGATTAACATGCAGATACAGAAAACCCCAAAAGACTTCATACAGCTACCACTCAAATATACATGCTGGTGTTTTATTGGGTTAAAGTTTTTTGCCTAAAGTCTCTTCTGGCTTTGCTGGTGTTGAATTGCTGAAGCTGTAGCCTTGTTTCTAGGTGGGAAAAAAATCCTGCATGTTGACCTACCTAGCTGTAATTTTAGCACTATTTTAGGCCCGCACAGCTTTAGCAAGAAACATGTACACTCCCAGCAGATTGGACTCCTGTTTCTGCATTTTAAAGTTTTAGTCCCAATACACATTCCAGACCAGGTGGTCTCCATGTGCTGGGTACTAAGAATTGTTTCTGGGTTCAAATAACTTAAATGTGCAAGCTGTCAGATAACGCCAGGGTCCATCAGGAAATCACTTAATATTAAAATTTCGGGCCTTGTGTTGAAAATTCTATGGGAGTATTCTGATGCACAGTATAAGAGTCACCATAAAGTGCTACTGGAATATCACTTTTTTTTCCACAAGAGACATAAACCAAGTTTCATCAGTCCAAAACTAACTACAGAGATTAGATATTTTCCTCTCAAGATAGGCTTAAAAATACCCTGGTGTCCTAACTTCATGCTGACATCAGGCAAGTTAATGTCTATATCTAGGCTTTGGTAAGTAGGCAGTCTTATTAATGGTTTTATATGTAGTATTACTACATGTAACCAGATACATATTTTTAGCCTGAAAACAGGTTACAGAGGAATCATTTTTAGCTACTCCTTATTTCATAGCCATTTAATTAAACCTTGCAAGATGAGCGAAGAAAGTGATCCCTCACCAAAAAAAAAAAAATCCTTTCCCCCATATGACTACAATGAATAGTTCTTTTAACTATTGATTAGTTCTTAGCCTTTCTGCAGACCGTGGGTTCTGTGCAGAAATTTCTATATTAAGATTTTAGAGTTAGAAAATAATTACTTCCTGTGAACTGTTTTCTCAATATGATTAAGTGTAGAATTTGTCTGTCTATTAGCACAAACTGTCTCTGTTAGTATCACATTGTATAAAGATAACTATTTACAGAAGTTAATCTATAAAGTAAATGTCTTCAGCTCAGCGGTAGAAGTCCTTTCCTATTTAAATGTGTGTCTTAATATTGTTGATAAATTTCCCATTTTAGATTGAAAACTAAAGCATTGGTTGTCACTTCCTGAAACACTTGGTTTAGGTGATTTATTGATGGATCACTTGAGATGCCCAATATTAAGGTACAGAAGACTGTCAACCTCCTGATTGTATCTTAAACAAAAGCTAACATCAGCCTTGGTTTTCAGAAGATGGATTTTTATTTTCAGATAGTGAAATCATTGCTTTGAATTTACTTCTGCTAGATTGTTTGCATGGTTACTATGCATATTCCTCACCCCACCACATATTCTTATGCATTGTTTTGTTTCTTAATAGAAGTTAACCCTCCCTTAACGTTACCCTGTGTTACATTCTAAATATTCATGATCACTCAATGCCTTACTGGCTGTTCAAGACCTCTGCTGTGACCTTTATCCCATGCTGGCATGAGGCAGCAATCACCATTCACTGTGCAGCAGCCTTGCAGCCTGTGGATCCTCAGGATTATGTGTTACAGCATGCTTTGACAGCTGCTCCACAGGCATGAATCTGAGATATACAAATAGGTATTAGCAGTGTGTACTGTCCTCGCCATAAAGTGATGGAGGTATATGACAACCCAGAGTTCCTTTCAACATTCTGTTTCTCAGCTTAGCTGGAGCTTTTTACAAGCATACATTTTTGCTGGCTCTTTTTTTTCAGTCAGTTTTAAACATTTTACCTATTTGTCTTGTTATTTATTTGCATGTTGATGTTACTTGCCTATTATTTCTATACCTATTATTGTTTCTTCTGCTTATTTATACTTCCCTGTTTTACTGTGTCTCATTATTCCTTGGCTTCAGTGATTGCCTCTTCTGTGAGGCTTGTACACCTGCAGTGAATGATTTCCTAAACAGGAATCCCAGAAGCATTCAGGGTTATTTTGTTAAGGTAGGCTTATGCCTCAAAAATACAGTGTTTTATTTTTTACTACAAGTCCCATGTTCAAATTAAATTAAAAACAAAGCAACTAAACAAAGCCAGAAACTGACTGGTTATGCACCTTCAAAGATCTGTTGACTAAATTTCTGGGCTCCTTTTTTGGGTCTAGTGGGTCAGGACATCTTGAATCCAGTTCTCTCTTCTGTCCAACTGAAATCACTGCCAGAAGGACCTACACTACCCCCTGAAGAGCTTATTTACTGTAAGTAATCTTCAAGAGTTTTGGTTCTGTTTTCACACTCCCTGTCTTCTTCCAATGTCTCAGGCAGAACATTCTGTGATTAAGATAGAAACTTGAATAAATTTGGACCATTCCTGCTGCTGCCCCACTGGGATCCCTGTTTAGCCAGGAGGGTGCACAGCCAGGAAATGCAGTACTCCAGAGAATATCTTCCAGTTTAATTTCTAGGGAACACCACTCTATGTATGTGTTCAAATATATGGAATTTAATCCTGAAACATTGTAAAATACCTTGCAGTGTGAGCTTGCATTTGTTAGTGTGTTTCAGGTGGACACAGCTATGAGAATCAATTTGCATTTAAACTGTGGCCCATGCTGGTCTGCTGCAAATTGCTGGGTTTGCCTGGGTTTAGTGGACAAGCCAACAACTTGGCTGCAAGGGGAGTTGTGTGTATGTGAGAAGAGCTGAGTGGCTGCCCATTTAAATATAGTTGAAACAAATTACTTCTAATGGTATCAGTTAAACATTAAACATACTGCTATTCCAAATCTTGACTTATGCCAAAGGAAGAATTTCTGGTTAATGGGGAACCCACCATTTCCAGCTGCAGTCAGCTGGCTGAGGGTTTGGCATAGGGATGCTTTAACATGCAGAGCTGTGCCACAGCAAAGCTCAGCTTGTTGACTGAACTTTTTATTTTAGGTGGTGACACCATAGCTCTGATATCTGCATACTTGTGAGTATGGAGTACTTGTAAGAAGAAAAATAGGTGATAAAGACCTTTGTGTTTATCCAGCAGCTCACTAACAGGATCTTAATCCTTGGTCCACTTGTATCCCACTGTGTAAAAATCAAAGATAATCAGATCCTCAGAAGCTTAATTTTTTATTACCAGTTACCATACATTATGTGGAGTTCAGAACCTGAATTTGGAGTTAATGTGGACAGTGTGTGTATCCTTGCTGGCAGTGGCTGAAGCTGTGGCACTGTTGGTCGAAGGACTGACTTTCCCTAAGCCTTCCAAAACCAAATTAGAAGTTTGCCGAGTTTTCAGGAGGGAGCTCGTGTGGCAAGTGAGACGAGTTTTTCATTTAGCTCTGCCGATCCTGACCTTTGCTGTCGGGGCTTTCCCTGCAGCAGGGCCGGTGCGGAGCAGGCAGACGGTGTCGGGAGGGGGAGCTGCGGGCCCGCCGCTCTCCCGCTGCGGCCCCCGCTCCCGGCAGCCTCCGGCCGCTGACGGCGCCTGCGGCCCCGCCGAAGGACGGCCCGGAGCCCGCAGGCGGAGCTGTCAGCGCGCCGGGGAAGGTGCTGCTGGCGCCTGGCAGCGGCGGGCTCAATGTGAGTGAGGGTCGCTGCGGATCCTGCCGGGCTTTGTTGCTGCTGTGCTCGAGCGGCGTGAGAAGCCCGGAGCAGGAGCCGCACGAGGTTGTAGGGCACAGCTGTTGCTGGAGAAAAACATCCGCAGCCTGGCATTGCTGCGCGGTGCGGAGGGAGGTGGCACGTGTTCGAGGGCTGTCGGCAGCACCTGCGGTGTCCGGGGCGTTGCGGGGTGCGAGGATGGCATCCAGCCCCCGCCCCGCTCCCGGAGCGCGCCCCGGGCTCCGGCGCAGGGAGCCGAGCGCAGCCCTGGCCTGCGGGGCTGAGAGTGCCTGTGCCTCTGGTGCACCGGGGAGCTCTCAAAACCGGCCTGATGCTTCACAGTAATGTAAGTGAGCACATCAGGTACAGATATATGAAGGAGGGGAGAGAATAGCAGTTCATTACTGCAGCAAAGAAGGACAAAATAGATTTAATTATGAGTATTTTAGACTCAGAACAGGAAGTGCCAATACTGAAACTTCATGCATAACCAGAACTTTGACCCTTGGTTATCTGTACTGTGATTATTTTTACTTTTTTTCCCAACTATATCAGCATGCTGTTGTGCAGATATGATAGTTCATGTTGCTTACAGTCTTGGAATCTAATATAGTCTGTGATTTTTATTTTTATCTGCACAAATCTACACAAATTATTGCAAAGATTTTTAGCTTGAGGGCAGGCTCTAAGCTCCATTTGCTGCAGCCTTAGAAAGGTTAAAGAAAAATGGATGCAAATAACTGAAACTTAGCAAGACCCATATTTTCAAGAAGTCACCTTGATTTCTCCCTTAAGTATGTGTTTGTATGTTCTGTGTTTTCTTTTGCCATATTTTTGTTATATTTGGTTATATGTGGCAATGTGGTTAAAAAAATAATGCAAGCTATGATTTCATTAGCAATGGGTAGTATTTTAGAAATATATAGTTCATGGAGTGTTTTTTAAAAATTTGATTAATAACATGATAGTAGTACCAAAGTAGTTTAAACAAAATATGCCAATGGGAAACTGCTGACTCTTTAATTGGCAGCTGTCTAGTTTTTTATGCTCTGTTTTTTATTTATTCCATAGAGCTTTTTTAATAAAGAACAAGGCAGTTGCTGAGTGTTTGCTTTTGGAAATCTCAATATGGCTCTAGTTGTCTAAGCTCAATTTAAATTATTTCATTTTAAAAAATTAAATTTCATTTAAAACTTTCATGATACTAAATTATTCTTCAAATATATCTGATTTCTCTTAGTGTGCAGTTCTTGGAAAGAGAGGGATTACCTGTAAGCTTTAAGGGCTAAATAGTATCAGGTTTAATGTCGGCATTACCGCTTTACCTCTGCTATGCTGTGGTATGAATTACAGCTGGATTACTTGCTGTGTGCGTGGATTACATTCTCCCTCTCTTTGTTCTAATGAACTTAAAAGGAGAAAAACATAAAGTTCGATATTTGTTATATTTTTCTAAATGGTTATAAGTCTAAGTGACACTAGAAAACTTCATTAGACTTTTCAGGGGGAAAAAAAAACCTACTTGTTTACTTGAAACCAGTGTTACCTGATACAGGTGTCTGTCTAAGTCTGTGAAATACTATGGCTGTTAAATGAGCTCTGATTTCTGTAAAGTGGGAAATATCCCGAGGTATCTAACCAGTGTTGCTTTGTATTTAATTAAAATACAAAACCAACATAGAATGATTTGTTTAAAACTCACTGTGTACCATATTTTGACAGGTAACTATAAAGAGGAAGACAGAAGTCTTACAAAAGTAGTCCATATAATTCTAGTGTTTAATAATTTTGCAGTTAACCAGGAAGGGGTGGGAAAGCATGTAATAATTCTAACTCCTAAACTGGCATAAAATTACTAACAAGGCAGAGGTTCCTGATACAGGATGAATCAAGATTGCTTATGAAAGAGAGCTCAGCAGGCCTTTTTCAGTGTATTGACTCTATGAGGCTTCACCTGGAGACAACAATACACACTACACTTGCAGGGCAAGAGCAGCCTATTCTAGGAAGTAAATGCTAAAAGAGTCAAAGTTGTGTTATACAATGTGCCCAGTCTCCATCAATACACTGTAATTCAACCATGGATTAATACCAGATTGAAGCCAAAGGTGTGCCAGGAATGTTTTGAAAGGGAAGAAGAGCAGAAAATGAAATTGCATCTCTTTTTGGTTCACGGTATGACTGCAGCCGTAACATGCAATGCCTGATGCCAGCTGCCACACTTTGCCCTGGGGCTTTCAGGCCATAAAAGTTCACTGTCCTTTTGTAAGTGCCACCTCTGATGTTCTCTGAAAGTGTTTCATAGTCTGTTGCTAATCAAGTTCTTGGCTAGAACTGATATCTTGGTGTGGGAGGAGCAGTAAGGGAGCAGAAGGTTTATGTAAGTGTGGTTGGCATGTATGTGCTTGACAGATATGCAGCCGATTAGCTGGAAGTTACAGGCTGAAATCTACTGTGGCAGTAGCCCCTGATACTTTGGTATCTTTCTGATACTTTGAGCAGGGCAGTGCGTTTTTTCAGTGAGTGAATGAGTTAGTGCAGTGGTTTTGTTTTTGTGGTCTTCCCTAGTTTGATGAGGCTAAGAGGCAGAGGGGAGTGTTGACCTAATCTTATTACAGTAAACAAGAGGTAAAGACTTCTAAAGCTTCTCTTGATGTGATTGTTGAATGTTTAACAGTCTTTTGTTCTCAGTTGTTTACAGCAATTGAGTCTTTTCCCTTCTAGTGCTTGTGCTGCTGTCCTCAGTAGTGTGTATTCCAAGGTAAATACCATACACGAGACTTGGAAATACTGTACAGCAGAAGATGCGTTCTCTGCTTTTGTTTGCTGAATATTACACCTTCCAAAATATGCTAGTCCCTAATACTGAGAATGGACCTCATGTCCTTAGGTAAAACATCAAAGACAGACAGCAGACCTTCTGTAACTGCCACTACTATCACCTTTTAGGCAGCAGGCATTTAGGGATCTGAAATATAAGGAGAAATAAGAACAAATAAAACTGCTAGAGTTCTCCTATAAGTAATATCCATCATAATGAATGTGCTTTTGAACTGTTTTTTTCCTTGAATTACTTTTTTTCCAGACCTTAAGCAACTTGGAGTGCCAAGGAATTTGGCACTAGGGAGGAGGAAAGGAAGAGGGGTAATAAGGTTGTAGATTTAGGACCTGCAGATTTCCTCAAGTGTTACAATCATCTTCTGATGGGATTAATAACCCTCTTCCTCTATCTCATCCTGCACTCAGTGATCCTGTTTCTAGCTATCATTTGAAACTCCTTGAGCAGTTCAGTGTAAATAAACCTTTTTCTCTCAGTATTTAGATACAGTAGGCAAATCCCAGGGATGATAGCTCAGGCATGGTTAGTTTTGGTTCACTTGTTAGCCATTGCTGGTTAAATCTGCTGTAATGTCTAGCTAACAATTGGCAGACTCAGCAGAAAGCTTTAGAAAAGACTTGCTCTGTGATCCATTTGCCAAATACAGAGTTTAGTTCCTCCTCTGTAATCAAGCTGGAGTCAGTTGATAATAGCTGAGATTTATCATGCCAGTATCCTGCTTGTTGTTCTCTCCCTGTCTTTGGTCAAGTGATTCCCATTGCTGGAAAAAAAGAAATTGAATCTCAAATTCCTCCAATTTTAAAGTATCTCTTGTTACCTCTAAACAGTAGGATTTCTTTCAACTATAGAACATGGATTTGATGAGAAGGGACCACTTCCAGAAGGTCGTAGTCTCTTCTGGAGTTTGCTGTCTCCTGACAGATGGAGAAAGGTTTCAGTCCTTGAGCAAGAACACAGATAGTGTGATTCAGAGGAAGCAATTGGTAGGTAAGAAATGTCATGTTGGATTTCTTCCATTTCCTTCCCATTTTTTTCAATCTACCTTTGTATTTCATTGTCAATTACACTTTTGGCATTGTGGCCAGTGAAACAGCTTCAGGCTGGGTTGATATTGCTGTGGCTGTGTTTTTCTTGAAGTTAGAAAAGTACTTGTTTTAAATTTTCCCTCATTTAAAATATCTGGCTTAAATGACTTAACTTTAAATCGTAATCTCAAGTGATCTCACGGCTCAGTCCCTCTGCACAGAGGCCCCCCAGCTGTGTTTGGGTGCCTGCTGTTTGCCATGCTGGCTGCTGCCTGGCCCCTGCCTTGTCACAAGGATCTGGTGCTTGTGTGCACGCAGCTCCCTGACACAGAAGGCAGGAATGCACGCAGCCAGCTCGGGCTTGACGCTGGGCCCGAGTTAATAACATTTCTTGGGACCCAAAGCGTGGGGGTAACACTGCCAGGCAGTGCCTTTGTCTGAAGTCATTCTCCCTGGTGCTCTTGCCTTTGGAAATGCTCTATAGAAACAACCAAAGTGACTCATTTTAGATTGAAAAAAGGACTTCAGTCTTATGCTGAAAAAAAGATGCTGTGTAATTTTTGAACCCACAATGTCCCTAGAAGTGTAGGGACATTTGCACCAAGTTGCACCTCTGCTAATGAGCCCAGCTGGAGCTGATTTGTTTTTGCATCTCTGGTACAGATAATCTGACCATGGATAATTGAGTGTTGACTCTATAAATAACCCACTTCAAAATCCTTGTCTTAAAATTGTTTTCTCTTCTTCCTGTTAGCTTCCAAGCTTACTCTCTGTAGTCATTTCTTGGCTGACCAAGGGTTACTCTCATCTCTTGGCAAACATATGTCCTATTCATATCTTCCCACCTGAAGTGAAATGTTACACCAAGCATGGGCGAAACCAGGTTCTAGCACTATAAAAAGCCAGCTAAATAGTGGGAAATAATAATCCTAATGTTTTACATATGCTCCAATTGATTCTTGTGGTTTAAACCAAAAATAACTGACACACATGAAACATTTGGTACCTTGGAAAGATACTTATTGCATGCTTCTTCTCTGTTACATATATAATTGTTAAATGTCTTCAGGTAATTTTGGTTCATTTGTATGGACTTACTTCAAGTTGGACTTCTAATCTTGGTTTGTTTGCTTATTGCCCATGTTAAAACTCACAGGAATTGTTCTGAGTTGAGCTATGCCTTGCCTTAATGAGATTATTTTTCTATTAGCTTATAGAAGTAATTCTAGAAAGTAATTAGAATACCTCATAGGTAAAATATCCTGTGTCTTCAGCTGGTGAGCACCTACACTTTTTTTTTGCCCAAAGTTTTTCTAAAATACGATATGTGTGTGCTTCTGAGAAGATTCATGGAAAGTTGGAACCACCCACACTGGATGACAGGTTGTTCAGGGCATTGGAAGTGGGAGAAGGGGAAACAGCTGTGCTGTCACAGCAGTTCATGCACCCTGCTAGATAGTTGTACTGGAATTCACCTGTCTCTTCTCCCTGTGTCATTCCTGACTCATTATTCTTTAACAGAGATGGCTGTGTGGCCTTGGAGAATGTGTTCTTCACACAGCATCATCTGAAACACTGACCATGCTTCAACAAAGCTTGGAAGACTCAACTTGAAAAAAGTGAGCAAATACCTATCCGAGAAAAAAATCTTTTTTATATATATAGGTAAAGGTATAGCAAATATTTAATATTGTAGACATAAAAAACTCTCATTACAAGCAATGATGTGAAATTTGTTACATTATGAATGGAGAAATAGTTTATCCAAAAGAAGTGATTTGTAGTATGAGAAGTTCATTGCAGTGATGAATGGTCAAGAGGTGCATGAAGAGACAAAATATGAAGTAGTTCTCACTTGGACTCTCAGAGGCTGAATCACATTTATTTCATACAGTTAGGTCTGAGTTTCTTTAGTTTACACAGTTAGAAGTCATAAATGATGCAAGTTAAAGTGAAAATCAACTTTAGAAATAAGAAACTGTATGTAAATATAGAACTAAAGAGTTTTTTAAAGGGAGAGGAACAGATTAAAAATGTCCTACAAACCCACTTTAATATTTGGATATGTTTTTCAGTGTTGTCTCTTGAATTTTTTTCTGTAGAAGGTTAAGAGTTTGCTTTCTTGTTTGTAAGAGCTATTGAATGTAATGAGCAAAACATGAGCAAGTGACTTCAGGAATTGTTTTACACATTCACTTTGGAGGCTGTGTATTAAGGGGTTATCACTGGTGGTTATTCATGCAGCATTCTAAAAAATAGATTTTCTTACCTCTGGCAAATAACGTGCTTGAAAGATGAGTGAACTGATTTATCTAAAATGTCTGGAATGAGGAAATACTCTGAACTGACAGTTATGCTGGTTTTGTAGTAAGTTTTGATAAAGCAAATTGAAAATTCAATTTTCAAAACAAAACAGTTTCCCTAGCTGGACAGATCTGTATGGTTACCTGGATTTTGAAATGATGTCAGAATATTCCAAGGGAATTAATTTGATGCCTTGGAATACCCATGAGGAGTAGCAAACACAGAAAAGCAAATAAAAAAATCATACGCAGATTTTAACTTGGATTTCCTAAAATATTATTAATATTCTAATAATGCTACTAATAATAAAAATAATAGCAATAAACCTTATGTGATCATATCTATTTTCTTTTTTGTCTATGAATTTTTAGCTCTTTGTTAATTTGGTTCAAAAATCCAAAGTTCCAGCAGTCTTGTGAAGATCAGCATCTGTGAGGAGACAGCTTAAATAATGTGTCCCAGAGAGCAGCATTCCTTCCATGGCAGTAGCACATTTGCAGCTTGTGCTGACAGCTGGCACATGTCTACCTGCAGACCAAACAGAGCTTATCCCATCTCTCTGGGGAGAGGGACAAAGGCTCATGGATACAGGATGAGGCTGCTGGGGGCCAAAGAAGCTCAGGGTAACAGAGATGGAGCAATTTACCACTCAAACCTGCGTATTTTTAGAAAAAAAAATCCATTATTTCTGTCCTGAAAAAGCAGCTTGTTAAGAAATACATTGATTCACCAGGTGCTGAGTTTGGATCCCAAATAACAGAAAGATCCAGGAGGTCTAAACAACAGATTCTATGCAAATCCTGCAAAGATGTTATTCTGGGCTAATTTCAGTGAAGTTACTGTTTCTCTACAAGTTATTTGTACGGAATGATAAAATGAGATAGTGATATGTGATCTTGATATTGAATAAAATCTGGTGTCATGTCTTTCACAGAGCCAGGTGAAGAATGTGTCACCTAAAAATGGTAGCCTGTTTTCATAGTACAGCATTGTTTTTTTCCAAACCACGTCAGTAGTCCCATCTCACTCTGCAATGGCTTATCTTTTCTTAACAGTAAAAATAAATTATATAATATATTTTTGGATGATGTGAAACATTAAAGAAACATTAAACATTTCTAGTTTATGATAGATGAGGGAAAACATTTAATTAGTTCTTAATGCAATAATGTACATTAATTAATTTATTTTGTTATAGTTATGCAATTATAATTAAAAATTAAAATAGAGGTACAGTGAAATATTTTACCTCCTAAGTGTAAATAAATAAAAATATGTGTCATTAGATGAAAGATCTGCCTGAGGAAACAGGTCTGTTACATGGTACAAAGCATGAGAGGATGACAATACTAATTTTTTTTCTGTTTTGCAACAATCTGGAGTGTAATTATTTAAGTCAGGTGTTTGAATAGATGAACAGATGATTTGTTTATAAAGTTTTACATTTAACCAAATAAAAGATTTCTCTTCACATATAAATTCACCCACAAAATTCTGATTTGTTGGCAGTATTTACCCGAGAGAGTGCTGTGGCTTGATTGCTAGAGATATTTTAGCATTTCACCTGATGTGTCTGTCCTAAGTTTAGGGCTGATAATGCATTTCCATCCTCTGAGTCCAAAAGTGGTGGGAATGTGGCTCAGCAGGTAGTAAGGTACCAGTGCAAAAGGATGGTGAGGGCTGTTCTTGTGGTGTAAGCACTGGACACAAGGTTTGAGGTGGTATTTAGCTCAGACTCTCATTTCATGTTACCTGAGCATCTCCTCCATCAGAACGTGAAATTTCTGTGCATAAGCTTTCCTTGCTTTTCTTTGGTAGGCTGTCACTCAAAAAAGTGTGTAGCCAAGATTCCCTTGCTCTGCTATTTCTTTTTTTCCTGGGGTTTTTGGCCTTGCTGGGCTGAGAAGTACAGAGTTGAAAATTGTCATTTTTTCTGAAGTAGCAATGTGTCAGGTGGCAAATGCTGGTTACACGTGTGGAATTGTGTCATTACAGGAGTGATGAATTCCTACTTAAGTCTTCAATTCCTTCTTTAATCAAGCTAATACCCTAAATCATTAATATCCCCTTTTATAGCTGTAGAAACAGGCCTTGACACTACAGTTAAATCTGAGTCTTCCTGCTTAATGATGTGAAGACTGACATTGTCACCAGGGCAGGGTATTCACACTTCTATTGTTTTCCTGTCTGATACTTCAGTGATACCTTAAAGCTTCATATTCATATCTCAAAATCCTTATAAAAGAAGCAGGCAAGTACCCAGAAGATTCAGTTTACATTTAGAATAATTTCACTATTTGAAGCATATTTTGGAGTTCCACTTGACCCTTCTTTCTTTTCATGCTTTTTACTCAAGAAGAATAATAGTGTTCTGGGAAGTGCTGTGTGTGACTCTTTATGGAATTTTGCCATTTTTAAGATATTTGGCCACGTAAATGTGAAATAGTGATAGTCTAGAGATTATTTCTCATGTCTTTTATAATTTTCCTGACGAATGCTTGGTTATCTCATAAATAAAAAAATTTCCAGAAAAACATCAGGTTCATCCTACTTGTTATCCACACTTTCCTTCTTTCCTGGATCAAGGAAGTAAAAATTCAGTGTCTTCTTCTAAATATACACTTGTGGGTTTTGCTGCTTTTAATTTTACACTTTGGTTTATTTCTGCAGTTACTTGCGTTGTATCAACAATAATAAAAAAAAAAAAAAAAAAGAAAAAAAAAAACCCTGCAGCCCTTTTCAGCTCGTGTTGTTCTTGGCATGGGTTCAGTTCTGGTGTCCAACTGGTAGGACCGAAACTTGGTGCTTCACAAGTGCCTGTAGTCAAAACAGTTGGTGTGTGCGAGCACAGATCTGGTATTTGCTGCGGCAGGTCATCTGCCGGATTTTTCCCCGTGTGCAGAATACCTAATCACGTTGCTGTGTTTCTCTGACGGCATCTGTGGCAATGTGAATCGCTTCACGTTCCAAAAGTACATGTTTACAGTCGTCGTAGAATCAGATTAAGTTGGCAGCCTGCTCCTCTCTGTAAGTGGCTCAGTTTACATTTCTTCTTCTAGCAGGATGTTTTGCATAATTTTGCTGATCCTACTCGCTTCTAGACTTTGTGAAATGGAGAATCGTTTCAGTGGGTTTCTGTCAGAAAGCGAAGCTTGTGTTTATTGTAAATAAACACCGGCAGAACGGTGGTTATTTTAGCACTTGATAATTTCCCAATTATGTCATTTGACCTGGAATGAAGCTTGTGATTGTTGAGCAGTGTTTTATGCAGCAGATCAGTCCGGGGGTTGGAGCTGGCAGTTTATTTCCTTTGTCAGTTTACAAGAAGTATCAAAATGAAACCGACTGTGCTGTTTCCTTTCCAGTGCGCAGTGCAAGAAGGGTGGAACGGTTTGCGGATATTATTTCCAAACTTTTTCAGCTGGACTTGGAATAGGGTTTTGTGAAAAAAGCTGGTAAAGTTATCCTTCAATCTTGCAGCATTATGCTGCAGTTTGCTAACATCAAATACAATTTTATTTTTGTTTAACCTCACATACCGGGTTTTGCTAGTGTTTTTTCAGACTGTGGCTGCAAAATGAAAGTGCTTACAAGGTGTTTATGAATTCTTGTTATGAACGAGCTGCCAGTTCCTGCAGGATGACACATTTCTGCAAGAGTCTAGGTTGTTCATTTTCTGGTTGCTGGCTGTTGCTTTTCGGGCATGTGTGGGTTTTTTTCTGTTTTGGTTTTCTTAGGATTAATGCCAAGTACATTTGCAAACTTTGAACTGGGATCAGTACAAGGTGGTAGGTTTCATTTACCGTTTATTGAAATTGTAAGTATCCATTGCTCAACTTTGCACAGTGAAAGGCTGTGCAACAAAGCACCTCAGGATATAATGTAAATAGAAAAACTGTAATTTGTGCATAGGCGGTGTATGACTAACATCTTCATCAACAAGACTATGAGGTACTAAATTTCATTACCATCTGCTTAAATATTGTAAATGGGGAGTAACAGTATTCATATTGTGTTAAGGGCAGTGGGATCAGTTTATCCTGTTCCAAGTAAAAGAACTATGAACTTAAGTGTTGTGATGAATACAAGCTTAAAAAGGAGTTTTATTATTCTATAAATGTCTACTAGCAGTAAATAACTTTCTTACCTTTCTGAGTTTTAGCAATTAAATTTTGTTTGTTTTTACCAAGTATAATACCAAGATACAATCCACAACACTGGGTCTCTGACTTATTCGTGGGTCAACCTAAAATTGATTTTTGCTTTAGGCCTCTTGTACACAGGAAGTCAGGTCGTGCTAAACAAGAGTAATGTTTCAAAATGACTCGTGCTGACAAAGTTTGTGTCTGTCTTCTGACAACATGAAGGGAATTTTTTTCTTGTTTTGTTTCAAGTACTCAAAAAAAAAGCAGTGAAAGATGAAAGACATATCTTTCTCTGTGCTCAAACTGTATCATCTCGTTTTTCCTCCACGATTGTCTGTCATATTGATGTAGAAGGCAATAACTGGACAAAAACTCTTCACTTGATTTGATCAATTTTTAGTTGCACATTTTGAGTGAGAATGTGGGTGCAGGTGGGGTATACTAAGAAATGAGTTTTTGTCTCTAGTCCAGATTAGAGATGTCTGCAGTTTCAGGATCACATAAAGATCTTTTTTGGTAGGCAACTGCAATGTTTGACATATTTTACTGGCATCATATTTGCTATAGTGTCATTGTGAGGTTTGCTGTGAGCTAAGAGCTAAGAGCTTGATCTTGTGTATAAGAGTTGAGGCAAAAATTTGAAAAGAGTCTTTCTACTCAGAATGTGCTTTTGCCTCGTTTTCCCACACGCTGTGCTTGTGGCTCTGGAGCTCGTGTTGCCCCTCTATTGCTTTGCTTTTTTTGCTTATGATTAGAAGGAGATGTGGCGTTTCCTGCAAAACAGCTGCTAGTATTCCCTGGTGACCCATCAGAGAGGATCCAGTGGAATTACAGATTTAAAGGCAGACCTAGAGGACTTTGGCAGCTGTAGCAGAGATCTGGGGAAAGGCAGGGCGTTGCATTGTGCAGGAGGCAGGAAGGAGGATTAAAAATGGAGTATAAGGGCATAGGAGAGAAGCTCTGGAGATTCAGGGACTGCTAGGTCTCCAACAACATAAGGACTTCACATCTACAAACAATTCAGATTTGGCTGAGAAAGTTGGACTATATCCATGTTTCCATAGGACATGGAATAGTTTAAGATCATTTGCAATGCTCCTGATGCAGAGTTTGCAGAGCGCCTTAGAACTACATGGAGCACTGGGCTCTCAGACTTGTCACTGAATAGAAAAAGTAACAGATATTTTTCTGAAATAGATTCTATAGAAAGTGAGGTAATTCAGTGAGAGTGTTAAACTTTCCTCTGAGATTAATGCCATTAATACTTTAACTATTTGACAGCACAAGTCACATGTTGCTTGTCACTTGCTTGCAGTGGCTATGCTGAGACAGCTGAGAGGTTGCAGAAGGATTAATGTGGTAAAGAGGATTGTAACTTTGATTGTGCTCCTGTGCTCTTGGATTTGACAGCACCTGGTATTGAGAAACAAAACAAAATATGTGTTGTTATTTATGGGTAATGTAATCCATTTGGAAATATTTAAATGAATCAGAAAAACTATCTTTTAAACTGGAGCACATATTCATAGCATTGCTGAAAAGTATGCAGAATTTAGGTTAGTATCTTATCAGTGATGATAACTGGTTTTCTAGTTGCCTTGCTGCATTTTATCATTTTGGGGCAAAAACTTTCATTCTTCTCTAGTTTCATTGATGTCCACTGGCTGTGTTACTGGTATATGTGAGCAGGGACAGCCATGTCCACAGCTGTGTGAATACAAGTTCACCTGCTCTACTAGATCTAATCTGTCTGCATATGATCAGCAAATGAGCATAGAAAGTGTTACACAGATGGCTGATTGTCTTCTGAATATGTTAGCATGTGAATATTTAATTTTATCATAACTGTTTGATGTGCAAATGTCTTTTATTTGCACATTAATTTATTGCATAGGCTGTATAATAGTAGATTTGTACATTATGTGTCATTCCTTGAATATAAGTAAAATAGGAACAGACAAATTAGTAAAAACTTTTTAAAACAGATTTCACCACAAAAGTCAATTTGATAGAGGGGGCCATCACCATCCTGCTTTAAGCAGTTGATTCTGACAGCTGATGGCCTTCTTTTTTTGTTATATATTCCCATTATTTCTCTGAAACATATTACCAGTGTCTAAGGGTGATTGACTACCACATACATTGAAAGGAATGAAGAATCCAGAGGCAGCTTGATAGTTCTTGAGAAGGAGTATACCAATATTTAGTTTCAATTTATGCTCTCACCATAGAGATTTGTCTGAGAATTCTCACCTTTGTCAAATGCGGCCTCTTGCAACTGTGCTTGCCCAGCTTGAACAGGGGATTTTCTGCCCCTTTGGAGGGAATTACTCTTCCAGCTCTCCACTGTGCCATACCTGCAAGGTGTTGCTGACATTGAAGTGACATTAACTTTTGTGAGGAAATGCACAGATTTTTCCTGTCCAAGCAGTGTCTCAGAACACCTCTGGTTGTGTGGCACTGTCTATTTACATTCTTGACTTTACAGAGGTCACAGTTTCCATTTCCATTCTAAGAAATTTGAAGAAAAGCTGGATAATGCTGATGATACTCTAATGTGTATTGGAGTCTGTTTAAAATGTAGAAGACTTTCTGTAGCCATGCTTTGGGGGAAGGGGCAGTTTGAGGAGGTAAAAGGAAATGCTAATTATGGCAGTTGGTTCTGATCACAAGGATGACCACCAATCTGACATACTCAGCTAAAATAAGTATTTTTTTTCCTTCCCTAGGTTTTAAGCAAACATCTGCTGCTTAAAGTAGTGGGATGCACTTCATTATGTTTTCTATTTACAACAGTGCCTCTTCCACCATATTCTATGTTAGAGTAAAAAAATCCAAGGTTCATTTACTGGTTTGCTCTTGGGAACTAATAAATTGAGAAAGTTGTCTTGGCAAAAGCACCAAAAATTTAGCTTGACTAACCCGTACAAAAAGACTGTTATAAAATAACTTGCTATGACATGTGATACTTAATGACTTTAAAATATAAATTTAGATAATCAGTATCTTGAATATCCATCTTTCCAGAAGATTAGTTTTAATAAGAGTAATATATTTCATTTCCAGACATATCCATAGGGCTGATATTGATGACACAGTTTACTAGAAAGCAGTCTTAAGAAAACAGTAGCTGTGGTGAAAATTGGAGTGATTAATCCTGTTTATATAGTATGTGTGTGAAAAACATGTTTACTACCAAGTTTTTCTTAATACATGGCTTGATTTTGTTGTAGCATAGCAGTTCCTTTTCATCAGTCTTCAAGTAATTAATGGGAAAGTTGCAAATTTTGATTAGCCTACTTAAAATTGATTAAATAGGTCTGAGAAAGTTGGTAAATCTTGAAACAATAACTATTATTTAATAAAATAAATAGTCCATGAATGGAACTGTGCATTTCAGAATCAGATGTGTAGCTTACACAGGTGTTACCACAAATGTGAGGTGAAATGAATGTAAATCCTCTGCATTCTGCAGAGGACTTTTAAAGGCAGAGGCTGCACACTGAAGTGTATGGTGTGGTGAAAACTGGCAGATGATAGGGGACATCTTGGGATTGAAGAGAGAACTTTCGTATTTGAAAAAAAAATTAAGACTGTTGTTCTTCAAGTGCAGGAGAATCTGGAGGGAATTTCAGCATTGGTAATTAAAGCTGTGAAGGTGAAGATATGGAAATGCTTGATCTTAAATTAAAAAATGTCTTTATTTAGTCATTTGAGATCTAATAGAAACATTTTTGATTTTTTTTAAGCATTTATCTTTGTTCTTGTGGTATTTGCCTATTGCAAGTTAATCATGGATGAATCCTTCTGCTACTGGCAAGTTTTTACTTGTGAGGATGCCAGAAAAATTGTCATGTTTTGATTCTCTGTGGGAAAATTTTTCTTAGTTGTCCTTGAAATATCCAGCTAGCAAGTGCAAGGTTGATGATGCAAATACAAAAGCTTCCCATGTGTTAGCAGGTCCCTGGTGCTTCCTTAACCTGCTCTTGGTTGACTCGGTGATGCTGGTCAAGCTCAAAGAGTAGCACCCACCTGGATTCTTCAGGTGCTGAGAGCTTTAGACAAGGAAAAATTGCTGCATGTTGAATGAGAAACTCCAGCTCGTCCAAAATAGTCTATGATTACATTCTGCTTGCTACATTTGATTACCTGTTGGTTGTGGGGTACCTGCCTGGTCCCTGCTGTGAAAAATCTCTTGTTGTTCGGGCACCAGCACTCTGCAGTCAGTGCCAATGTGCCCCTGCTGACTGGAAAATTCCTCTTGCCCCAGCCCTGCCTTTGGCAGGGAGCAGCAGGGAGGGCTGGCTGCAGGGGCAGCGGGCTGGGGAAAGGCTGCTTCACAAATGGGGCCAACAGGACTGTTCAGGATTTATAGCAACCCCTCCAAAATCTTATAGCAGAGATCAGCTCCTGGCTCTCGTAGTATTTTGTAGTTGTGCTGAAGTTCACAGCACGAGCCTGTTGCTTGCTGCACACTGATGCAGCTGGCTGGCCAAGAACTGGCTCTTCTACCCTGGAGAAAGATATGATTTGTAAAGAATGGCCAGAACAGTCTTTTTACTTAACAATAGGAGGGATAGGACATTTGTATTTTAAAAAATACCAATAACAACCCAACCAAAACAATTTCACTGAAGCCTGTCTGTCCTGTGTGTGGTGTCAGCCAGGCCTTGCTTTTTTGCAGTGCTTGAGAGGCCTCTGCTGTGAGTGTGAGCAGTGCTGACCTCCAGATGCCACGTTTGTTACTGAGACATAAACTTCCTGGGGATTTTGCACATGTCATTTACTCTGTGTGAAAAAAACCCTAACTTTTACCTTGAATGGTGCCTGGAGATAACCAAGGGAACCAGGCAGAGCCCACCTCTCTGGAAGGGTCAAGAGCAGTAAACCTTTTGCTGCTTTTCAGTCTTCCTGTTGTTTTCCTTACAGTTTGTCATTAAAATTGAAACAAGATACTTATAAAATAAACTGCCCAATAACTGGGTCAGATGAATTCATCATAAACTGTTATAGGAGCAATTGCATATGTGTCACAGAGCATTTTACTGAGTCATCTTAGCTGTTACATACTCTCCTTTCTTCTTGGCATGAAAGAGCTGGGATGCCAATTACACCTCACACTGATTTTCTGGTAGATTATTGCCATTTATTTTACTATTTTTTACATTTTTCTCAGAGCACTTCATGAAGCTGATTTTGTCTAATTATCATTTGGCTTGATTACATTCACAACAGTAATGAACCGGTGTTCTTTGGAGTGATGAAAATCATTGTAACTAGCATAGAGAAGAACAATTTCCTCTTTCCCGACTAGTATTTTTAATTTTAGCCTATGACATGTTGTAAAATTCATTCCTTTTCTGTTACAGAACGAAGACACAGTTCAATGTGTAAACCTTCCCCTTCTCCAGCTTCTCCAGCCTGTAATTCCAGGACATCCCTAGTACAGATGAAACCGAAATCCTGTATCAGCGGCCATAACCCTGTCAGCAGCAACTCAAAGCCATTCAAAACGCCCAAAGACAATCTACTTACCTCCAGTAGCAAACAGCACACAGTCTTTCCTTCAAAAGTGTCACGGGACAAACCATGGTAAGTACCAAAATAATAGTTACCAAAGATGTTGGTGTTCAAAGTACCTCTATATGTATATCACAATCATCAAAAAAATCCATATTCTTATTTTACCTAAGTTGATGGTTTAAGCCTGTATATTTCTATAGGAGGAAAGTGGGATATTTTTAAATGAAGAAAAAAATTATATATAGGAAGAGCAAACAGGACTGGATTACTTTTTCAATGTTCTATCAACCGTGTTTTTCTGAGATGCATGTAGCAAGTGAGATATTGACCCAGTTTGCTATCTTTAGAGTCCATCTTCCATTACACTATCAGCCCTTACAACTGATGCTTTTAAACAGTTTAACAGGATAATTTTTGCAGTGTTCTTAATATTGGCTGAACTGATGTTCATGAAAACTTACTAGTTATAGTCAATTATCTTCAATAGCAACTGCTGTTGGAGTTCATTTTGTGTTTTGATAATGTTTGATTCCTTATAAGATGACAAGAAAATTCTGGCTGCAAAAATCACTATTTTGGGGGTGTCTTACATCATGTACTGTGATATATGTACACATACAGGCTTTGAGACTGCCGTGCCCATCCTCCCGTGACTGTGATGATAGCAACAGAGCTACAAAAATATATATGACAGCAGAACTGGGTCACTATTTTATCCCTTAAGAAACTGTTTTGTCTTCATTATCTACAGGAAAGATGCTTTGTGATTAGGCCATTAGGTTGGTGACTTGAGATCTGGGTTCAGTTCCTGGTTCTGTTGTGCCTTGATCTCTTCAGCTTCAGTTCTCTGTCTGTACATTTGAGATAGTGAGACTTCCTTTTTCTCAAGATTTATCTACTTACTTTATAAAGATCCTTCCCTTTTATATATAATACCTAGCATAAGAAGGTAATGATTTTAGGCAGAGTTTCTGGACACAACTGCCTTAAAACTGTAAATCATTTAATGCAAAGCATTCACTGTCGAGAGCTCAAATTATGTTAAAGGCATAGCTCTTGCCTTCTGCCTGAAACATGTACAAGTTGGCATGATTTCAAAAACAGCAGCTTCTGCCTAGCTGTAGAATTTACCTTGCCTTGGAAAAATATATAATTCCTATAAGCCTGGACTTGCCATCTTTTTAAGCATGGTGAGCATTGTGGGCAATTATGGTACAAAATTCTGAAAATAGGAAATCTAATTGGTTAGACTATACACTCACATGTTAACTAGAATAGCAGAATAGCCTCTGTCTCATCTGTATGTAAGTAACTCATTTACTACTTGGAACCAAATATTATTGACTGAATAGTGACTTTTTCTTCTGAATGTTGGAGGGGAATTTTATACAAGAGAGGATTCTTTTGTAAGTCTAATTAAAAGAAAATCAGATAGGAGTTCAGAATATTAACACTATTGACTGTAAACCTATTTCTCATCCTGTTAGAGACAGCAACTTACATATCCACATTTTAGCAGATTCACTGAATCTATAAACAATATTTTCCATTCTGGCTACAGATATCATTCTGGCAGTCAGTAAAAGCTGGAAGGGGTAAAAAAGAACTGAGCATTCCCACCAATCCTTTTTCCCTTTATCAGGAACATCCTAAATATTTAATGATTAACAAGGTAGATTTAACCATTTAAAAGTGTTGCACTGCTCTGTTGATTGTTTGGCAATTAATATGACAGTAGTTGTACCCAAGAATTTTGTCATTCTTGCAGCTGTGCTGTGAGATCATACTGCAGTTTTATTTTGTTTTGTTTTGGAGAAAAATGAGGCATACAGTAGTTAAAGATACTGTAATTACCACATAGTAAATCACAAACCATCTGAAGTGAAGATCAATGAAATTCTCTTGCAAAATATAGTGTTAAGTGCCTTAGATTACATGACTTGTTAAAAAATAAAATCTGTCTGCTAATTATCACAGGTTATAGAGAGCTGACAGCTGTTACAGAAGAAAATGTTTGTTCCTATTCCATTGGAGAATTATAATATTTATTTAGAATAATAGGAAATATTCAGCAGATCTGATTTAAGGTGAAACTATTAATGAAATTTATTATTTTTTAAGATTCTATCTTCCATTCAGCTGCTGCACAAGCCATAGAATTTCTTGTCTTATCTTATAGAAAGAAATACTCAATTGACTCAGAAACATTTGTCTCAAAAATGCAAATAGGATTCATGGTGTATCCAAGTGTGCTGTGGTTTATTGTCCTCAGAAGATTCTGGGTCTTCAGTGGTTTTGTCTGTTATGTTGTAATCTCATACCGAGCATTTATTTGACATAAGTTCTTCCAGACAGTTGTCAAATCAGTTTATTTCAGGAATTATATCACTTTAATGATTGCTTTTCAGACCTGGAACAACCTTTGTTGGGCTTGCCTTATTGTTTTGTACAGCATCTCCATTACATTTTAGTTGCTAAAATTAGAATTTTGGAAATGGCCTCCGCAGCAGCATAGCCCAGTAGTTCTATCTGTTGCTGTGCCTGCCTTCATGTAAATCCAACTTCTGTTGATAAATTTGTTATAGTTTTGATTGAGGCATTATCTTACCCACTGACCAAGTTGCTCTTCCTCTTGTTCATGTCCTGTGTTTTTCTGAGATGTGCTCCAGAGGTTCAGGTTGCTCCATGGCTAATGCTTTAAAAATCATAATTTGAATGATCAGATAAAAGAGATCTGAAACTGTTTCATTTTTTAGCTACTGTTTTAATACTTCCCTTCTTGTAGTTGGAATATGAAGTATTATTGTGAATACATAATCCAGAAATATCTGTCAGTTCTGATTTTTTCCCCTGTATCTCTGCCATCGTCGCTATTAATACAGCAGTGCTTAGAGATGGAGCAGAGCTGGAGCACCACTGCACTGTGCACAAGATAAATGCAAACCATCATTTTCTGCAGTTTACAGCCAAGCAGAAGGGTAGAACCTGGGGAGGAAAAGGCAAAGAATTGGTAGCAATAACAATAATAATGAGCAAGTGATCATAATTAGCAAGCATAGCTCAGATGCTTATCCTTTATAAAAGGCATTCCTGCAGCCAGGAGCTCTCTTCCTCATTGCTGACCTGCCCAAAGGATGCTGCTTCACTTGCTGAGCCCCAGCACAGCTCCTGAGTGCTGCCATGGAGAATTTGGATGCCGTGCTGCTAGAGGGTTTTCATTTCAACCTATCCATGATCCTAAGGCAGTATAAAATTGGGGTGAAGTGTTGAGTTAACTAGTGCTGAGAAACCAGCTGAAGCAGATCTCCTTGGAAAGTTCAGCCTTCCAGAAGTTCTGAAAATGAAAAAAAGTGAGATGGAAATGATGTGGTTTTCATCAACACAGAGAAAACTGACTCCTTCTGTAAACAGAAAAAGGATCCCGAAGGTATACCTGTGAGCAATCCTTTAAAATTTATAATGTCACTTTTCAAAGTATTTTTTTATCATCTCTTGGCCTTTATTTCTTTGTATTAGGAAATACAATTGTTCATACTGAGGCTAAGAAAGTAAAGATAGTCATGATTGATATGAGGATATCCCTATTGCAGCATGGCAGCAAAACTCTTGGACCATATAATCTAACATTAAATCACAAACATTTTGTGCATTATAGAGGCAATCCCAGCAATGTAGAATACATCAATGTTTTATGTTTTTAAATGTTTGTGAATTTCTTTCTCACAAATTTGAAGAATTAAATGAATGGCTGAGCTTTTAGAATTAATATAATTACAAATAATCTAAACATAAACCTAGCAAAATTGCATAATAATTAGAAGAAATAATTTTTAAAAGCCAAGAGAAAGGAAAACAGAAGTAAAAGGAGCTACAGGTATGAACAGTACTGTGACATACTGCAATTATTTTTCTTGCTTGCTGGAAAGGACCTACAGTGATCATCTATTTGAGCTGCTTGACAAAGCATGAGAAAATAGAAGGACATGTTTCCTTATTTGAAAAAGAGAATGAGCTTCTAAAGCCTGTTGTGACCATGCACTTTGTGTAGTCCTCATTTTTGAGCCTTTTCTTGGTTCCCTTCTAATTCATCAGCATTGGTATTGTACTGCTGGTCAGCAACACTGGAAGCAATGGTCCAGTATCAGTATAACCAGGGACATGTGAAAACTATTTCTTACTTGCCATATCCCATTTTTAATATAAGCACAACAATACAAAAAAACTCATATTGCTTCTTCACTGTGACCACTAAATATTTTTGTTAGGATTTTCCAGTGTGTTGTTTCCCTGTTTTCACTGCAGACTGAAGAGCTGTATATTCATAAAACTTCCTTTGTGTGTAACTTTATATTCATTTGTATTAAAATGTCTCTTTCAGTTAATGAACTTCACCAAACACTCCATACTCTTTTTATAACTTAGTCTCTTGATTATTTAGTTGCCCTCAATCCTGATTCTATCAGCAAATGTTATCACCAGTAATCTTGTCTTTGTTTCTCAAGTCCACTGAAGTTTTTGGTCATGTCAGACTTGGTAATGATGGCTAAAAATGCCCATAGCAAACCACCCCTAATGAATCATAAATCTCAGAAAAACTAGATTTAAATTTCATATTGTTTAACATTTGCTTTTAAATTGTTCTTATTTGTGTTTTATAATGCTTTTCAAAAACTGGAACATTTTCATAGTTATCTTTGTCAAGCTTAACTGGTAACCTCAACAAAAAGTGAAAGTACATTTTTTTGCCAGAATCTAATCCTCAGCAAAACCATGTCAACTTATTGCTTATCAGTTTATTTCCCAATATTTCTTCCAAGACACTTTGATTTGAATTTTTAGCATGGATGCAAGAGCAGCACTCAGCTAGTTTCTCTAAGATTCCAAGATTCAATTAGAAATTAATATGCTGAGACACAATATTGCTCCAATTCTTTTGGAACCCATGGCTGCATTATGCAGATTCCCTTATGTAAAAAGAAAAATAACAACCATTATTTTTCAGCTGGCACTTTGCACTTACTGATGGAATCAAAAAGCATTTTTATCTGACTGGAGAGTTATCCTATTTCCTTCTTAGTGCTGAAGAAATAATTAATGTTTCTGACATGTTTGCTTTGGTAGTAACTTTTTTTGCCTTTTAGGTAGATACTGCTATTCTTACTAGAGTTTCTTTTGTCAAAAAAAGTAAACTTATCTTTACTAAATACAGATCTTTTTCCTCACTTTTTATGTTTGTTACATGTTGTTTTTCTAATTGTCCCTTTCAACAGCTGTCTTTAAAAAAATCTAAACAAGTTTATTGTTCAAAAACTACTTTTAAAATACAGTAAATAAGAGTAAAAACCGGGGTTTTCTTTTTCTAACAAACTTTTAAATTCTCAATTTTTTACTCGAAAAACTCTGTTTGGGAAAAGAATTCTTTCTAACTATCAAATATAAACATTTGTGATTTATTTACTTTTCAAGACCTTAGTAGTTGACTCCAGTCACTGGTCCTGTGGACTTTCCAATTTGCCATTTGATTATAAATTAATTTTTATGTATTATGCTAAGATTAAGATAGAGGTTCTCACTGCTGAATGCAGTAAAAGAGAGAGAAATGTTATAATCTGTATCTTCTGAAATCATAAGTAATTTACTATAGAGTACCAGGAATCCTTTAGAATGTGTATATCCACAAATACTGGAGTATATTTCTCTTTTCTTCTATGTTACAATGAAATTCATAATGAAGTTTGACTTGTTGATCTGTAACAAAATTAAGCAAAAATCTTCCCTCCCCTGCGCATTTTTCATTATCACAGTGATCCATCCATATGTACCCTAGGATCTGAGATTCTGAACACTGCAAAACAGAGAAACCATGCTCATTTTTATTAACAAGATTTCACTACTAGACCAGATAATACACTTGATTTTTGTACTGAATATCAATATTTTGAATTAAGATAGTTCTTAGAAACTGGGCATGAAGATTTGCTCATATACTTTTATACAGTTTATGTATAGTAGAACTACTTGATGTAAAATTCTCCTATTTTCAGAAAATGTAATTGCCATTTGTTTAAAGACAAAAGCAAAATGATTCCTATGCTGAGATGTTACAATTTTTGCCTGCCATTTAATGTAATAAATTCAGAGCAGTTTAAAAAAGGAGAGAATCAAATCCTCCCTTTCATAGCTATGTGTTTGCATTCATTGAAATACTTAATACTGTCCTGATTTTGTGAGTAAGGTACATTTTTTTACATAATTACTGGCCAGTGCTCTACACTTTAATGCAGTTCCATCTATATTCTGACCAGCTGCTGTTTATAGTACCACAGGAGATAGAAGTTTTATATAATTTAATTCCAGCTCCAGAAGATGTCTTGGTGTCTAAATCGTCTTCATAGTTGTGTATACTTATTGTTTATAGCAATGTTTGTACATTTTCCTGTGTTAAAATACCCTTAGAAAAAGGTTTATCATCTTCAGCAGCTGCAGGGAAACAGGGGTTTGTAGGAGCCCAGGAAAGCCAAGACTTGAATTAGTTTGGACCCTGCTTTGATGTTTTTAAAGTGTGTCCCATGGAGAATGCCATCTCAGTCCTTTTTCTGATTTTGAAAACTCCACACCTGTTAAACATTCCTTCTGTGGAAAGGTGCAGCCAAGGTGCCATTTTTTCAGGCACAAAAGGCTGAAATTATGTGTGAGTTGTGAATGGGGGGATGTCCTTAACCATACATGCTGTATTTTTTGTTGTGTTTTTTGTTTGGGTATGTTTCAGTAGGAGGCATATGATTTACATATTAACTGGTAGTCACAAGATATCTAGTTTTGGAGTTGTTGAGTAGGTCAAAAGCTATCACTGGATATTTCCTCATGCAGCTAGAACCCTGAAATGTTAAAATACTGTTGCAGCTGAAAATCATTTGTCTCGATCTTTTTTTGCTGCCAAATTGAGAACATGACTTTTGTTAATGTCACAAATACACAGCAGTGGTAGTAAAGTTAGAGTAAGTTAGTTACTGCAAATTTTACTCTGAAAAGGGCCAACCAAATTAATAATTATATTGAGAATTTTTATTTTTAAGTGCCTAAGATTTTATTAAAATACATTGTAGCAATGCTCAAGTCATTAAGGATTTTAATACTTTTAAAGGGACAGCTGTTAAGATTTCTATGCTTAAAATCTCTTTTCTCCTTGTTTCCAGAACTTGTACGTCATTCAGACACATCTGAGCAAATTAATTATTTTTATGTTTGTTTAAAAATATGATTAGCAAACTGCTTTGTTATCATTGTGAGTTTAGCACAGCATACACATATCTGTTATGTGCTTGTGTTAAAGGCATGAGTCCCTATTTGTAAGGGGTATGTTTTTCTTGCTTATGAATAGTAGGGGATTGGATCTTAAAAAAAAAAAAAACAAAGGTTCATTTTCATAATTCTCTATATTGCCAGGCTTTACAGATGCCTGGCTTTGTAAATGCTTGATTGAACAAAAATAGTCAATACTGATACCAAGGGTTTCATTTTAGTCTGGTCTTAAGATACTGTGTCACTTGCATTGAAATTTTTGTATCTGTGGAAAGGGATTAAGTAACCCTAAATCTTTGGAGCAGAAAATACCACGTGAATATTTTTCTTTGATCTTGCAGCGTTCCTGTTCCAGTAGTCAGTCTAGAGAAAATTCCTAACCTAGTGAAGGCAGATGGTGCCAATGTTAAAATGAATTCTGCAACCACTACCACCATCACTTCCTCCTCAGCTTCTTCATCCACCATACCTGCTCCAACTTTGGTTAAATCTGGTTTGACATCCAAGTCAGTGCCACCATCACCAGAAAAGATTCTGAACGGCAAAGGAATTGTAGCTCCATCAATAGACAAGAAACACCAAAATGGCACTAAAAGCAGTAACAAGCCTTACAAAAGACTTTCAGGTAAGTGATGTTGTAGTTCACTTTTTGTGGTAGTCTGTTTTTCTTTGTTAATGCTTCTATAGCTCATAATGCAGCTAATAAAATACTGGGTTGGGTTTGATTTTTTTGCTGTAAGATGCCACGTTGTATGTATGCAAATGAAAGCTTCCACATTCTTAGCATGTGTAAAGTATTTTCCAGGTACACATTCTGTTTAACTTGAAATTACTGGTCAACAGGCCAAATACAATTTTTTAAGGAAGTAAATTCATTAAAACAGAAAGGCAGAAGACTTCTTCAAGCCATTATGAGATTTGAATCTGTTTACAACAAAGGGAAATGTGCCTTGGTTGGGTGACTTTAGTTCAGTCATGACCAATTTGAATAGATTTAAGACATTGATTTATCCTCCAAGTCATGATTTTTTAAAGACTGTTTGTTTGTTTGTTTTGTTTAGATATGAGAAAATTCTTAAGAGGATATGGAAAATGCTGGGGAAGTGTTAAAAGTCATCATTTCCCTTCATGCCTCTCCCCCTGCAATTCACATATGAGTGGCAATGTTTCTAACATGAGGATCTTGATCTTTCTCAGAAAGAGAGGACAGTGGAGTTGAGACAATGCCATTAAATGGGAAATGCCCTGGATGGCCTTAGGCATGGTAGTTTTGAGGATGTAGGTCCCTGTCCAAACCTGCCACCAAAGCACAGAACATCACCTTGTGGGAGGGCAGAAGTTCTGTTGCCATCCACTGGGAGGAAAAATTTTCCTTGGCGTTCCCTAGAGGTGACCCATGCCAGCTGTTGAGCAGCAAGGAGAGCATTTGCCCCTTAAAAAAAAAGAAAATATTTTTGCTCTGAATGGGAGGAAACAAAGTGTTTTGAGGGTTTTTATTTTATGTTTTTTTTAAAGCAAAAGTAAGTGACTCAAGTTTACAGCTGAAGGAGCTGTGCAGGGTCTATTCATCAGCTGGCAGTACTTTGTGACTCGGGCAGGAACTTCTTGTGTGTACTGAAAGGCTAATTTTGCTAATGGCAGCATGATCCGCATTAGATCGTCACTTTGGCACAAAGTTAGTTCACATGATTTCTGAATGTGCACTGGTTATGAACCAGTGTAAGTTGTACAAGATAAATGCTTTCATTTCCAGTTAATGAGTACATCCTATTTTTTGTCTGAATATCAGGTTTATTTTTTTGATTTTCTCAGCTTTGGCAGTTAGCCTGTGGTACTGCTACCTTGGCTGGGTTTCAGACCAGTGTGAGGTGTTTGCTAGGGCTGTGTGGGGCATGGAACAATGCCATTGCCTGAAAGGATTCAGTACACTGATTGCTTTCTTAACTAGTTAAAGGTGGCATCACAGAAAACAGCTATCATTTTTAGAGTTTCACAACATGAAAAAATGTTAAAAGAGTGTAGCTTAAGATTAGGCTTTAACGCTTACATTTCACTTTTTAAGATCCAATATATTATTTTAGTAAAAACTCTATATTCTACAGTTATTTTAGAATATTGCTTCATTTTAACCTCTTATTTCCTGTAATGGTTTAGATGCTGAATTTAGCTGATTTAGTTAATCCATTCAAAATTCCTCCTTGAGCAATTTAAACTGTTAGTGGTTTTCCTCATGTTCACTACTTACTACTGCAGAGCTGTGGGTGACACTTGTGAATTTTTGTGCAAGTGCTTGCAGAAGTGTGTTCATATAGAAGAATCAGTTCTGTAGGGCCTTCCTACAGCTTGCTGGCTTTTTCTGTGGAGATGTCTGTGGCACTGTTCTTTCTCTAAACTCTGACTTCCAGTGTCTTCCAGGCTAGGGATCATGGTGGAAATTTCTGCACAGGACTGAGCACCTGTATAGGCATGTGTTTACTTTTAAATGGTTTACAAATAGGCACAACTGAGGCTTCTTTTTACAGCTCCTTTGTCATGATCAGATTTGTGATCTGTTCAGTCTTACTTCCATTGCCTTGAGTATTGATGCAGCAATGCAATAATTTAGGGATTATGCAAATTGTAGAAGTCCTGAGAGCACTGGAGATGAATTGCCTGTAGATTGTGTGTCACTATGATGTATTCTTCTCCATAATTATACAGGACTGTGCAAAGGCTGAGGAAAAGATCTTGGAAGGTCAATGAGATGATTATTTGAGATATCTCATAATTTCATTCATTTCATGTGAAAAGGATGAAACTGCAGCTAAGGGATATGGGTTTCCCTCGATCCACTGCTCTAGAGCTGTATGGATGTTAATTTTTTAAGCTCTCTGATAAGTTTGGCCAGTGTGCATCTGTTTCCTTCCCTTTTTAGCAACCTCTGCTGTCTCTCACACCATTTCCCTGACTGTGATTGAAGTTTGGTTTTTTCCTGCACTGAGAGCTAGTGGCTGTTTGTGTGATGAATGAACCTGTCCTCTTTTCAGGAGCACTGTCCTTGTTGAGAGAGAGGAAACAGCTTGTGGAACCACAAAAGACAAGTGTGTAGCTGCCCAGCATAAGTGTATCAGTGTTTACTAGTAGCAACTGCAAAAAAAACCAAAAAACTTTTCCTAAATCTTCCTTAGTTCTTGTTCCCTTTGGGATTAAAGAATGCAGATGCCCAGCTTGCACCAAGAAAAACTGTTCTGTTGTAAACAGAAGTTTATGACCGTTGAGTTTTGGCCCATGCTCTTGGTGAAGTTATAACAAATGCTCTTGGCTTTGTCCACTGAACATGAAGAAGTAGGATCCATTCCAGAAAAACAGCTTTCTCAAGCTGTGCCTGTGCACAGGGGTCTTGGGGCTTGCCACACTCCACGTTTCCTAACACAGTAGTCAGAAGCTGTGTTTTGTTATTGATAAGAAGGTGTTAAGTTTCATGTAGTGTGTTGCCCAACCCAGGAATGTCTGTCGCTGACAATTAGATGTTCATTATTTGTCTGGAGCAGCATAAATGCTTCAGCCAGGAGAAGTGGTTTCCTGTTTGTTCAGTATTTTCTGTTTCTCAGGGCAGCCATATTATTTTGTTGTTCAGTCAGTAGCAGAGGCTTCCACTCTTTCCTCTTATAAGTCTTATGTTGATTTTATCTGTATATGTTTTCCTAATAACTGGCTTTGCTATAATCAGCCCCACAAGTCTTGGTTGGGCCTCTTACTGACGAGTACCAGTCGGGAGCACTTTTGATTTTTGAAGTTTTTCCCTGTTGGTCCAAAACAGTCCTTGCTTGGTGATTTTCAGAACACATTCCATAGCCTTATAATTGCCTTCAGGACTTTTCATTTGAAGGCATATTTATTAGTCCATGCTGTCTCTTTAGTTTGTTTTTTCAATTTACATTGGAGGTTTTAGGTGGGTCATTCAGGAAACAGCAATAGGAACATCTTACACTCAAACCCCAGGAGCAAGTAACTCCTTTAGTTCATGAGCATGTGTTTTCATCTATTAAGTAGAAAAAAATAGTTATTATATTGAGTCATATACAAGTACTTTTGTGTATCTGTTGTGTTGTAAATGCCAAAGAAACTACAACTATCTGTGACATATTTCAGTCCCTTTGTAGATTTCACAAAAAAAACCTTGTGCCAGCTGGTTTTTCCAAGCTCACTTTTTTGTATGGCTCTGCTAATAGGTTAATAATATAACCATTTAATGTTTGCATAAGCATTTTTAAGTCTAGATAGGAGAATACATAAAATTGCTAGAAATTATGATATCTGGGGGCTAGTTGCTGTCTAACATGAGCTACTTGTCCTTACTTTTCTTATTCCAGCTGTTCTATTTGATGTGATGCTGTCATAACATTGTAACCCAGCTGTGAATCACTTTCTTCCTCTTAGCTCCCATTCATTTGTTTATAAAGAATTTTTAAATCCTCTGATTAAATGTTGTATTTGAGTACAGGATGTTGGTTGTATCTGAATGTAACACCATTTACTGTATAGTTAAAATAGGATTTGGCAAATAGTTTATATTCCCCTACCAAGCAAAAGCAAACCAGTTGGCCAATTACACCACAATTTGTCAAGGTATATGAAGGTAATGGTAGAGGGTTTTGATGGCATAAACTAAAAAATATATGTACATAGTTTTGTTACAGCTCTTAGTGCAAACCCTAAACTTATATTAATATAACCTAAAGGAGGTGATGCTATCTGTGGTATAGAAATACTAAAATATTAATGAAATTAAATATGCATATACAACATATTAAATATTAATGTCCTTTTAATGTTAATCATGAGTAGAACTCATGTAAATGCCTTTTCATACTCTCTGCAGGCTTTAAATTCCATCCCTACCTTCACCTGGGAAAATAAAAACTAACATACATGGTATTTTTATAAAGATTTAGGGGACAGATTTAGATAAATTTTATTTTTTAAATGCCACCAGCAATCAACCATGGGTTGTTTTCTAGCGTTTCTGTCAGAGAAATGTTGTTTAAAGCACTTGTGATACCATTTGTGTCTTAGCCCAGCTCTGGAGCCAGAGCTGCAAATGCTGTATTTTATGGCCTCAAAGGCAGACAGAGTTAGAGAGGGAACTGAAGTCACAGGGATTTTGGCTTGGTCCTTTCTTTGGGCCACTCCACTGTAAGCAGACTTATTTCCATGAAGTCTTTGGCTGAAATCCTGCTCTACATGGTTTTAAACATGCAAGAACAAAAAAATGCACAACTGTATGAGTGATGCACATAGCACTGTTATGGGGTGCTGGGGTTGGGATCAGTAGTTCAGGTTGAGCCTGATTAAATCAAATTCTAACAGGCAAAAATTATAAGCTACTCTGGTTAAATCTTCTGTAATAATCTATTTTTTTCTCATTTCCTATTCTCCCATCAAACAGAAAGAGAATTTGACCCAAATAAGCACTGTGGAGTTCTGGATCCTGAAACAAAGAAACCTTGCACAAGATCACTCACCTGCAAGGTATTTTTCTTAGAAGATAAAATATCAGATGCTTTGTTATAGTTTAAATCCTACCACAGTAGTTTGAGAGGTCATACCTGCTCCTGTCTTACAGACAATGGGTATGGTATTCAGGCGCTGTCTTCAGGTAATTCTTTTGTGTAATTCTGTTTCTTTGAATCAGAGCATCTGCATTATTCCACTGATATTTCTAAACAGATTTTTTTCCTGTCATTTTATTATGCAAAAAGCATTAACGTTTCATGTAGAAGCCCAAGTGTTATTTTAAATGCTTCTTTTTTGGTTCATGTGTGCAATGTTGAAGTATCGTCAGTTTTTAGTAAAAAAAAAAAAATTACCGTATTTTTGTATAATAAATTACTTGGAGGCTGCCCTTGTGATAGTAATAACTCCTGTGTCAAAAAGTAGCTCCAGTGTGAGACATTTCTAATGAAAATTTGTATGTGTATGTGCTGCCTGTCAGTAGAGATGATCAGCTAAATTTGCTTTAAAATGTATTCATATTTTTCAATCCAATGAAATCAGTTTTTCATTGTAAGTTAAAAGCTACAGTGATTTTCTTAATATCTTAAAATTGCTTGAATTCTATTTTCCATCTTGGAAAAGGTAAGTCAATAGTCTCTATTATATAAAAACTGTTGCAAAAAGTAATTTTAGCCAAGATGTTGGCATTTCTTAATAATGACTTTATAAATTATCAAAGATGATGTGGAATAGCAGCTTTATTTCCATAACTGTGGCTAAAGTTGTTTGAAGTAGATTTTATCTTTTAGAGTAGTGGTGTATCAGAAGTATAGAGGACTCATAAACAATGTCATGCACACACAAATGCTTTTTAACCACCCTATTTTTAGACTCATTCACTTAATCATCGACGAGCAGTTCCAGGCCGTAAAAAACAGTTTGACATCCTTCTAGCTGAACACAAAGCTCGATCCAGGGAAAAAGAAGTTGCAAAAGACAAAGAGCATCCACCATCTGCAAGGGAAAGCTATCAGAGCCAGCCCACACCAGCACAAGACTCTCTGTCAGGATCCTCAGTGAACTCTGGGCAAGAGTCTAAAGTAACATCTCCTGCAAAATCTAGACCACCAAATTCTGTACTTCCAAGGTAAGCAGCTCTCCAGTGTGGAATGTTGCATTCTGAAGGTGCTGTAAGAAATTTTTTAGACTTTCATACAGCTCGTTTTATAAGCATTTAGGCTTAATCTTTAGGCTATTGCACAATGAAACATATTAATATAACAATTTCTGCTAGCTTATGTTAACTGAACTCTGTCCATGGTAGCCTGTGATCTAATTGGGAATGAGAAAAGGAATATGTCCACCTTTGACTCAGAGTCTCAGACTAACTGCTTTTTTTTGCTTAAATGGTCAGTATTTCCTTAAATAATAAGGAAAGATTATATTCAAGTCTTTCGGTCACAGCTGAGAATAAAAGTCTGTTTACATGAATCAGGTATTAGTGGTAAAATTCTGCACATTTATACAGAATTTTTCTCCAGAAATATTTTGCCAATTACATCAATGGAATTGTAAAAAAAGGTGTAATTTAGTGTTGATTTAAAACTATTGATATGAAACCATCCATAGCATGTCTTCCCTTGTTTTGAAGATTTTTCTTAGAAAGGACAAAAAAAGTCTTCAGAATGACAATGAAAACTTCTGAAGACATCCTTTTGCAAAAAACAGTGTGAGGTATTTGATCTACTGAATTCTAATTATCCCCTGGAAAACTTCCCATATGTTTTGTTTATTTGTGGGATTTTTTGGTACTAGTTTTGGCTGAAGTGCATAGAGCTAAATTTGTAGGCTTTGTTCATATTTATATTTTTTCATCATTCATTTCTTTGCAGAAACCTTGGTCAGGACTGGGTGCTCATTTTGAGACTTTCTACTACGATAGTCCCTATTTCAAAGAGATATTTCTTGTATTTGCTGTCTCAGGTCTTACAGAGGCAGCTATGTCCAGTGTTTTCTGTGACCAACACAGTCCTGAATGAAATTTCATTCCTGTGGTGGCAGAGGTGGGCCTTGCAGGGCTTTAGTGACAAGACAGTGAAAGAATAGCCAAAGATGAGTTGGTGCTTCTCTGCCTAATTCTTGTGAAAGCAGTGACCTTACACAGCCCTTCCATAGAGAGCAGCCCAGACAGGAATGGGGTTTAGTTACAGTCACAGCGGCAAAACCAGAGTGCAACTCCATGAGAGTGAGCTGCAGAAATTGCAGAGGGAGGAGGAGGAGGATGATTTTAGCAGTCAGACGTTGTGTTTGAGCAGTGTGCGTTTCCTTTGCTGCTGCAGTGTCTGTGTTGGGTTGTCCTGCCTGGTTTCAGAGCAGCCGTGGCAGCCCTGTGAGTGCTCTGTGGCTCTGCTGCCGAGGGGGCTCCGCCCGCCCGGCCAAAGCAGCGGCAGCGCTGGCCCTGTGCTGCTGCCGTGGGGGAGCAATCCCTGCACAGCTCAGGAGAGGGCTCCTGTCTGAGAGCACGAATTCATGAGACTGGAAAAGATCATCTACAGATTTTTCCCAGTGTGGACATCTCCAGCCGCAGAGCTCTCCACACATACTTGGTTGTACAGACTGTAATCGAGAACCTTTTCCACCCCTACTTCTAATCCAATCTGTTTTCAAACTGCTTTTGAAAGGCAAGGCACCATCATACCCTGTGGTGCAAAGACATTCCTACTTTGCATTTTAGACAAAAGCAAAGAAAACCTACATGCTTCCTAATCTACATGTAGAGGGGGGTCAGCTAAACACTCTTATATTTAGTACAATAATTTTAGTAGGATTTTGGTAACGGGACCCTTGGGATTAATCAAGTAGCAGAGTAATGGTTCACTGTAAGAAGATTTTATATACCTCATTTTTATTTGTGCTTTAAATGTACTTTGTCTCTCTCAAGATCTGAAATCAACTTCATGACAAATTTAAAATTTCAGGCAATAGGAAATTGCTTCTGTTAACATTAACTTGAGAACAACCCCACAATATATTTCTGACAAGACCAAATGTCAACTATTCAGTGTCTTTTACTGTCCTTGTTTACACTGATCATTTCTAGCATAGTTTGCTTTGATGCTTGATGCCAGCAGGTAGGTTTGTAGAGCCTTTGAACATTGATGATTTAAATGTACATTCTCCTTCTAGACCTTCATCTGCAAATAGCATAAACAGCAACAGTTCTTCAAACCACAGTGGGTACGTACCAGAACTGCCACTGCCTTCCATGGGAGGAGATATCACAAGCAGATTGTCCAGTGATGAAGGGGAAGCGGATGGAGCTGAAGAATCTGAGAAATTAGACTGTCATTTTTCTGGACACCATCCCAGACCTCTTGGGGTATGTGTCAGTCTCTGGCATGCCTTGCCATTGTTCTTGCATAATTAGGGAGGAGGGAACAAATAAGTAATTTAATAAAGTAAGGAATGAAGACCTTACATTCTGAAAACTGTTCTAAAGAGAAAAAATATATTTAACAGAAAAGGGTAAGGATGGGATAAGGTAGGAGGAGACCACTGGTCAGTACACATGATACATTGATATAGGCCAAGATAGGCAGCAGAAAATCAGAAGTTCTATTTTCAGATTGTCCTCTCAGTAGATGTCAAATTGGATGTAGTTCTGCTAAACTGAGGAAAGTTAGATTGCTTTAAACGTGACATGAGCAGATATTCCCTTGGTTGTTGTAGTTCTTAGGAAACTGTACCTTGCAGTTGGTGGCAGAAGGATCATGCAGTGCTCCATTCATTCTGTAGACTGGTTTAAAGCAGTAATTAAATGTTATTTATGTGAGTGTATGTGAACTTAGAAACTATTGCTTCATTCATCTCAAAATGAAAGGCTCTGGTGGTGGCTCAAGTATGTGTTTGAGCAGCTGCTTTTGTCTTTCTCCTGTGTTAGTGAGAAATTTCATTGTAAGTAATAACTTTGTGGTATTATCTCTGCAGTGTGAATGTGTTTACACTGTTCAAACCAAGAAGCAGTGGAAGAACTCTTAAAGTTTTTAGGGGTTGGTTCTCATAAAAATTGAGCAAGGAATACACTTAAGTGTTTTCCATATGATATGCAGAATAAAACAAACGTTGTGTATTTCCCAGAGCAAAAAAGACTTGTAATTGTCAGATACCAGGAAAAAGTATGACCCAAACAGCTAGTGACTATCAGATGAAATTCTGTATTTGGTTCTTACAGAGAAAATGAGAATTACTCTCCACATAATCCTGTGATATGCAGAAACCTCCTTTTTCCTTGGTACCATTATATGCTACTTTGCTTTTACTGGCTGCTTCTCTATGAATTAAAAACTAAAGGTTCACTACATGGGTGCCCACACAATTCAAAAAATAATCTAAGTGCAGTCAGTTCTTGTCCATGTCTCAGCATTGATGGCTGTCAATAGCCATTTTGATTTAGGATCTTAGTTCTATTTCAAGGCAAACCCACTGACTTTTCTCTGAAATCTTTGCATCTCTCAACTGAAGCAATTACTGGTAGTGAAATCACTTCTTAGTCCATATCAGTGTGAAATCAGAAAAAATGGTATAAATCACCTCCAGTTCATGCTTAATTGCTGAATTTGATGTTCAAAGTTGAAGTTTTCCTTATGATGTCCCTCTCCTGGCCAGGTTATAATAATCAATCAGGGGGAAAGTCAGTAGCTACTTAAATTGCCTCTTGGTGGTACTTGATGGTTGTGGTAGCTCCCTGGGAGGTGAGGCTAGTTGGTCAACTTAGGTGGTGGTTTTAATTAACCTGTTTAACCTTGTCATGAAATAGACTTAAAATGAAGTTTTAATGAAGCACTTTAAATGAAGCACTTGCTGTCCATTAAGCTGACAGCTACTTTGAACAGATGCTCTCCTACCACATCAGTGCTTCTGCTGCCAGCCAGAATTGGTGTGACTGGGTCTCTTGTATGTTGAGAGTTGTCTTGTTTTTTGAGGATGATTTGTAAAAGGTTTCTCTCCTACAAACAGGCATTGTAGCAGCTCTCTGCACCATGCAGATCAGTAAGACTGAGCTGAAGCGAGAGCAGATTCCTCATTGTAACATTTCAGTGTAGTAGGATTTACAGTGAAGTTCTTCAGAGGAAGTGGTGCAAGTACTCCTGAGCTCTGCAGAATTCTCAAAATACTACTCCTCCAGCTGATTTTCATGCACTGTGAAGTGTATCCTATGTTCTTTTGTAGCACAGATACCATGGATGATAAGTTACTTTTTTACTGAAATGTCAGGGGTTTGTTTATTAAGGAGATATAAAGATGTTCCCATTGCACTTTTTTTCCTCTTCAGTGATATTTTTATTGCTGTCATGCAATTATGAGTTTTAAGGCACACAGAACAGTGTAACTTGTTTTTCTGAGGCAGTAAGAATTTTTTCTTTAAAAGTACCTCAGCAGTTGCATTCTTTCTTTGGCATTGATTCGTTAATGAAGTATGAAATATACTAAGCTGAAATATTATGCATGTATTTCATAATTCTTAGAAAAACTATTTATGCTGTAGATAATGAAAACCACTTTTTAAAAGAAGTTTTACATGCATGATACAAATTACAACGATGTTCCTTGATCTATTAATAAATATTTCATAATGTAGGAATACATTTTTGTAAGCAACACTGCAATCCCTTTTCTTTCAGTTCTGCTCATATGGCAGTCGCTTGATGGGGAGAGGGTACTATGTCTTTGACAGAAGATGGGACCATTTTCGATTCGCACTGAACTCCATGGTCGAAAAACACTTGAACTCTCAGATGTGGAAGTAAGTGAGATTTTTACACTTGGTGGGTAATTTATATTTTCAGTTCTGTAAAATTTAAACACTCCCTGGCCAGCATTTGTAAAATAATCTCTATTAAGGTGTAGCAGTAACGTGTGTACAAATTTTCTCTTGTGTTAAGGAATTCCTTCTGTTAAGGAATATACAGCCCAACAGAACAATCTCCTATTCTGATGTAAATTTCTGCCAGATTTAGGACTCTTTCTAGTCCCTAAGAATCCAGATTTCTGCTTAGAGTTTTATGCCTTTATCATGCCCCTGTATCACCCATTCAGGCCTTGCTATGCAAGATCATGAGTTGTAAGATAAGGAACTTGGTGCACATCTGTCTGTCTGTAAGATGGAATATGAGAGGATTTTATTCCACAGTGCCCTTACTGCTTTTGAGATCTTAAAATTCTGATTATACTCACTGTTGAAGCACCTCTCTATCACTTATGCAGACTCCAAGCACTGTAGCCTTTGACTACACAGATCCATTGAAATAGACTGCTCTTCTAAAATAGATGTTAATTCTTTTTTTAAAAAAAGTAATTAAAAGTTCATGGCATCTTCAGATAGGATTGATTTTTGGGGGTATTCTGCTATGGAATATGCATTCTTCTTCCAATGCAATGATGCTAAAGTGCAGCGTTTCATGTCACTGTTTATTATCAGGACTGTGTTATATTCAGTGGATGCCAGCCATTAGATAAACAAGGTTTGATTTTTGTTTAAATATATATTTTTAAGCACTAAAGCTTGGCTTATCTGACTAACCTGGTAACTTAATGATAGCAGTACCATTGTGCTAGGAGATAGAGTTTGGAAATGGTTGGTTCTGCCATAAAAGGGCCAGTTTCATGTCTGCTCAGAGATTGATCATACTCAGTCTGCTTTGTAAATATGTAAACTAGTGTCTCTCACCTTCCACAAATAAAAATATTTTTGTTTCCTTAAAAAAGATTAAAATTTGTTACCTATTGGCTTTGTTTGTCAGGAGAAAAGATGCTTGTGCATCTGAAAAAACATGTACCACCACTATACAAACTAGTACAGAAAACACTACTCTGTAGTAGTTATTTGATACCAGAAGTAAACAGGCCTTATCCTGCTCCTGCTAAACTTGATTTTAAAAGTTTTCCCAAATTTTAGCTGTTTATGTAATCTCTAATACTTTAATGAGCTCTAGCCATCCTCACTTTGTGTATAACACAGGAAGCTGACAGTGCCTAACCCCTGCTCTGTCCCTCTGGACTGACCCTGTGCTCCCCAGGCAGGGCTGGGGGTGAGGCTGCTCTTCTGCAGTGGCCAGAGGTACAGGGATGCAGGGCCACGTTCTCAGAGCTGTAACATTAACAAAGTACTCTTATCTCTGCTTCTCAAAGTACTTTGCAAGGTACTGTTGGCTCTTCTTTAAAAGAAACCTGAAGGACAGCTCTGATAAGCAGCTTTGTTTGCCCTGCAAGTGGCAGGCACTTGCTCATTTCTGGGCTGTATGTAATCCCTTATGTAACTGTGTCATCAACAATGTTCTATCCAAAAGTCTCCATAGGAGAAATACCTGGAGAGAACACTTGTAATTAGGATTTGATTTATGATAAAAAAGCACACTCAGGGCTGCTCTTTTATCATACTTCTGTGAGAGCAAGAGTAAGCTTTTAAAAATGGGAAAGGTGTTGGTAAGTGAGGATAACAAGGGCAGAGTTATGGGACTGTACAACTTCTTAGAAAAGAGAAATAGGATTAAACTGTGAATTAAATTTAAGTCTAAATAATGGGAAAAGCTCACATAATAGTTTTCCACCAGACATTATGAAGGTCTGGTTCTTTGATAACACCACATTAGATAAAATAATAAATGATGGCTGAATGGAAAGTAATTTGAATATATCCCACTAATTTCACAGGTAATATTATTATACTTTCTTCTCAAAAGAGTATTCAGCTGTTTATAAAGCTTATTAAGCTCTGTTTAATATTTTGTCAATTTTTCAATATCAGTGAAAATTAATCAATAATTTATCTGTTTAATCCCATCTAACCAGCTCTCAAATGAGCTGTTGGGATTTGGAAAGGGATGATCTTTCCTCTTTATGCTCAATGATTAAGTGTTTCACAACCTCCCAGACTGGCTCATTTACTTCCTTAATGAAATCTAACCTGTGAGTTTAGGTTGCTATTGAAACTGTTCCACAACTTGAACTTTGAAGCAAAACATAAGCAATTACTGAAACATAGTGACTAGCTATACATAGATGTACATAAGATATGTATAGGTGCCACTGTCAGACATTTTATTTGCATTTTTTAATTGTTTGGTAAAATAAGAAAAGGAAAAAGGAAATGAAATTTGTAATAATGTGTCTAAATTGTAATTCTGTGCATTTAATTGCTGTATGTAGTTAATAGAGTAGAATAGGAATCAAAATTATCATGAACTAAGTTTGCCTTTTTGAATAAATTAATGGAAATCATTTCCTATCTGCATTGTTTGGATGGAATTTTTAATGTATCTCTCTTCTTTTTTTTTTCCCTTTTCTTTTCTACTTAGAAAAATTCCTCCTGCGGCAGACAGTCCCATGCCTTCTCCAGCAGCACATGTCTCCACTCCTTTTCCAGCATCACTCTTACAGCCCTTCAGCAACCCCAGTGCAGTGTATATCCCTTCAACACCTATCAGTTCAAGGATCACTTCTTCTTACATAATGACATCAGCCATGTTATCAAATGCAGCCTTTGTGACAACGGCAGAGACAAATTCCATTATGTCACATACCACAGCTTTTCCTCACGTGGCTGCAAGCCTAAGTATCATGGACTCAACTTTTAAGGCGCCATCAGCTGTGTCACCAGTGCCAGCAGTCATCCCTTCCCCATCCCACAAGCCATCCAAAACAAAAACCAGCAAATCCTCAAAAGTGAAAGACCTGTCATCTCGGAGTGATGAGTCTTCGAGTAACAAAAAGAAAAAGCCGCAGTCGTCGTCTTCGTCGTCGTCATCATCCTCGTTATCTTTGCAGACATCTTCCTCATCTTCATTTTCAGGGTCCCACAAAAAGAACTGTGTCCTGAACCCCAGTTCAACGTTGAACTCCTATCAGGCAACATCCTCCTATAACAGTGTGTCTGTGCACAATACCAATAATGGAACAAGCCCACTCAGTGCCAAATCGGAGCCCTCAGGACGGACTTCATTGTCGAGTAGTTCAACAGACTCAGTGAAACACATGAGCATGGTAGTGAGCAGTATTGACTCTTCTAATCTGTCTGTATCTTCTCTCGTGCACCACTCAGGGGACCACTCCCTGGGAGCACATAATGCAGTGTCTTCTCTACCCCTTTCTTTTGACAAATCAGAAGGAAAAAAACGTAAAAACTCTAGTTCTAGTAGCAAAGCCTGTAAAATCACTAAAATGCCTGGTATGAATAGTGTTCATAGAAAGAGCACTGCCAACCTTATTTCTGCGGTGCCAGATCCTACAAGCAGCTCCATCTCTCGGCAGGTAAGGGACTCTTCCTGTTATTTTTTTGCAGATCATGTCTGACTTCCTTGAAATATTTCATGCATTCTGAAAAGAAAATACCACATTTGCTTCAGATGGGTTTTCATCACACAACTTACTTTCTAAGTTAATATAGAAGCGTATTTGTATTTGTTTTGTATCAGTCACAGAAAGATGTTTTGGGAATTAAAAAAATTATATATATATACTTTCTCAAAATATTTTTATGAGATTTTTTTATTCAATTATTAAAGTAGCTATTTGTATCTCTGAAAGTAAAATTCAATGTCCAGAATGGATAAATAATTTTTAGAAAAATATTTCTTCTTAATTCTCATCTCTGTGAAATAAATTGTGTTATGAAAACAGGAAGATGAGAGTCAGAATTTCTGTTTATTTCTTTTCCCAAACTTGTTGCTGGTTCATTTTCTAGTGTTCTGCAGGTCTCTTCATATCTCTTCTGTAAAACGCATCTACCTTCCTCCTGGGGAGAGTCTGAGGTGCCTGACCTCAGATGTTGTTTCCTGCTTGAAACTGGAAAAATTAAGAAATTAAAGTCCTAACTAGATGGCCTTTAGTGCACATTTGGTTACCTTCTGCAGTGTACACGTGTTCACAGAATATCAAAGTCAGTGCAGCAGATAAGGTTACACACACTCTCTTCATTGATAGCAGCAGAGCTTTGGCTCCCCTTTCTGTGGTGCTAGAGAAGGACTAAAGTAGATGTGACGTAAGATCTGGTGGGAAAACTGCCAATACAATCTCTGTAGTGATCTCCTGTTCCATTCTGCTGCTGTGCCCAGTGCTGTGCAGTGCACACAAAACAAAGCTTGGCCCTGGCATCTGGAAGACAAAGCCATAGACAGTAGGATGCCTCAGAGAATCCAGAGAAGGTAGCTTAGGAATTATTTTTTTTTTGTGAAACTTTCATTTCCTAAAGATACTGCACATAAAAACAAGTGGAATTTGGAAAAGAAGATGGTAAGGGCAAAGCAATCCATAAGTAATATGGCAGAAATGGGAGAAGAAAAAAGGAATAAATGAATCCTGAAGCTGATATAGGAGACAGAATGAAGGTCTCATAGAATGGCCTAGCAGGTATATTTTCTCTTCCCTGCTTCCAGCAGAGATGCAGCAAAGATGACTTGTTTGGCTTTTTAAAATGAAGTAGTGGCATTGTCTTTCTACTGTAAGCCTCTTAAATGTGTCCTGCAATCAGAACTGATCTTCAAGTAACTGAAGTCAGCAGAGGTTGCTGTAAATTCTTCCTTCTGTCACACAATCTGAATTTTGAAACATATGTGCCCAAAAAGATTAAATTGCCCTGAGGTTTAAGGTGTCAAATAGAAAGGAAAAATAAGTGCAAACCGGTGCTTTGGTACTAACATGGGTAGTAGGAAATGGATTGTATCATCCTTTCACAGGACATAGACTGTATCTCTAGCTAGTGCAGTGTGAGGAAATCTTACAGAGGAGGTTCTGAGTTCAAATTCTGAGCTCCCTCAGGATCAAATCTGCTCCTTTGTGTCATTTCTGTTTCAATTTGTGATGTATTTTATCTTGTTGCACAGTAATAGAAGTAAATAAACCACAAGAAATCAATCAGAGGTCTTTGCTGAATATTTGTAAAAATGTAATTCTGGCTAATATTTGTGTCTTAAGTAAGAGGTTTAATATTTATAATGAGTGTTACAATATACAGATATTTAAACATGTTTCATATATTTTTTATATTTTAAATATATATTTATATTCATATGTATGACCAGGTGCATACATGCTTATATGTGTGTGTATATATGTAAAAGTTGGTCATGCTTTCCTCTTATACTGCTGGTTTTTGGAGCTACAGCAGTAGTCAGAAATAGGAGGTAAAATGGAGTTAATTGTATTTCAGAAGTCTGGCTGGCAGCTAATTGTCTTTGTGACAAGGGTACTGTATGCAATACAACATAAATAGAATTTGTACCCATTTAAGCAGATGGGTCAAATAATATTACATATTCTACATGTGTTTATTGAAGCTCTGGAGAATGCAAGACTTAAATTCCCTTTTAAGCTGTGCTGTTTGACTTGCTGTGTTCTAGAAATGCAACTACAATAAAAATCCCCCACAAAAAAATGGGGTGGCTTACAATCTTGCTCCTGTTCCTTCATGTAATAGGGCAAATTGGAGAGACTAAGAAAGAACACAGCAACAGATGATAGGCTCAGGTATAGTTTTCTTATTTAATTCTACTCTAGACCAGATAGATAGTAACTGGAAGTGTTAACCAGGCTTTTGAAGTACAATTTATTTTTAAAAGACACTGGGGAAAAAAAAGGGTCTGAGTTTTGGCCTCCCACTTGTACTTTTGAAATGGTGCTTCCCATAATTCAAGACCCAAGACATCTGGGAACCTTTCCTTAATTTCAGAGTGCTGTACCTGTTCAGGCTGTGTGACTATTTCTCCATTTAAAAGGAGAACATGTATTTATTATGAAGGGGTTTATGAATGCTCTAATGCTGTATGTAGAGAAGAAAGATTTGCAGATGTGTCCTGATGTTCTGAATGACCAGGAAAGATAAAAGGTTGTGTATGTTCAGTCAAGATTTGTAGTTGAAGAATGTTATTCTCTAGAGAACAGCAGTGACAGGCAGAACGAGCTGAAGAGAGCAGCACAGGCAAAGGCCTATCCTTTTGATCTCCATGCACCATGGGAGCACCTTCAAAACTGGCTGTAAATACAAACTTTAAACATTTATTCTGGATAGAATGTGAGCAGAGAACACTGTTTCAATCTCTGTGTGAGAAGGGGCAGGTGTGGAGAGGAAGAGAGAGGCTGCCTTTCACTCTACATGAAATGGCAGAATAACAAACAGTTTCGGGGAAGGGAAGGAGAAAGCTGCTCCTGTGAAAGCCCTGCCACAGCCCCACCAAGTCAGCAAGAAACTGCCTACTGCATTTCTCACTCCTTGGGAGACAGGTCCTTGCTACCTCTCCTTCAAAGGATTTAAATGATGCTACTTGAAGTCAGTGACTTTGTAAACAACTATTCACACTGCAGTCATCTGCCATTTGCAGACAGGTGTCCATGGTTAATTTTTATCAGTCTTGTAACCCCTGAGGAGCTACTCCTCTGACTCAACAGCTGTGTCCCTTCTTGTATCACAGCAGAAACATCTACACCATGTTTACAGGTCATTGTAGAAAAACCTATGTCAGGCTGCTCTTGCAGAGTGCTGTAAACTCACAAACATTGAAACAAGCAGATGGAATATTGCAGTATTCTAACTAAGTACTTTTAAAATGTATGTATGTGTGCTACAATTTACATTCATTCCCAAAGAAATTCTCTGATGCAGTAAATGGATACAAATGCAAATTTGAACTCTGGAGTTTGGTTCATGTGATTAATATTTGCTTTATTGAGTAATGATATATGGAAAAAAAATGGAATAACTTAGGGCATGCTCTGGTGCTTGGTCACTTGGATTAAGCTCCCCAGGAGTGGGGAAGGTCTCCTGGGGAGGATCCCATGACCTGGAGCACTCAGGGCTCTCTGAATAGCTGCTCTAAGTGACTCCAGTAACTAGAGAAACCAGTATTTCAGTCTAGAGAGCTGGGGGAGTTACAGTTTATATTCCCTCAGCAACTGTTTTGTGTGCTGTTTTCTGACCTGTAACAGTATTTATGTGCCTTTTAAGGCTATTTAAAATATACAGGCTGTGAGAGATAATGATGATTCTATTTGAAGCATATCTTTTGCAAAAGCAAATTACAAGTGGTCCAAATGCAACGTGATTAGTACCATGTTCCACAGGGAAGGGAAGGCCATCACCAGCATCTGAATTAACTGACAAATATGCCTCTCAATACTGCTCAATTAATGTTTTTCAGATTGGAAAAAATAGCAGTGTAGCTTTGTCACAATCCAGTCCTTCGAGTACATCAAACCCAGTACACAACAGACAAGTAAGTTGCTTTTAAAAAAGTGTACTTAAGTAGTCTGTAAGCAGTTTTGAAACATTGTATACTATAAATCCTTAAAATACAATTTTTTTATGAATACAGTTCTTTATAGAAGCTGCCTTTCAGTGAACTAATACTAGATTTCTCCTCTCATGTAATTTTTTTCCAGCTTTTTTTCACTCCAAGAATTATGAATTACAAATTTTTGCTTGTTTTTCACCACCTGTATTGTGGCTCAGATTGGTTCATGTGCTGCTCACTGGCTGTTCTTTGGTGATAGAGGCTCAGCAGCAGCAGCAGATCTCTGTGGGTTTTTCTATCCAACTCCTCCTGCTGAGCAAAATGGCCCAGCAGAGTCCCCAGGCTGGCACAGGAGGGACAGCATTTAAAAACAGGCCAGAAGGGAAGCAGCAAAGGGAGAGAAACAGAACAGAGAAGATGAGGCACTTAACTGTTCAGAGAAACTAATCTGAAAGCATAAGTAACCCAGGTGTAAAGTGAGCTCTTCTTAAGCAGGCTATGAGAGTTGGATAATGATAATAGATGCTGTAACTCAGCTTTTCTGATCCAGCCCTCATGTGTCTGGAGGACTGCTACACTGGTTTATTTTAATATAACATAATGGTCCCTACTATTTGACTCTCCAAGTTGAATACTTTATTGAGAATTTAATATCAAGTTCTTTAGTGTGAAAGGGTTTCCCACCTCAGCAAGTTATAGTCACAAGTAATCCAGAGGATTTTTCTGCACTGCCAGTGTCTTAGAATTCTGTTATGTATTCTGGTTAAATTATGCATGAATAGTTATTCCAAATGGTTGTGCTGCTGAGTTTCTGCTGTGTATACACAGGAAAAGAGTAGTAATGATAATCCACCACTGTAGGCCCATTCAAAATAATCTGAATCACTCATATCTTGAGATGAACTGCCAAACAGTAAATTTTATTTTTTTTCCTCACTGCTGAATGCAAAGCAATGTATGTATGGAAGAGCTACTCTGAAGGGAAAAAAGTGGAAAGTTTCTTCATACTTCTAGGGAGTAGCATTTTCCTGTGACACTGTCATCCAACTGCCAGTGACAAACTGTTCTGAAGAGCAAAACTGTTTTTGTTTTAACATCTTGCTCCTGTTTTAGTATAATATACACACTACCCGAGGAGCAGAGCTTGTTGGGATCTGTTGCCTGGATCCCATGGGGAAAACCTAAGAGTACAAAACATTAATTTTGTGTCAGCTCTATGTAAACTGAGATTATTGCAGAGCTTTTCAGCTGCCTCTTTTCATAACTTTATCAAAAATAAAAGTGTTTGCTTGTTTTAAGCCCCACAAACTTTATTTTAAATAATATGTTTCTGTCAGTTTGGTAGTTGGATGTAGAGCTCAAAATACAAACACAAAAAGAATCTAGTTGATACTAAGTTTTAATAAACTTTTTTTTTTTAACATACACAGGATTTTAGTATTTGGAACCATTAATAATGATTCCCTGTTTAAAAAATGCTTGTCACTGTCAAATCTGAGCTGCTTTGTTGGCAGCTTTTATCTCCAATCTAGCAATTGAATAGTCTCTAAAGAAAATTTCTGTCTTAAACGATGCTGTAATATTTCACTATAAAGGTGTTAATAATTAGGCAACAATAAGTGGATCTATAAGTATGTGCTGTGTCAGTAAAGGTTTTACTGTGGAAGCTGAGCTCTCTTGTTTTGAATGTTAATGTTGCTATAACCATGATAATCAGGGAGTCCAAGTGGAGCAAAGTCTGTAGGCAGAGACAATCTCTGCTATACACCAGGGTTTATAGTTGGAAGAATCTGGCAAGTTTTCATGAATACATCACAACAACAGGCTTTGAACAATGCAGTTGGAAGCAGAGTTGCAGCTGCCGAGCTGAATGTGCATATGGAGCAGTTCCTCTGGGCTGCCTCCGCCGCCTTCCCTGGCCAGGCAGCCTGGCAGAGCTGTCTGCCCCAGCAGAGGGGGGCAAAGGGAAGGGAGAGGGGCCCATAACTCATCACAGGCATGAGTGGCTGGGTGAGAACGTGGCATTTGGAAAACTGCGTTGGGCTGTAAACCTGGGCACAGTCCAGCTGGGAGAGCTTCCCTCTGGCCTTCCCAAAGCGGCCGGTCGGAGCGCGAGGACACACAGCAGTGCTGTGAAAGTCACCTGCCACCCCTAACAGAGGGTTTCACCTTACTGAGTCCTGAGCTGAAGGTGGCCTCTGGCTGTTTTGCTGTCACAGGAGTAGCTCCATGTGTTGAAGTTCGCTCAGGCACTCCCATGGGACTGGTGGATCATGAGAATTGTTGTGGGCCTGTCAGTTCTCTCCCGTTGAATTAAACTCCATCAGGTTAAACTCAAACAGATTCTTCTCAATTAATGTTTAATATGAATATTGCTGCCCCTCTTTGAGACCTGAACTTGGGATTGTATACATAAAAGCATGCCTGTTTTTCCAACTATTATTGTTTTAGTAAAAGAAATACTTTTCTCTACAAAAACTACTTGATCTTTAACAAAAATTAATGGAATGGTAGTTTTAGAGTCAAATTATTTGTGCCTGTATGTATTAAAAGTTTGTTTTCTCCAGATTTTATTCTTGTTCTAGGTTTTTAACTAATCAAGTCTTTTTGTCTTCATAGTGCTTTTAGGTGCCTGAAAGTGTTAACACTTCAAGACCTCAGTATGCGGTGGTTTTTAAATACTGAGTAACTAGATCATTTTATTAAGGGAAGGTGACAACGTGTATGCTGTGTGAGGATTCCTTGTGCATGAAAACATGCTGTGTAGAGGAAAAGATTCTTCAGAGTTGTCGTCTAATTGCTGCTCTTTATTTGTAATGATAACCAAGTTAATGAACATGAGATTCACCAAAGCTTACTAAAGTCAGACCGTCCCAAAAGGAAACATGCCGTTTATTCCAAGCAGTTCCTTTTCTTAAAGGTCTAATGTAGTCAGTAAACAGGGAGGAAATTTAGTTCAGGGACTTGAAATAAATTCCTGCTTTGAGTACTGTCAGCCACAGACGTTATTGAAGTGTTTTATACCAAAAGACATTGTGTGATTTTGAACCTGGCTCTGGTTTCTCTTTTAGAAGACATCAAACCGGACTGGTAGAATAAGGACTCTTCCATAACAAGGAAAAGGAACCAGCCTATAATCTCTAGCTCTCAGCAGCCCTACTCCACAGGGTTTTTCTTTTCTATGTCCTGCAGATGGATTTAATCTTTTATGAATTTGTGGTTTTAAAGAGAATTAAATTTACAGAAAACTGTAATAGTGATTTGTTTAGTTTTTCCACTTGTATTTGCCACTGATCTGTGCGTTCTGCTTGGTTATGTTTCATGCCTTTTAAAGCTGTTAGCGTTGCAATGCTCCCCTTGTTTCCTAACCAGAACACAATGGACAT
>VZTB01005582.1:1025915-1048909 GCA_013397245.1 Thryothorus ludovicianus | reverse complement strand
AAAAAAAAAAAAAAAAGAATCCAGACAGATCATGATTTGAATTTATTTAAAGGATCTCCAAATTTTTTCATTAAATAAAAATTACAGTAATTCTGTATTTAAGCTTGTCCTATGGATAAAAATTGAGTGCATTTCTTAGTAATTTGCAAACAGCTGGGGCACTGCAACTTTAGGGACTAATCCTGATTGGTGCTCTGTACCTACAGCATTTAATAATTTCAGTGGGAATTCTGAGTGTTCAGCCTCTTCCAGGATCAGGCTCTTAAGGAATCTATCCTTCAATCAATGCACAGCAGAATTTTGCACCAAACTGTAATTACTGTTATCAGGGGCCCAGTGTGTAAAATCCCCATATCTTGGGGGATTTCCAGACCCTTAAGAACACAGCACTTGATAACTCCAGTGAGCAGTTTGGGTTTGCGAGGACGGGAGTTGAGCGGATTGGCTTGCATTAATAGAATTGCACTGACAGTGTTTCTTATAGGATTACTGAATAATTTTTTTAATAAAATATAGATTTTATAATCAGGAAGCCAATACTAGGTACTGGAACCATAGTACAGAGGAGTTAATTTTTATTTCTACAGTGTTAAAAGTGCACTTATATGCTGGTTTATTTACATCTTGGGGAAAGGCGAGAGACTGCAAATAGGGAGATTATTACTACTTTCTTTTTTAAAAAAAGAAGGGTTAAGGCAAATTTTAAGACTAAAAATGTTTAAGCAATTATAAACAAGGCTAGACCCTTTGAAAAAAAGTTTAGAAATATTCTTAAAATAAATTTTTATAGTGTTAATTTTGTAATAATTTATGTTTTGCTATACTTCAGAGCTAACTGACCGGTATAGTTTCAGAAACAGTATGAAACTTAGGAAAGTTTAAGCAATGTTTATATTTTTAAAATGTTCTTTGAATTATGTTTTTATTGTACATTTCTTCAGACTGAAAAATGTGTACATATCTTTGTTATTTTTGCACAATTTTTGTCTTGTTCAGTTTTAGGAGCAGTACTATGTTGATTTTTTTTTTAATTTATTTTGAGTTATAAAACTGCAGGATTTTAAAAATCTCAGTAACAAAGTCATCCTCTGTAATCAATGAACTGCTATTTCTAGTTGTTGAGGGAAAACAGTGGTTGTGAGATTCAGTGGTTGCTTCTGAGAAATAATGCTAATCAGTGACTGAAGGAGCAATTTTGTAGTTTTAGGAAGCTTTAGCTGTTTCCATGCATCTTTTAATTGGAAAGCTGAATTATGGAGCCTGTCCTTTGAATGCTGCTTAAATTTTATTTTCAACTGGCTTACACCTGACAGCATTTCAGGAAAGTTAAGCACGAAGTAAAATCCCGTGGTGTTCTTTCATCATCAAAGAATCGTTATTTAATTAAACGTATGGGAAATTTTAGCCTGCAAAATGAAACGGAAGTAAACCTTTGGGAAAAAGCAGATACAAACTGGACCAGCCTATAATGCATTCTTAGTGTAGCATTCACTCATAGTTCTTTTTCTTCCCCATTTGCCTGAAAACCTTGTGATTTGTTTCCAGCAATAGAGGCTCAGAAGCTTTGGTTGTTCCATACGCAATGCATAGGCCCGTCAGCCATAAAAAGCGACTTGGATAACTTGTATGCCTTCTTTTGTATCGATGTAACAATTGTACATAGTGCTGATCGACCTTTGTAGAGAATAGTTTATACAGCATATTCTATTATTGCTGATTCTCAGTGAACTATTGTTTTAAAAAAAAAGAAGAAAAAAAGAAATTTTTCTATTTACACCTTATATTTTGTTATGCTGTTGACCCATGGCACTTTAACAAAACTCTGTGGGTTTTGCATAGCTGGTCAGTCATGGGATATATTAAATAACTGTTGTTGCACAGAAATGAATTTGCACCTGCTATATTGTGCTTTCCTACTACAGATTTTAGAACCTTTTCCAGAAGACTTTTGAAGAAAGCATGTCCAATCATTCTAAGAAAAAAAAAAAATGCCATACTTGTACAGCCAATTTCTTTTCTACAATCCATATTTTGTAACACTAAGTATTTTCATTCTTTGTCCTGCACCTTTATGTATTAGCAGTATCAAATAGAATTCATTCCATGCTTGTGATAATTGTAAGCAGAATAAATGTCTAAAGTAGGTGTAAATAGTAAATTCTATGGCTTACAGTTTAAAAAAGGAAAACCAGAACAAACATGTATCTGATTGATACTGCCATGGTTCAACACCGGGCCTGGAGATATTCTCTAGTGAGCGATTGTATTTTTTGTTTTTTGCTTTATTATTATTTTTTTTTGTAACATGGCTTTGTAAATAAAATAATTTATATGTTTGTAAGAAACAGATGGGGTTTGTCATTATTTCTCTTTGCAAAGCAAAAATGGTGTGTATTGCAACGCTGCCCTTTCTCTTCCCAGAGGCTGAAATACCCTTTGCAGATGCCCTGCACTGAGAATTGCAGGGTAGTTCAAAAGATCTGCCCAGCTTTCTGTGCAGGGCTGAATTGCCCTGGGATTATTTTTGGCATTCATGTCTAAAATATTTCTGTATTTACATGTCAAGACACGTGCAGCGATCAGCTACTGAGGTTTTTTGCACTGGTAAACCATTTTTAAATTCCTTTGCTTAGCTGAATGCATTTTCTCATTCCTTATCAGTGTAAGAATTAACTTTGTTACAGCTGCTAGATTTAGGAATTCTCACTTCAATGGGCAGTACAAATTTATAACCAGTCTTTTTATCATCGTTAATACCAAACCCGCAGCTCTTATCTAGGCGTTAAGATTCTTGTTCTGTGCAAAGCCTGTTCCAATTACAGATCAAATGAGACTTAAATTGTTCATTGGCTCGACAGCTCTGCAGAGAGGATTGCAGTTTTTTCTCTCACAGCCACCCTCTTCTGCAAGTCTGGGGAAGATGAACATTTTCGTGCTCCTTTTATGAAGTATCTGGAAACTGTCTTGGAGACACTGTAGGGAAGATGCTCACAATTACAGTACCTTCTTTAAAATTTGGATTGCAAGCTGCATTTTTGTGTGCACACACTCAGAACTGGCAGAGGAGATGGGAAGCTGGGCTGCCTTGCAGAAAAAAAGAAATGAAGGAGGGAAATTTTGTTTTCTAGGTAAACAGCTTTTCGTGTGATGTCTTGCACTTTCTGATACCTGTCACAAAAACTAATCCTGAATTTCCCTTTTTACTGTCAAATTAATGTCTTGATCTGAGATACTTTTATTTTGAAAGCTTTTTTTAATTTAGTTTATCTTTTCTATTACAGAAAAAAAAAATATCATGAAGTAGCAGTAGATGCTGAAGTTTCATCTGATAAAAATGGTCCCTATGTGTGGCTAAAGAGTAACACTGTGTTCATAAGATGCTTTGCTATTTCTAGCAGCCATTAGAAATTAAAAGCACAGCCAAGAAAACAGAATATGGCTGATATATTAGTTGCTTGCCATCATTGCCTATGGCCAGCAAAGGCTGAAGACCACTGACTTTACTGCCCAAAAATGAATCAGTAGTTTTTCAGTTGTTGTGGGCTTGTTGGAATGATCTTTAAGCTGTTCTCGTATTTGGAGTTGGGTTTCCCCTCCCTTTTTTTTGGTTATGCACAAGTATTTTGCTTGTAGCACTCCTCTCCTCTCCGTATTCTCTAATATGTTCTAATTACCACCAATTTTAGAGGGAAGCAGATCACACTGTAACTTCTTTATTCATTGCACTTTCACTTTTATGCTTCTGTTTTTACCATGGAACTATTTATTTTCCAAGAAAGTCATTTCTATGTGCAGCCAGGATCTGTTTTATTCTTCCAAATCTGTCAGGATTCACAATTGGAAAAAATGCCAAATACTGATTCCAGAAATATTTGGAGGAGAGTCATACAACATTCAGACTTCAGAACAGAAGAATGTTTATTTCATGCAAATTTTTCTATGCTGTTTTGCTCCTTGAATATTTCCTGAAAGCAACTATTCAAAGCAAATGCAGATGTCTTTTAAAAGATACTTTCCTAAGTAGAAGAAATCTAAAGCTGATCATTCAGCAACAGGTCCCAGTCTGCCCTTTAGAGGATTCATGGCAGATGGAGCTGAGCTCTTCTCGTTTTGTAATGCACCACAAATGACAAAATGACACAGGCTGGATTCTTTTGTGTGGGGTGTTTGTTGTTTATGACTGACCCAGAAATATTTAGCTCTAGTCTATGATCTGTTGTCCCTACAGAAAGGAGAAGAGAAGCTTTAGGGGAAGTTTGCCAGCAATGATAATCAAGATCCAGGAGAATTTGATCTGAGGGTTAGGACACCAGTAAGGATTTGACATGGGGCACTGCCTTCAGCTGTGCCCTTTGCTGATTCCCCAGTTGTGACATGAAGCTCTGAAATTCTGTCTGGATTTGATTAACTTGGAGCAGTTGCTGACATGGTTGATGTGACACCACAAGGGTAGTTTTTCAGAAAAGCTGTCTGTCCTGGACAAAGAGCATTTACAGAATCCACAGGTGTGGAAGCCTTTGGTGTAAGTACAAAGAACAGTCTGCTGAATGCAGGTGCAGCCCTGGGTGTCTGTGTCAGCTCATTTCCAGCCTGGCCCTACCGATGAAATGGGGATGGAGGAGACACCACTGCAGAGGAGAAACCATCATCCCTTCCCAGTGGGAAATTTCCTCAGTGCTGGTTTGGAGAGCTGTGCACAGGTGAGTGAGATAGGTCACCACTGGGAAGTGACTACACAGGCTCAACCTCTTTGTCTTCCCCACCACAGGTGCAGAATATATATATATATAAATATCTGTATATATCTTGCCTCAGTTCTAAGCAGTTCTCAACAGCCTCTGCAAGAAACCTTCCCCTCTGGTCAGCTCTGCCCTTAAACTGCAATTATTTGCCTTCCTTTTTCTTTAGTTTTTTTCTTATTTTTGACCCATAATCAGTTGGAGGGTTTTGTGGTGTGGTTTCTTGGGCATTTGGGGGTTTTGTTGTTTTTACAATCTCGCCTTGAGCTACTCCTTCCATGTTACATTTTTTTTAGGATTTATGTTTGTAACACCAACAAGGGCTCTTCCTGGTAACTCTGCTTTTACAAAGTACTGACTGAAGTGACTACAGAGTAGATGTATGGATTTGCAGTCAAGTACAGGAAAATACAGGGGTTACTCTTCAGAAACATGAACCTTTGGAGATGCACAATCCATACTTCTGCTTCCTAACTGCATGCCCACCTTTTTGTGGCTCATGAACTGTGGGGTGTCAGAGACACTGAGGCAATGTGATGGACCTCTGATCTCTCCCACCCTGGACAGTGTGAACTCATTCTACAGATACTGCTGGAATAAAAGCATCTGTGCTTTGAAGAGCTATGGGATCAGAGCCATACTTAAACAGGGAAATAAGCTGTACATCTCAAAGAATGCAGGCTCTTGCTCAAGAAACTTCTTTTTTCCCCTTTGCCTTCAGCAGGAGTACCAACCATAGTTCCAGGAAATCATTTTTGTAGCTTCTCAGCTGACTGAGAAGTGGACAGTTCTGTGACCGTAAAGTCTTCTGATATCAAGCTAGACATTTTGTGACTTACTTCTCCTTAACTCAGAAACAAGAAGTATTTTTGTAATTCCTGATTTATTTTTCCCAGTACATGATTTCTGATGGCAGGTTTAGTCTTCATTTTGCAGCAGGTTTAGTCTTCAATTTGCAGCTGACTGGGGAAAAAAAATAAAAAGCCGACATTCACAGCTTAGACTGATGACTATGGGTTCTTGTTCTTGTGGAGAGGACTGGGATGGCACAAGTGGTGATCCAGCTACTTCTGTAGTACACCAAGGACAATTTTTTGACAGAAGGGCTCAACAAGCTGAGTGAGGCTGTGCTAGACGTGCTGCTCACACATAAGGAAGGGCTGCTGGGAGCACTGACACTGGTGGCAGCCTTGGCAGCAGCAACTGCAGCATAGCAAAGCTTAAGATTCTGAGAGAAGTGAGGAAGATAAATAATTGAATCGCAACCCTGGAATTTAGGAGGGCAGACTTTGTCACCTGCAGACATTTTGTTGGCAGAATTCCACAGAAGACTGACCTTAAGGGCCCAGGAGAGCTAGCTGAAGCACAGGAACAGCCCATAATGATCTGCAGGAAGCTGAGCAGAGAGAGGAGAAGGCCAGCAGGGCTGAATGGAGAGTCTGAGGCAAAAGGCAAGTACACAGACTGTGGGAGCAGGGGTGGACTACCCTAGAGGCATGCTGGAACAGAACAGGCAAGCCAAAGCTCAGCTGCAGTTGGAATTAGTGAGGGATGTGAAGGACACTTCCAGTACATTAACATGGAAGGAAAAGTAAGTAAAATGTGGGCCCCACTACTAAGCTGGTGACAGAGGACAGGGAGGTGACAGAGGTACACTCACTGCTGCATTTGCTTTAACTGGAGAGGTCTGTGCTCAGAGCTTTGGGCATAGTTTGGGCACTGAGGTGCTATCCCCAGGACATCTGAGTGAAGGACTGCTTATCCTGCATCTCTAGGAGCCTGTGGGAAAAGCTGGGCTTGATTCACGTGTACAGGCTGATACCATCCCTGTGTAGCTGAGCACTGGAACATGGAGCAAATGATGTTGTGGATTGTCTATTCTGGAGACACCAAAAACTTGATAACCTGAGCTGTCTTTGAAATTAGCTCAGTTTGAGGAGGAAAGGGAGTTGACCACATCATCTCCAGAGGACAATTACAACTTAATTATTCTGCTGTTCTGTACAGTAAAAACAACAAAAAAGTGGTTCTGGCTGTTGGGATAATTAATACTCAGAAGCTCAGTATTTCTGTAGTTCAGCACTGTGCTCTGTAAATGTACAGTATAAAATGCCCTGATGAGGAACTCACCTGTATCTTGAAGTCCTTGGGGACACACAGAGAGGGAAGGTGCAGGGAAGCTCTTCCAGGGCAGCGACAGCAATGGCAGCAGCAATCCCTACAGCTGCCCCTTGGCTCCCCAGCACAGTGCAGCCCAGGGCCCACGGTGAGGAGCAGCAGAGCCTTTGAGGAGCTGCTCTCAGCAGCTGTGTGCACACGAAGCCCGTGGCACATCTGGGATCTTTCCCAGCCCAAATTGCTCCTGTCTCTTCCCACAGCTCTGGACTTCAGTCTTCTGACTCTCCCACTTGAAAGACCATGTGCACCTGCCTGTTCTCCCCTGCAATGGTTGCTCTGGAACCAGCTGCACACCTGACCTGCAGTCCCTGTTTCTCTTCATTACAGCCCTTAAAGGCTCACTGTAGTCTATTTAGCCCTATTAAATTAGATAAAATTCTTAAATTACTGGTGATATTCTGTAGAAGGCTCAGCTTCTGTCACAACAGGTATTAAGCCTTTTAAACAAATCTAATTTATATAACCAGGACACTTTAAACAGATGAAAATAATTTTGTCCTTTAGTTCTTTATTAAAACTCATTTAGCAGCATCTCTATAATGGAATCAAAATGCTTTCAGATGTTTGTCAAATCCTGTTTTTCTCAGCTACTAGAAGTTCAATTTCCTTTACAATAACCCATACAACCTCCTTACAAATTATCCTGAACTAACATACTTCTAGGATACATATATATAGCTGGTACTATCATTATATGAACTGAGAATAATAATTTATTATGTAAATCATAAATACATGATTCAATATCAGAATATTTTTTCAAATAAATAAATTGTGCTTCCTTAATAGTGAAATAGAATTTTTAAACATACATTTCTAGTTGTAAATCAAATTGGGATTTGTTCTGTTTAGTGATTTTTTTTTTTAACCATTGATCAGGGAGACACACTTAAATCTGTAATTCCTGGGCTTATTCTTAAAATTTTAGCCTTAATGTGTATTTCATACTGGTTGTCTTTGTTGAGTACTAAACATCCTTTGCCAAATGCTGGTTTCTTTTCTGTCAAACACTGACCTACCTACCTACCAGTATTTCATTTGCTCCTTCTTTTCCTGTCAATTTTCCTATCCTTAGGTTCTCATTTTCAGGAATGTATTTTCCACATCTTTATTCTCCTCTGCTGACCAGCTCTTCTCCTGTTTGGACTTCTCCACATTTCAGCATTTCACATTCTACTCTTTCTCCTATGGCTCTTTTTTAGGAAAAATTTTTGCTAATGCTTTGTAAACTCTGCAGAAGGGCATAGCAAGACAGACACAGGAATGGGTTCAGTAACTATGGAAAGTTTTACTTAGGAAAAGGAGGTTTCCACCACTGCCTGGCAACTGTCATAAGAGGCAACTTAGAAATCTACAGTTCCTCTAGCCCTAATTGAGACTCAAAGCAGGTAGCACAGTCGGTTCAAAATAACAGAGAGCAAAGACAGCACATGGCTGGAAAATCTGCAGCTTTGGATGCTGCCTTTCTCCCATTTCATCTAAGAAAAAAATAAGTGAATTCTATTAATGTCTTGTGATATTTTAGGTTTAGCAAATAGTTAAATATATTTAGCACTAGACTTTTCACAGGAATACTGTTCTTTTTACTATATGCTCATTTATCATTGCCTGATTTTATTTGATGGCAGATAGTTATATCTTTGTAGATTTCCATATTTATTTATTTTTTTTTTTAGTGGGACACTTGATTATAGTATTAATAGTGGGTAATACAGTCAAAAACTTCTTTGATGTCGATTCTCTGTTTGCACAGGCTATGCTGCAAGACTCAATAATTGTTTTAAAATGTAAATTCTCTTACTCTCTGTCGCTGGCCACTGGTTTTGCAGCTGGCACGGGAGTGGAGCACCGGGAGCATCCTGGCAGCGCTCCCACTGCGGGGATGGAGCAGGGCTGTGCCTGGGGAGCGACGGCAGGCGAAGAAGGTGCCGCCGGTGGAAGGAGCCGCGGCTGGAGGTGAGAACACAGGATCACAAATCCTTGGGGTTGGGAGGGAGCCCTGGAGATCAGCCCGTCCAACACGGCACAGGAGCGCGTCCAGGAGCCTTTGGAATGGTCCCGGAGGGAGCCTGCACCGCCCTGGGCAGCTGTTCCAGTGCTCTGCCCCCCTCACCTGCAGAAGTTCTTCCTCATGTTGAGGTGGAACTCCTTGTGTTTCAGTTTATGGCCACTGCTCCTCTTCCTGTCGCCGGCACCACTGAAAAGAGTCTGGCACAGCCTCTTGGCACCAGTCTTTGAGATATTTTATATTAAATCATAATATTGAGATATTATATGCACTGAGAGGGGATATCATTAGTCTTCTCCAGACTGACAGGCCCTCAACACCTGCAAATCTGTTAAAAAGTACCGCGTGTAATTTGCTTTCTCCACGAACCGAGGCAGAGCCGGGACCAGCCGGGAGCGAGGTGTGTCGGTTCCGGTGCTACCGTGACCATTTCCCCACAGATCAGTTTTCCGTTCCCCCTTGCCCCAGCGCTGCGGGCCCCGTGCCCGCCCGGCTCCCGCCCGGCCGCCGCCTCAGGCCGCCCCGGCAGCGCGGGATGGCGGCGGGCGAGGAGCAGAGCCGCGAGTACCTGCGGCGGCACCGGCTGCCCGAGCTGCTGCACCGCCTCGGAGCGCTGCTGCTCTTCCACCGCCCCGGTGCGCACAGGCCCGGCCCGGCCCCGCCGGCAGCGGNCTGGGCCAGGGCTCCATCCGGCCAGCGCAGTACCGGGAAGGTGCGTCCGCCTCGCACCGAATTATTGAAATAGCTTCAGAGTTACCCACCTGTGTACCTCAGAATTACCTGCACAGCTGCCCGCACGAACTTGGAAAGCTGAAAAAGTTACACGTAGTTAAATTTCCTTACATGAGCTACATGTTGTTATGCCACACACATTTACCTTCTATTAGATCTAGGCACCTTTAAATTTAAATTTGTCTTTCCAAAGAGTCACATAAGAAATTCTCTTTTGTTAACTTTAGCTCTTAAAACTTTGGGTCTGAGCACTGAGGATTTGGAGCTGGAAGATGATGCGAATATCACATTGGATGTATTCAAGGAAGGAATGTAAGTTTAATTGAAATTGTTGGGGGGTTTTGGGGAGGGGCAGTACCTATGCATAGGAGATATTTTACTGAGATTTATTTACAAAGCTACATAATTAAAGGACTTGCTAGTTTAAGCTTGACTGTGTCACTTTACATTGCAAGATTAAAATAAGGTCAGTAACTGCCCGCCCTTCTTGCCTTGCTCTAAGGTTAAACCAACTCCACGCCCTCCAGCCCCTCAGTCTGACGATCCTCTCATGGGAGCTGCCCCTCCGGTCAGAGGGAAGGTCACCAGGCAGTCCAGGGGTTAAAATACTGCTCTAGAAATGTGCAACAGTGAGGCCCTGTTGTCTTCTTTGTNATAGCTTCAGAGTTACCCACCTGTGTACCTCAGAATTACCTGCACAGCTGCCCGCACGAACTTGGAAAGCTGAAAAAGTTACATGTGGTTAAATTTCCTTACATGAACTACATGTTGTTATGCTACACACATTTACCTTCTATTAGATCTAGGCACCTTTAAATTTAAATTTGTCTTTCCAAAGAGTCACATAAGAAATTCTCTTTTGTTAACTTTAGCTCTTAAAACTTTGGGTCTGAGCACTGAGGATTTGGAGCTGGAAGATGATGCGAATATCACATTGGATGTATTCAAGGAAGGAATGTAAGTTTAATTGAAATTGTTGGGGGTTTTTGGGGAGGGGCAGTACCTATGCATAGGAGATATTTTACTGAGATTTATTTACAAAGCTACATAATTAAAGGACTTGCTAGTTTAAGCTTGACTGTGTCACTTTACATTGCAAGATTACAATAAGGTCAGTAACTGCCCACCCTTCTTGCCTTGCTGTAAGGTTAACCCAGCTCCATGCCCTCCAGCCCCTCAGTCTGAGGATCCTCTCACGGGAGCTGCCCCTCGGGTCAGAGGGAAGGTCACCAGGCAGTCCAGGGGTTAAAATACTGCTCTAGAAATGTGCAACAGTGAGGCCCTGTTGTCTTCTTTGTCAGGGGTGGTACCACAGCTGCATATGAAATAGGTTCAGAGTTCAAATAATTCCTCATAGTCAAGGTATGGTTCTAGGAGCAATTTTTTCTTAATGGTTGCAATCACTGAAAGGTAATGAATTAATTATCCTCATTATCTAACTAGAGATTTTCTTTTTCCATCTTAGGAAGAAAAAGATGCTGGAGAGCTGGTCTGTGTATTAGTTTGAGCAGTGATCTGCTATATATATTAAAAACAGGCATCTTCCCCAATTTTTCTTCTGGTTTGTCAGCTGTGAAGAGTCAGTTTTAAGCAATACTCTCTTTTTCTCATCCTCCCTGCCCTTCAGAGGAACAATCAACTGAAAAGGACAAATGACAACAATGTGTTCATGTCTAGCAGGCACTGGAGGGAGTATCATTCAGAATTGCTGTTCTCAATATAATTAGATGGTTAAAAAAGGAAGTAGAGATCTGAAATAGTATTTTGGAGTTTCCTCCTTCAGGTTGTAGTTTACAGTAAAGGATTGTTACCTGTTGGCTTATTACCACTGAATAAAATTAAGTTGGTGTCTGGGCTGCTGCTGGTTTTTGGTTTTAGGGTATTTTTAAGGAAAAAACAACTTCAACAAATTATGACAAATGTCTGCAGGTAAAGGTAGTTAGCACTTCCAAGTGGTGTTTTCAAACAGCACACACTATGCAATTTGTAAGGAGAAGCTTTTTTTAAAAAATTAGGAGATAGTCGTTACAAAAAAAAAACCCAATCTTAATTTGTATGAAGAAAACCGTGACATATTCCTTCCTTCTGCATTGATTATAAACATTTTAATACAGAATATCCATTACCTTGAATTTGGAGATTTAAAACATCTGTGTTTAACTGAAGACTCACCAGTTCATAGGGAACAGTAGCCCATGTTGTACAGAAATGCATTTGCACTGTAAATACTCTGTGTTCCTCAGAATGATAAAGCAAACACTGACAGGCAGATGATTCATAAGAGGTGAACACAGTTTTAGCTTCCCAATGCAGTGGCAAGGTGGCCATGGAAAATTAGATCTGCACAGTTCAACACCAAGTCAGTAGCATTTTGATTTTTTTTAAACTGTATAGAATAAGGTGTAAGATTAGATTAAAGCAATCTCTCAGCATACAGAAATGAAATAAGTATATTACAAGATATTTGCTTTGCTTTTGCTTGGAATAAGTAATCTAGACCAAGTTATTAACCATTTCTGAAGAAGTCTTTATTTTCTTGTATTTGGCCAACTAGCTCTCAAATTGAGAAGAATCTCAACATCCCTTTGACCCAGTTTATAAACTCCAAGTTCATTTAGTGCTGCTGTTGCAGATGGCTGGCTTGGCTTCAATGGTTCATTTTCTGAAGCTGACTGTAGGACATCCTTCAGAAGCAAGGCAGAGCCAATATTCAGGTTCAGGATAATGCAGGCTTCTTTTATGCTAGGGGAAAAGTTACATGGATTAATGTAAGAAGCACAAATTTAAATGTAACAAAAAACCTTCCATGCCCCATGTTGGTTTAAAAATATTCAGATTTCAGCCCCAGTTAGATGATGATTTTGATGCTGTACTCTTTGCAAGACTGTGGTCTAGTGAAAAAGACTAACCAGAAAAAAAGCAGCTTCTCATCCCTGACAGCAACTAGACTGCACCACAAGGCAATCCTGAGGAGGATCACATTTTAAAGAAGTCCTTATAACAATAAAGTTTGTTGTGTTGTAACTGTATCTTTGACTAGTTTATTTGGCCCAAGTTTCAGAGGTTTGTGCTACTAAATATTCCTTCCATAATTTTATCTAGACATCCTGACTGCACAAAATACTCCAAGACACGTGCCACATGCCACAGTCTGTGAGTCCATGCTGCAGAATCAGCTTTCCTACCTGAAAGTTGAAAACATCAGACACATGAACGATCCACACATTTAAAGTGGATCAAAACTAACTATGAAAAAATCTTGATTTTAAGTAGAACACTTGTATTTCTCTGGATACTCACTTTTGAAATGCCAATAGAGCAGAAGTTTGCCTACTTACTGCTTGAAGTAGTTTTCTGGCCTCTTGCAGTAGTGTGAAAAGAGGGGGAACAAATTCCGGCTCATGTCAAACTGGAGCTGTGCTGCTCCTCCTTCATTGAAATGATTTGCCATGATGATCTGCAAACACAAAGAGGTGCAGCTGCTGTTTGAGCCAGTCACTGACACCTACATGGCACTGCACAGGTCACACTGATACCCACTTCCTGATAGATGTACAGATCCACCTTCTCTGCAAGCATTTGCCAGAAGATTTTGAACAGGGAGTAGCAGAGCTGCTGCTCCAGTTGGAGCAGACGGTCCCGCAGCGTCTGCAACATCGGGCACGCGCTGCTCGACAGAGACATCACTGCTTGCTCTGCTTGAGAGGGCAAAGACAACCACCTGAAAGAAACCTGCAGTCATTACAACGAAACTGTTCCTATTACAACAGCTGAAGTTAAAATTACTCTTTAAAAAAAAAAACCCTTACCCATTTACAATGTTTCAGAGACAATACTTTCCCATTTCTAATCTAAAAGTTATCAGTCTAATGCTGCATTTGAATTTCATTTAATATTAAACTCATGCTTTAGTTATAAATCTCTGGACATATCATTCTAGGGAACCCCATCTAATCTGAAAATCATTTAAGTTCTGTTCCTTTTATGAAGTACTTCAGAAATTCTACTCAGGAGAAAATATTCAAGAAGCCCTAGAAGTTTGTGAAGACAGAACAGTTATGACAGGTCATTTTGCATAAAATCTTCAATACTACTATAAAGAAAATAATTCCTGTTAAAAATAGAAAACTAGAACGATCCAGAATCTTTCCTAGTGTTTTTAGCTAATGCATCCACTAATTGTGGAACTACTTTAGAAAACATAGCATACAATGATAAGAATAAAGAGAATTTTCCAGAACTTACTACCCTACAGCTTTCCTACTCCAGAAAAAAAAATTCTGCCTACTGTCTATTCTTGCCCTTACTTACCTTAATATTTTAACAGGATATAATACTGTAATTTGTGAAGAGACAAAATAAGCAGAATCACCTCTCCTTTTTGTACAGCTTTGCAGCATCTTTGACCTCTCTGAAGACATGCTCCACCTGTCGTGTCAGCATGTCGAGCTTGAGGCGCTCCAGGAGGTTGATCATGTCATCGAACACGGAGCTCTCCATGGATGCCAGCTGTCCCAGCTGCAGCTGGCTCACCGTGTCACTTTCTGCACGCACCTCCAGCTCGGCCTGCTGCAGCTGCAGGAAGAACTAGGCAAACAAAACCAGAGAGGAACGCCACAGAAAATGAGCTTACCCCTTGAAGTTTTCATTGGTACTTTGTTAGGTGCAGTTCTAGGAAACATCCTCCTCCGGCATATTCATAAAATTAAAAATTTAAGATTTTAAAAACACTTTCTTATCTTTCCCTATGATCCTGATTTAGTGGAAACCAAAATATGGTGTTTTAATCGTCATGATGAAACTGATACAGGTTTCAGATACAACAGCAGATAGGTAAAGGGAACAGATCTAAAGAAATACTGAAGAGATATTTTAAAATGGACAACAGCATGCTTTTAAAAAACCCTACCTTGGCCTCTAAGATTTTCAAAAGTAAACTTTAATTGTAATTTTTTTAGCAATGATTATTCATTGAATCATAAATTTATTGTGCTGACAACAGCAAGAAAATGAGTTTATCGAGATCAATGTGACATTGTGGTAACAGCTTGTTGGTTTTGCTTTTCAGCAGATCAAGACACTGTAGTAGATGCAGTTATACAACATGAAAGCTGCTGTCCTATCAAGTCAAGATTATCCCCTGCTAGAGCCACAGCTTCCTGTGAGGACAGTAAGAATTTGGAGGCTGCCCACAGAACACACAATGCCTTATTCTGCACACTCTGTGTGTAACAGGTTTTTAGACCTTTAGCACCAATAGCTGTAGAAAAGCTGAAATTCTGCACTAGGCCAGCAGGCTGTTGTACAGCTGTCACTAATTCCCAGTTATCAGTGAATGGTCTCTCTGGGCCACAGCTGAACTGTGTTGCAACACAGATACCCACATGGGATCTGTCTAAGCTCTCCTGCCATGGGAGGAGTTCAAGCACCAGGCAAAGACTGCTGCTCTGGTTCAGAGGTCTATTTTTTTATAATAAAAACAGGTAAAAGAGACTACTCTTTTTTGGTCTCTTTAGATTATTCCATTTCTCAGGCTCTCTCTACATTTCCTAGAAAGTTTATAATTGGCAGCTTAGGCCTCAAACAATAACCTGTCTTTATTTATACATCTTTTACTAAATCAGAATTGATATCTCATTCTACCTTTTCAGTAATTAATTCACATAATACTAAATACACCTAAAATATGATGAAAAGAAAATGTTTCTTATGAGGCAAACATCCTAAGTCCATTTATAATTTTTTTTTTCCTGAAGAAGAATAATTACTCACTACATTGTCAGCCCAGTCTGCCAGCACTGTTGCTATGTAGTTAACAGCGTTGAGGATTGCACAGTATCGGAATCCTAAGGAAGCTCTGCTCTCTTCCTTCATCACTTGAGTTAATCGTATCCTGAAATCATCAACTAACTCCTTCTGTAGGCCCAGGAACTGGAGTTTTCTGGAAGCTGTTGGAAGATTCTTATACCTGTCTGGAATCACATGAATAAAATGTTTTTAGGCTTTCCAACATTAAATAAAAGCTTTTCAATGAGAAACATTACAGGCATCTTACTGTACCACCTCACACTGATGAGAACATCATATAGTCTGTATTTAAACCAGCTGATATGTCAATGTTTTCAGGGAAACTGCCCACACAAAAGCTAAACATGCAATGCCTTTATCCCCCCTCCTGATTCCACGAGCAGTTTGTATTCTAACACTTGAAGCAATGTGCAGTATTACCTAATTGTAATTTAGTAATTACAGTGCAGCCCCTAAAGAGTCCTCACACAGAGAAAGACAAAGCCATTGAAGATGCAATTGTCTCCTGAAAACATACCTGCTCTGTTGCAAAAAAAAGTTACTTAATGGCTTCTGAATTGTCACAGATTCAAAAGGACTATTAGGATTTATTACTGCATTGCAGCAAATTCTGCCAACTATGAGAGAATATGGTAAATATCAAATGCATATTTTTAAGCATTATTTTGCAAACATGTCACTAGGTCAAGATTATTCAGCATGAGTTAGTTCCAAACTATAAGATGAACAGGACGCTTTAATTAAACTGCAAACATCACATCTTTGCAAGATTCTTTGGTGACTACTGCTGATAATGAATATTAGTAAACTATTCAGTAAAGAAATCTGTTAGGTGAAGGTTTTTTACTCCTCATTACAAACAAGAGCAATGCCCATAGATATAATTACCTGTTATAACTAACAAGAGAGTCATAAAAGTTTCAGCACAGTCTGGAACTTTCATTTCATCTACATCAGTGATATCTTTGTACTGTGATATCCATGCAGCCTCTGATGAAAGCATGGAGTCCATTTTCTGAAGAGCAACTGAGATGAAAAAATTTATAAGTCAAGCTTTTAATAAAAAAAATTCTAACAAAAGCCCCTCTAAAATATATTAACATAAAAGCCTTATCTCTAGTAAGTCAAATTTTGCATTTTCAGGTTATAAAAACTACTGACAACTTGGTTCATACAAAACCAGCTTCAATGTACAACATTTGCAACACTGTTAACAGAGTTAAATGTCAGAATTGATTGGGGAGTTGTTTGTTTGGGTTTTTTTATTAGTTGGCTTGCTCCTTTCCAATATATTTCTTCTTCATTTCTCAAAAACTAATACCTCAGCCTTATTTCAATTTAAAGTCCATCTGTCTGCACACACATAACATTTGCCTAAAAATAAGCCCACTTGATTGCATACAGCTTAGGGGCAAGAGTCCCACAAAATGCAGCAGCACTGTTGAAGCCTAACCAATTTTTATTCAGAATAATTACAGAGCACAAAAATACACAAGTTTTTGGTAGTAGCCCTGTCCGAGTGACTTATCCTATTTAAGAAAGGTTGCTGTGTAAGTAGACACTTACTTTCTGACTATGCAATATAAAGGCCAACAAATTTCACTGGAAGTCTTACATTTTTTTTCCACTGTTAGCCACCTCTGGAAGCAGGATTCTTCTGACAGAATATGCATGCAACTGGGCAAGCTGCTGAGATAACCATGAACGCTGTATAGCTCTCTCTCAAACAGAAGTACCTCATCCACCAGGTGACAGAAGAGTGTATCATCATACAACAGGCAGGGAATATCAGCAGCCAACTTCTCCAAAATCAGCATCACTAGAGCACGAGAGAATTCAAGCTTTGGAAAGGAAAGAAGTGAATGTCAGAGACAGGAAATACTGTCATGTGCAAACATATACACAAGAAACTGCTACTAGACTAAGTCTCAGCACGTACACATTGCAGTGGAAAGGGGCCTGCACAAATACCTATCAGAAGCTGACTTAGATATTTATATTCACATTTAGAAATCACTTAATTACTCACCCCAGCATTCACTGAAGATCCTGCCTTGTCCAGTATTGGCTGGATTTTGTCATCGAGGAACTTTGAATGATTTCCAATCCACATAAGTACTTGTGTTAAGTACCACTCAGGCTTATTGGAAAAAGAAAAGAAATTATTAAATGCATCTAAACATTTCTTCAAGTGTTACTAGTATTTTAGGACAAATTTCTAAAAATACAACTCTCTTTCTCTGCTTTCTCTTGATCGCAGATCACACAAGTCTTTCACTCTGTTTTACTTAACTTTCATTTCTATAAAAGCATTGTCAGAAAAATATTTCTGGATTTTCATTGTCTTAAATGTACCAAATATTGTGTTTCTCAAGCAAAAGTTCCCATTTTTTTTTCTCCTTTCTCTACTGCTTTCTCACTCATGACAGCCTTGTTTCTGCTTCATATATTTCTTCCTGTTCTCCAACGTGGCCCTTATTTCTTGGTACAACAAAAAGGAAAAGGATGTGCTCCTGAGAAAAGCTCTGCTCTTATTGTACCTGACCTCAGCCCCACCTTCTCATTTCACATTTTAATGCCTTAAAGCTTTTCCAGTTTCCACACCTAAAAATATGGGCTGCAGGTTCTGATAAACACTTCTTTCAGTGCAACTGGAAGCAGCTCCTGTTTTCCTCACTCTCAACAGCTAAAGATCCTTCTGCTGAGGTGCACTCACATTTTGTGTGTCTGTTTCTCACCTCTGTATTCATTTTCACTTGTCTCATTAATTTTATCATGCTTGGGTTGTTGGGGTTTTTGACACTCCTTCCCCATCTGGGCAAGGTCATTGAGAACTATGAGCTTCTCCTCTGAAATACTGTTAATCCTGTCCAGGTTACTGTGTTTTTAAATATTTTACATTGGTATTTTCTTTATTGCATTGTCCAAGTAATTACTAAACAAACAAAAAACAAACAAACAAAAAACCCACAAGAAACAAAATCCATTCAAAAAAACCAACTCCAATTTCAGCAAGGCTCTGTTGAAATATCTTTCTGACCTGACACTAGATTCCCTGTAAACTTTTCTTAACGAGTTCTTCTTTTTAAAACAGTTGTTCACCTATTGTTGTTTGCAAATTCAATGTCTTGATTTGCTTTTAAAATAATTTTGTTCATATCTGAAACACCTCTTTCCCACTATCACAACAGTAATTTAAAATAATAATACACAACAGTATTTTAAAAAGCACTGTAGTAGCATCTGTCAAGATTGTAAATGTATTTAGATTTAGTCAAGATGGTGTCTTGTGCAACAGGACAGTTACAAACCAGCTCTCAAACTCTGCTCCAGATGTTACAGAGGCATTAATGCAATGAAACCCATCCAATGGTAATTCTCAGATAAAAATCCCCAGTCTTTGAAGGTAATTCACACAAAATGTGAGTCAGTTTCCAGCTGGTACTCAGCATCTCTTGTTTTATGTCAATTAAAAAGTTCAACCCATTAAAAAAAATATTTAACAGTACCTTTAGACTTTCACATTTCATGTCCTAACTGCAGAATCCAACATTTTCAGTTACATGAAGGTAACAAAACACAACGCCAAAAATCAAAGTCATAGCCTTTGAGCTCAAGAAATACAGAACAGTGCAAAACCATTTGCAACAAGACAGAGAAAATTAATCAGAACTTGTGAACAGATGGGAGTCAGTCTAAGATTGTAATAATGCTTTATGAAGGATCTGAGCAAGAGAAAAAGATTGCCTTGCCCAGAGAAAATGCCTGTGCCTCTGAAAGTCTTTGAAGGTCTATCTCTGTCTGTCCAGGTAGGCACAGTTTTGCACAGTTTTGAAGACTCCTAATTTTGGAAAACGTGAAATCTATACAATTTAAACACAGCAATCTAGAGGTTTCTTACAAAGCAATTTCGAAATGTCAAACCATTTTCTCCCATACCTTGTTAAGAACATTGGTTTGTCTATTTCCAGTGAAATGATACTTGAATCTTTTCTGAAGAGGATTCAACATGATCTGTATGGGAAGGACAATTGGTGGTGAAGGGGGTAGAGGGTACTTTTCTGGCAATTGTTTAGGTTTGGTTAACAGCTCATCTCTAAGTTTGACAGTCAAGGATGGACATAAGTGTTGAATTACCCCAGCATGATCATTTTAATAGAATGGCCTTACAAAAATGAACACTGCTTAGTTCTACACCATTGACTGAAGGCAGTATTATGAAAACAATACAATTCCTCAAATACTCAAAATATTCCACTTTATGTAATATTAAATAAAACTCAGGTCTTTAGGGATTATTTACTCAATGACAATACACATCCCTTAAGTCTGTTTGATTTAGGAAACTTATAAGAACCAAGCAAACCATCATTGTCAGAAACAGTGGCTGCCTAAGAGACACACTTATTCACATTTGTTAAAGGAGGATAAAGACTCCTGGGATTAATAAATGCAACCTCAAATTTCCCATTTTCATGTAGTAGATTTCAATTTCAGTGAGCCACTGTGCCAAACCAAAATTGTTACCGACTCAGGATTGTGTACAGTGGCCTTGCATCTTTCCCCTACGAGAGAAAAAAGAGAAAAATAAGAAAAAAGGCAGCCACAGTCACACACAAACACACACACAGGCTCAGCTGAATTTTAGTTTTAACTAATATTTTGTGAATTATTTAATTCAGAAAAATCAGGGACAGAATGAGCAGCAGTGCCCTCTGAGCAACCTCAAAGGCAGACTATGATTGCTGCACAACAGAAATCCTCCTGCAGTCTCCCCTTTTGGCAAAGTCTCCTTCCAATACATGTATGTTTAGTTTTCCCTTTTCCCCTTCTAAGGTGGGACATATTAAAGTGATTAAAGCTTATTTCACACAAGGCTATAAAAGGAAAAGCATTAACTGTGTCTAATAAAACACACATCACCATTTTTTCATTAACATGCACAGGTAATGGTACCAATGAGAGCAGTGGATCTGACGACTTGGAGTTAAAATGTTGCTACTGACAAAAAGCTCCAAACAAAAAATCCACCAAAACATTCTAATGTTAATATGAAGTAACATAAATTATCTTCTGTCTTTAGGGAGAATAAAATATTAAATAACTCTCCTTGAGAATGTGCATCTCTACCAGTTTTTATTCTTGTTAAAACACACGGCAGTAATTTAAAAGGATACGAGGTCTGCAGTTTGAGGAGCTGACAGAACAGCATCTCCAAGTTGTTGTACACCTCAGGAGCGTTGGCTGGGGCAGCAAGGCCAAATGCCTGGGACTGAGGTGGCCCCACAAAGGGCCAGCGGAGCTGTGTCAGCACCTCCTCAAAGTCACTGCAACACAGAACAAGCACTTGGACACGAACTTACAGCAAACATAACACATTTACAATGTAAAGATGAGGGAGTATCTCCCTTACCTCGTCAATTTGTCCTTAAGGATTTTATGCCAGAATTTAACAGTGGATCTCACAAAAGCAAGAAGATGAGAACAAGATGACTCCTGAAGTTTAATATCCAGTTCTGCCATGAATGCTAGAGTACTGGCTGCCTCTGGAACATTGTTGGTCATCAGATATTGCTCAATAATATCACTATAAAACACAGTATAAAGGCCAAATATGCATTAATGATAACAGAAAAGAATCATTCGTATATGAAAAGTAAAGACAAAACTTTCTTAATTTAAAATATTTTCATAATGGGATAAACCAGGTCACCAGTCTCAGAATTTTTACAGCACTCAGAAACCACCTCAGCTCTTCTATGCGAGAAATCCACTTGAGGTAGGCCAGGTGTCGCTCGATCTCCTCCACCTGCCCGATCAGAACATCGAGATCCTCCATCCACGGCTGAGCTTTCAGCAAGTGGCTCGTGATGGACTCAGACAGAACAGTTTCTTCCTCTAGAAGCTGACTCAGAGACTTCTTGGAATCTTCTGCCTTCTTTAAGGCATTCTGAATTCTTTTAGGGACTTCTGACGAAACTGTAAGTACCTGCATTGACAGAGAAGTGTTAAGGCAGACATAAAACCACTTGCACTGTGTAGAGCAGTACCATTTGAGACACTGATACATTTCATTTAGCTTCAATTCTTAATCAGTCATACAGCATGCTCAGAAGAAGAAAAAAAATAAAACAGAAAGAAGCTTACCTGTTCTTCTAAGTGCTTTTTGTTTTCAGATAGCTTTTCAATCAGGCTGTTTAGCTTTCTCAGGGAATCATAGTCATTTCCAAGTTCTCTTTCCACAAATTCAGAAACATAGTATGGAATATCACAGTGGTCCAGATCTCGAGTGACTTCTTTCTTTCTAACAGCAATGCTTGCCATGTTTTCTTTCTCTGCAATACTGAGTATATGATTTCTAATCAGTCAACACTAAGACAGCAAAAACAAATATTATCTATTGAGGAACAAAACTCCATGAAAAGCTGAGCAGTCCAATTTAAACTGAGACTGAAAAGCCATATTAATGAATTATACTGCTTTAAGCGAGACAATTTGCCAGCTTAATCTGAGGTCTGATAAAACTTTGCTTACATATCCAACTCATAATTTATTATATAATAACTACTGAAGAGAAATAGATCTGTTAATTTCTTACTTCCCCAAAAGTGTGAATTCTATTAAAAACAGTTTAATAAATACGTAGTTCCTACATATATAATATAGAAAACTTAATGAAAACTGCAAAAAAAATTGTAAAATGCAAAGGATTCCCCTCTTCACAAGTTTAGGATATTCCAGAAATACTCATACCTAATGTGTTACTAGCAAAGTATCCATGTGGGATTTACAATAATTTGGAAAGTAAACGCATCACTGAAATATTTACCAAAAAACCCCACACAGTATAACATAAAAGACACTTTCTGATCCACACATTTGGCAGCATCGAGAGAAACCTCACATTGAGAGTTCACAGTGAAACAGGAAAAGGCAACAATGATCACTGTTTGGCTAGTTCAATACTCAACTTCTTAGCATCACTTTCAAAACAGTACTTAAAAATAAAGACTTATACACTTGCACTTCATCTGCTACAAGCTTTAATTAAATTAAAACCCCTATTAAAGCGACAACAGGAGCGAGAAAGCGGCGCAACTGATGAGCCAGAGTTGCAGAGGCAATAGAGGAGAGAGCACCAGGAAGAACAAACTGGGTGCTGCAGAGGAAGAAGTGAATAAAGAGAATAGAGTAGTAAAATTCCTGTTTGCAGCAATGTAAACATAATACGGCAGGAAAAAACTAACCAAGCGGTGCTCTTTTCATACACAGTGGAAAGGATCGGGTTACAGGAGAGAGGAGCAGGACTCTGGGCGCATCCCTCCGAGCGGCTGCGTGCTCAGCCCCGGCTCAGCACCCACCTCGGCCAGAGGGCCGGGCCCGTCCAAGGGCCGGCTGAAGGCTCTGCGGGCTCCGGGAGGCTGCGGGAGAAGCGCCGCCGACCACGGCTCGGGCCGGGCCGCCAGGCAGCCCCTCGGCTCGGCGAGCCCTTCCTCCCCCGCCACGGGCGCCGGCCGACGAGCCGCCGG
>VZTB01005582.1:1004200-1025801 GCA_013397245.1 Thryothorus ludovicianus | reverse complement strand
GGACAGAGCCCGTCCCGCCCGCTCGGGGCCCGTCCCGCCCGCTCGGGGCCCGTCCCGCCGGACAGAGCCCGTCCCGCCCGCTCGGGGGCTGTCCCGCCGGACAGGGCCCTGTCCCTCACGGCCTTTCCCGCCCCCTCCGCACGCAGCCGCCGTCATGACTAGCGACACACTCAGCATTTGGCTGAAAAGGCCAGGTTCCTTTCGAACAGCTCCACAGTATTTTTTTTTCTCCCCCAGCAGGAAGGTCGGCTCATTCCCCGCCAACAATGGGCATGGGACAGGCGCGAAGGAAGCACTTACTCGCTCAGGGTTTCAGATTAATTTATTTTTAGTACCTGTTCTTTGGTACAGGTATTAGCTGGAAAATACACCTATTTTCTCGATGAAAAGTCAAACTATTTAGAAGAGCTGTACAGCTTTACAGCACACAAAAGCCTTGCTAACAGAATCTGCTACCGCATCAGTGCAAACGCTACCAGCAAAACCCCAGCAATACCTATGGTCATCAGTATTTTAATTTCATTGTAGTTCATCTTGCTCCGTGTAATTCAGTGTACTTGAAAATACTTCAAGGTGGGCTGAACTCGTGAAAACATTCAGTGCTTGCCCAAAGAAAGCAAGCTAAACATTCTTCCAGGTCTGGTGTCATTATAAGCTCAATTCTAAAGACGCACTCATGTTACAGCTCAAGCAACTTACTCATTCAGTAAAAAGCACCAGTCACTAAAATCTGTATTATATTACAGTCACCATCTTGCAAAGGACTACTGAAGTTAAATGCTAGCACTAAAAAAACTTAAAAAAATACAAATCTCTTACTGTGACTCTTTAAAGATTTGTACAGAACATGTAAATAAGAAAACACTTTGTTAAAATTAAGTCATTTTGCAGTTCATTCAGCGCAACCAGGTAGTATTCAGCTGTGTCTGGTTTTTTATGCTTGTGTCCATTTTCAAAACTTCTCGAATTGCCATGGTAGCGTAAGTGGATGGGGGAAGGGAGAACTCCATCTTCAGTGCCCTGAATTTGCCATCTATCAGAAGGTATAAGAGATAAAAAAACAAGAACAAGTGGTTAAGGGCAGATATAATGCTTATTTCCAGATGCCATCTAAACTGGACTAACAGCTTCCACAACAACTTCCCCAGCCCATAAAGCAAAACAACCAGCACCACCACACTCCACAGTTTATAATCCACAGTGAAAAATTTAATGAAACTATTTTTCACATTTTCTCTCAGCACAAAGTGGTGGTTCAGAGTTTTCTTCTTTTAAAAGCAAACACTTGTTGTTTCAAACCGAATTCCTAGCCTGTCTTCACTCTTCTAGAAAGCAGTGTCAAAACACCTTGTGAGCAGAGTTAAGTATTTGAGATGTCTGTGTTCAGTATCAATAATACAAGCTCAGTATATAGACAATTTGTGACTTAATTCCACCTTTGTTAGTTGCAGGCATTTACTACTAAGCATTTATTTGATTTTACCAATGCCTGTAAGAAAATGTAACAGTCAATACAGATGCTGGAGGCATGGTTTGCACCCTTGAGAAATTAGGGCCCTTATTTAGACACACTGGCTTTAGAGGCCATTGTTACCATTGCTTAACAGTCAATAGTTAAAAGAAAGCTCAACAGCCAGATCAAACTTCCATTTAGCAAACCAGCAGAAAAATCAACTTACCTGTAGGGAGAACTGGCAATGGTTTTCCTTCCAGCTTGTCCAAATCCGTAGTAAATAATGGGATTTTAGGATCATCATATGCAACAACTTCCCTTTATAATATACATAAAATTTATTATTATTATTGCAATTTGGCATTTACAACTGAAACTGAATTAGGCAAAATAATGGATAAAAGCTTCATGTAGAAGACTTGCCTTGGCTTTATGAAGATTATTTAAAAAAATTGTAAGTTAGCAAGAAGTTTCTCTGCGTAACTCTTCTGTTTGCCCTTGTGTGCTGTCAGAATTTCCAACTGTACAAGTACAGTTCATGAAATTAAGGGAAGAATGGTGTCAACTCTAAGAATACCTAGCAGGAGTGAAGCCTTTCAATTCAGTCATCCAAACTTTGAAAAGGTTTATCACATTCTATGGTTTCTGCTGTTCATTTAACAGAAATTCCATAAGTAACCATGAGGTTGAAATACTAACTGGGAAGTAGATAAGCTTAATAATAATTAGTGCTGATGTTTCAAGTGTATAAATTTTTGTATTTTTGTGCTCCCTTCTAAACCCTCTATATTTTGTTCTATGCATCAGTGATCATGTCTTTCTACACATTTGTACAGTTCCCTGTTTAAAAGGTATTTATTCAGTTGCCATATGAAAACTAAGCTGCATCTCTAACAACAGTGATTTAATAGGTTTAAGTGATACGAATTTTTCTGATTGACAGGTAATTGGAGACAAATTTTCTCATCAAAAGACTACAAAAAAACTGTTTTGATTATTATCTATCATTGTTTCAACATAAGTAACTATCTATGAGGTGTTCAGGCAAGCCCTTGCAAGGAGCAAACAACTAGATAGATGTCTTGATACTCCTCCACCACAGAGCCAAGGAAGAAATAAGGGTATAGTACCACTTCAGCTGAGAAGTGCAGAGAGATTCCTCTCTACCTATGTTTCAGTCTGTGTGGATGTCCCATGGATCAGTCTCTGTTTTGTATTTAAATAAACTCAATGCTGTCAATTCAAGTGTAATTTCCTTTATGCTCCCACTCACCAACTGACATTCTGAGGCCGAATGATAATCTTCCTGTATGCTCCAGAAAGTGAGTAATCTCTGATTTTATGCCTCATGTTGTTGATATCAAGGTTGTCAGCTACCAGCATCTCCTTGTAGGCCTCACCAACTGCAAGAGAGCAAAATATTTAATAGGAGAGAATGTTGTGTAGCCAATTTAAAACAAGCTGCTTTAATGGATTGTTCTCTTCCCTTACATTTAGTAGTTTTCAGCATGTATTGGAAAAAGGCTGCACAGAAGTTTAAAATTACTGCAAATCTTACTGTTTACTTCTACACCCTGATTAGTAGAGGCAGTAAAAAAGAATGTATCAAATTTCAGCTGAAAACAAAGTTTACAAAATACTTTATCAATATTTAAATGCCATCTCATATATGCTTTCCAATTTTCTAGACTTCACAGGACTAATCTCAGTATATGGAAAACAATAAAATAATAATTAAAAAAAAACGCAAACAAACCTAAAAATAAAGGGCCAGACTACCCATTACTCTCTCATTAAAAAGATGCAGAGAGAAATCAGTTGACAATTGGACAACCAAGAAAAGTTCAATCCAATATTGAAGAACACATGCAGGGAACTCATGACTAACTTCATCTATAAGAGCACAGAGCAGGTGAAACCTAGGGCCAGCTACAAAGAGGGACAATACCAGCACTGCCCAGGCACACAGAAATGGTGTTAGGAAAGCCAAAGCTCAGCTACAGTTGAAAGCAGCAAATGACATCAAGACCAACAAGAGTTCAGCTGCAACATAAGGAATGAAAGAATACAAGGAAAGTGATGGCCTGGTGCTAAAGAGGGCAGCTGGTCTAGTGACAGACATAAGGCTGATGGTCCCAGTGCCTCCTCTGCCTCAGCCTTCACCAGCAAAGTGCCCCAGGCCTCTCTTAGAGGCAAGGATAAGAAAGAGAGGGACTACCAATAGTGGGAGAAGATAGAGGCTGAGAGAGCTGGCTCACATCACAGTGAAGTTTTTCTCTATCATCTCAGAGATTGTGCAGCTCTAGGGATGTCCCAGACAACTGCAGAAAACCAAGTGTTGCACCCAACTTCAGAAAGAGCAGGAAAGATAATTAGGGAATTACAGACCAATCAGGCTCACTCTGATCCCTGGGAAAAAATAATGGAGTTAATCCTCTTTGGGTACACAATGACTATGGTTTTAATAAGGGGGAGAAAAAAGGAAGAGAAAAAGCAAAAAACCCACCAACCTCACTGTCTTCTACGATTAAATGATTACACCTGTGGGTGAGGGGAGAGCAGGGACTGTTGCCTGCCCTGCCTTTAGCAAGGCTGTCAATGTATTCCCACAGCATCTCTGTGGCCAAGGTTAGAACACTACAGTGGGTGGGTTGGTAACTGGATATCAGCTGCGTGGCTCAGTATCTCAAAGTACAGTCACTACTGCTTGCAGCAATACCTAGAAGCAGAGTTCCTCAAGGAACTGAGAGATGTGTCCTGTGAAATAGTGGAGAAGAGCTGGAATTTACCCCAACCAAGCTGGGGTGGCATTCCATACATGCAAGGACAGGACTGCCGTTCAGAGGGACCAGGCACACTACAGGAATGGGCCAAGAGAAACCTCATGAAATTCATCAAGGACAAAATCCTGTACCTGATTAACTCCTTGCAGTGGTACAGGTTAGTGAGAAACTGCTCTGCTGTCATCTGGAATTGAGAAGTGGGAAGGAGACTGAGCAGAGCACCCTGGCAGCAACAAAACCCCGACATTAATGTTTTAGAGATCTGAAGTGATGCATTGCTTTAAAAGTCACCAAGGTTGAGTAGACCCAATCTTCCATTTAAGAACAATCTTAAAGCAGACTTATGTTTTTAGAGTAAATATTTCGGTTAACAGTCAGACTTACTTTTATGCTTTGGATAAATAACATCAAATCCAGGCAATGGCATCACTACATCGTGGATGGTGTACTTATCAACATCTCCTTCTTCAATGTGAACAGCTGTGGCTACAGTCAGGACAGAAAAATGAAGTTAGCAGTATGAGTGCCTGTGACAGTTCGCTAAATTTAAAATGAAGCCTTTGACTGAAATAAGCTTACTCTGAGAAAGATAACTACCATGTTTTATCTCCACTTAACAGACAACATTTCTAAGAAAAGAAGTAGCAGCCTGCAAGGCTGTCACAGTTACTGGCAGAATCACAGCCTGGCTTCCTGTGACTTAAAGCTACATGAAGTAAGGACTGCTAGAGGAACAGCCTCCTTCCATGCATCAGGCATACATAAAGGAGAAATACTGTAGGAAATGTCAGAGCAAATAAAAGCAAAGAAAGTCTTAATTGAGTAGAGCTTCTGCTTTACAAGATACAAACACAATCAAAAATTTCTATGGTTACAACTTTGTAACATGTTTCCACAGTTCTTCATAGCTAAACTAGGTTTGAGGTCGTTCTTGAGAATAATCAGTCCTCCATAGGTTCTCTTCCCTATCCAGTTATTTGAAAAAACAGGCTAAGAAACAGCTCATGGGAAGTGTAACACCTAACTTCCAATTCCTTGCACGAAACGTCTAAAACAGGCTGATGGATTCAGGTATCACTGGGCCAAAATGGGTGTGGGAAAACAAACTGAGTAAGCAGTATCAGACAAACAGCTACATGCCTTGGTTTCCTAGGAATCTGAACCATACAGCATCACTGCCTTTGTCTGATTTTACCTCCTTTAAGAATGAGATCTCCTGGTACAGCTCTAAGCCCGTATTCTTCTATTCTCTTGCTCACCATATTATTCCACACATAACTCTGGTAGCTATGAATATACATTAAACGATTATTTCTTGGTATCTAGAGGTAAAGAAAAAAAAAATTAAACACTAGAAAAATATATTTTTAGGTTTTTTTCTGACAATCATAACCAAAAAGGTGTGTATTTGAAATGTTACCTTAGCCAGCAAAAAGATTTACACAATTTATTAGTAAACATATTTGATTTTTGTTCAGTATTTGAGAAAAGGATATATGAACAAATAATGCTTTTATACGTTTGAAATCTGCACAAAAAAGAACAGTGCTTAAATTTACAAAAACCCAAATAAACAAACAAACATACAAAAAACCCATAAAAACCCCCCACCTTTTTTTTAATTCTACAGGTCAAACATATGGCTCTATTATAAAACACTGAATTCATATTCAGCCTCCTGAAATCTTAAGTAAACTGTGCAGCTGTGAAAGCACAGTGTTATTCTAATTACCTTCTTCATAAACAAGAAATTATCCCCCAGATCCTACAATGGGCCCAGTAGTTTGCTAGTGATGAGGTATTTTCTCCAAAGACTTGATCTTGATTACAGCACTTGAAAATGACAAGTGGATCCATCTCCTCTATATCAGGCTGATTCATTAGCCCTCCATCAGTTTGATTTATACTTTTAAAGCAACACACTGAAACTGAACATTTGCACCATTCTCATATCCGTATTACACACAGCTACTAAGTATAACCATACTGCTTCCCACATACCAGGGAGATTGTTGTATCAACTGGAAATCTCATTATGCATATATTAATTAGAGATGTCATCAGTTACTATGCAGCAGCACTTCCAGCAAAAAGGCAGGATAAATGTTCAGATTTTTAAACTTAACCTTCTGCTTAACAAGCATCAATAAGTCTATTTTAAATTCATCCTGATACCACCAAAAGAATGTTTATTCAAGTAAATACCACCCAGCTTTTACACTCACTATGCCAAATGCAGAGATTATGTTCTTCATTCCATACTTTAAGAGTCCACGTAGAAGCTGTCCTTCCACGCACCTTTTTACAGGTAGTTTCTTGAGGGCTGCTGCTGGATCTTTAGTCTTTGCCCATTCTTCTCTGCATTTGACTAAGTATCCCTTTTCAGCTAGAATAAGGGTGTAAAATAAAAATATTTTAACTACACACCAAAAAAGCATCCATCTCACCTTTTGTTAAAACAGTTTAAAAATTAAATTTTCAGTCATGGTAATTAGAGATGAACAGAATCACAGATCACTTGAGGTTGGAAGGTTTCACATGGAGCTTGAGCAGACATTTTAAGTATTCAGATCCCTTTCCAGCCCCACTGCAAGAAACTGCACAGCAAGGAAAGTGAGGCAGAAAGGGGGAGTCTGAAGATTGCTTCTCCACTGCTAAACTGGCTTATGTTTTCCTAAACATACAGTTCTCAGAGAAGAGACAGGAACACATGATGTATCATTTTTTAGTTCTCACCTCCTGGTCGTGGTTTTAATATCAAATCCATTACTTCATTCCAGTTGTTCTGTAGAATAGCTCTAGGATTCAAACAGCAAAGTATATTAAGAACTGACTAAATCTATTTTAAAGAGATTTAACCAATTTATCAAAAAATAAGTATTAGTGTTTCGACTTATGCAATATTAAAAGTAGTGCTATTATGCAAGATAACTGCTGAAGCAAGTTCAGAAACAAGATCTTTCTTGAATCTAAATTTAAAACTGGTACAGGCAATATGTTACAAAAATGTTCCCAAAAATACATTAAGATACATGGTGATAAGAATAAATTTTTTTTAAAAAGGGGAGGGGGGTGGAGGATGAAAGCAACACATACCTGCCAATTTGGTAAGTAGGAACAGCTGTGGTTCCAAATCTTTGCATTCCATAGTAATTAATGAATCCAATTTCCCTGAGTGAATGCATTGCTTGCTCTATCTGGTCATCAGTTCCTGTTATATTTCTAGCATTTAAAAAAAAAATTATAGACAGAATAAGGGTTTATGCTATTTTGAGAAGCTGATTATACTAAAGCTCAACATCAATATTATATAGCATGCATCAAATTCAACAGTCTCCTGCCAAGAGGACTTCTTTTTTTGTAACACAAGTTTCACTGATATCGCTTATCTGTTTAAAGAAAAAAGACTCTAACAGAACCATCTAAATACCTACTAACACACTACCTGAGAACAACAGTGAAATGGTTCCCTTGCAGTTCTCCCAATTTCAGTGGATGGTTCTTGTAACTGAAATTTCCTAATTTGAAGTTCATCAAACATTTATTCAAATGAGCAAGTCTTTGTGCAGTGATTCTAAAAAGAAGCAGACAACAATGATGAACCTGTGCTTAGAAAAGCAGATAAATACAGAAATGCTGCCATTACAAAACAAAAAACATTGAGTCCAGTTTCCCCAATTTTTTGCTGTTGCCTTTTCAAAATACTTTGATGAAACAGCTAAAGGAAGATAATATCTTAAAGGTACTCATACAAAAGAAAATGTATGCAGTGACAGACTGCTAGCACTGTCTTTTCACATCTATGGTAAAACATGTACTCCAAAAATGTATATTGCAGTATTGATGTATATTGTACCCCACAAGCTGAACTCTGTTATTTGAGTAATTACTTCATTAATACACCTGGATTTATGAATACTCATAACTGTGATAATGTCCTGGTTTGGCCTTGATTCATTTTTTGGTATGGAGTATTTAACACATAAATACTCTGCATTTATGGCAGTTAGCACAGTCAAAATTAGCTACTGTGTATGCCTAGTGCAGATGAAAGAACATGGAATCCAATATGTCATTGATACCTGCCATTTTTGTTGTTAGTATTTTTGGAAGCACACCCTATTCTTTGAATGACCAAGCTGCTCTTGGACACTTCTGCTAAAATTTTACCAGGATAGTGAAGTTTATGAACCAGCATGGACAGCATATTTAGCTTAGAGGAGGCTGGCAACTGGCAATGTCCCCTCTGCTGTGCAAGAGTCAGGGGCTGTGGCACCACTGAGGAGACACCACACAACACTTACAGCACTCTGGAGCTCTTGGACACAACAGTGAATGTGCTAATGTTAAAAAGAAAATGGAACAGCACCTGAGATGGCTACACCACACATCTGGTTAACTGCTACCACTTTGCAAAGCTGCCTTGCAGCAACACAAATCTGGGGCTTCTCACAATTCACAAACCATTATTTCCTTTTACATGTTCTAACACACATACAGAACACTGGAAGAAAATATATCAACAGTTCAGTAGTAGATGCCCTCCTTTTAACAAGAATTTGATCAAACCTCTGGCTTTCAAGCTGTGAACTCCTCACTCAAGAAGTGTGGTTTTCACAAAGTTGTAAAAAGTACTGCAGGTGGAATATTGCAGCCAGCTAAAATGATATTGTAATGCATGACTGGGAGATGTCTGCCATTTTCAGTTATGGATCTAACACGAATTTAAAGTGCCCAGAAACCATATAATTATCTTAGAATATGACAAAGTAAATTTTATTTTCTCTTAGAAAGTGATTTAAGGCAGGAAAAGAATTCCTCATCATTTTTTTGCCCCTTCTGGCTACTCACAGATGAGCAAGGGCAGCATTAGCTTTCTCTGGCACTGTTCAGGGAGTGTAATGAGAAAGAAAATAGGATTCTAGCTGTAGAAAGGGGGAAACAAAAGCCAGGAAGGAAGTGGGACATTATTTTCCACCGTGTCATTCTGTTTTTCTGCTGTTGCATGAGATCCAAGCAGTCTAAGAGCACTGAGGCAATCTGTCCCACTGCCTCGGCCAAGCACAGGTAACCAGCCTGTGACTCAGAGCAGCACTGACTGAAAATATCAGCAGTAATCAGAGAATACAAAAGGACTGTGGCAGCTTCATTAACACCTGTGCTTTACAGGGTCAGGACCTGAACCTGCCATTTGTGTCACTGAGTCCTCTAGGTATCCAGTGAGGTAGCCAAGCTACCACTGCAGAAGTGCAAATACTCCAGACTGTGCTTTTACTCACCTGAGAACAGCGATCTCTTGAACTGTTATAGCCCTTTTATCTTTAGTTCCCATGTAGGAAAATATGTTGGGCTTCACTCTTAAAAGCAACAGTAACAGATATTATGTATATTAAAATAGCAACAGATCAAACATAATTTTCAGCATAATTGCCTAGAATTATTAATTTTATAAATTTAAAATAGAAAAATGTACCTACATTCCTCAGAACTGGATTATAATTTGACATGTGTGACACTTTCTACATAAAACACAAGGAAACGTTTCTTTTTTAATTATACGTAGACAATTCACTTTCAAAAACACAATAGTGCTTTCAAAATATAAACTTTGAAGCACTTCTGTATATACATTCATTCAATACACAAATGCACAGCCACCACCAACTTCTTTTAAAAAAAATTAATGTCCACTTCTTCCTTAAACTTCAAACGTGTCTGTTTGAATACCATGCCTGCACATTATGAGAGAGTATGAGAAGTTGAAATTTGATTCACTCATTTCCCTGAGAGGAAAATTTCCTTTCCTTTTCACTTTGCACTTTACAGCCTGTGTTAGACAGGGTATTTCCAGTTACTCCAGTTAAGGGCTCCAGGGGGTAGCAGGACTGCCATTACATACAGTTTGCCACCTAATTATGCTCTTGCCATTCTGTTCTCAATACCAATACTAAGTAGTTCTCTGGTTAGTCCAGATTACAAATATTTTTTTGGACATAAAGGGCAAAGGCAAAAGAAGGGGAGAAGTGGGGAAGTTTCCCTTTGAGTAGATCACTGAACTGACCCAATTCTAAAACTGCTCTTCCTCTGCAATTCACTGTGTTCATGTCACGCCTTGGCAAATCTTTTTGTTTCTGCTCTTGATGGGGTGAAAGGAACTAAGCCTGTGTTGCCATGGAGAAATTAATACATGGAACAACAGTTTATCAACTGTAACTGCTTAGGAACTGATCAGCATATTATCACAACAGTATCTGACAGGTTCAAAACATACTTGCATATATTCACACACTGGGGAAAAAATGGCTTTTAATTCAGATTATGTACATTGAGGCTTCCAGCTGTCAAGCCTTTCTCAGATCAGCCAATGTCAATTGTGGACTTTTTCCATTGAAGCAGTAGAGCAGTCTTTAAAACTCCTAAGGCTCATTTTGTTCCACTCATGCTAGCACAACACTTCTAAGTTTTAAATCTGATGCTCTAAAGTAACTTCATTTAAAACTGTCTACAAATTAGAGAATAGCAATCACTTGGGTAGCTCTTACATAATTCTGAAGCATAACATTTACAGCAACAAGACACATGGAGGAGGAGGGCTGCACACCAGCCAGGATGGCAGAAACAACAGCCTTACCTTAAAAATTTGGACAGGACATTAATGGCATCCATAGTGTCCTTGTTCTCCTTGTACAGTACAAAATGGCAGTAGCTTCCCCTAGATTTTGGCCAAGAGTGCTTTCTTGGATCTTTAAAAACAAAAAGGTTAAAGTGTCACCTTTTTAAGAATTCAATATATTTCCTACTGCAGCTACATTTATTTTAAATATGCAAGATTCAATTTCTGCTAATTTCCATCTGCTTTAAAAATGAAAAGGAAAGAGTTAATTACTGACAGCAAATGCTGTAAAGCACATGGAAAAAGACCTCCCCTTCCACTGGACTGTAAACGTCTCTTTAATCTAGAAAATCCTGAATGAAATACTGACAGTTCCTTTGTCATAAAATTATCCTAAAATATACCCTACTTATTTAATTGCTGTATTACCTGATTAAATTCCTCAAATACATTATCATTATACTGACTCTCAGCAATAGAAGCTACACCACGTTTCTTCTGACTTCTATAATTAATAGTTAAGGACCACTGGAGCCCTGTTTGTGGGAAGACTACTATTATTATTTATAGTACAGACATGTTCTTTATTTCTGTAGTATTTTTTCTGTGTCATGCAAAAGAATGAATCACATAGCTCCAAAACTCTAAAAAAATCATGCTCAAAATATTGCTTTAAGATGGTTCTTTTTTAAAACCCAATGGGAGCAAGAAATTTGGTGCAAGAGACATTAACATACAATCCATGGCAAGTATGGTGCCATGCTTGGAGAAGGCCAGAGGTTAAAATAACTTCAGATCCCATGGACTAACAACTGGTTTACAATTCTGTGCTACAATCTGACATTTTATAGAGAAGGAAGGAAGCTGTCAATGTTTTGTTAAACGTTTTTTTGTACATAAAAACCCTCAGAGATAAAGCTTTCAGTTTCCAATAATCCGCTGTTAATGGCTTTAATGGGAAGGGAGACTGATTCTACACAGGCTTAGCAACCAGCTGTGAGATTCCTTCAATTCTGAGGTTTATCAATTCCTTGTTATTTAAGAACAAAACTAAGACTTTGTTTTGTTTTAAATAAGAAGTCCCTTATCTCTTGCTAGCCACTAAGCAGACATACCTGGTTTTGTAAAAAAAAGGAATAAGCATTTTTCATATCAGCAAAAGCTAACTGAAAAAGCCAGCCTTATTTCAATATACAAACACCAATGCAGGAAGGAAGTTCTTGGGAAATGTTGCTCTTTTTTTCCACACTGGTTTTATAAAGTCCAGATACCCCACACAGATAATAAGTATGTTTAATTCTTATTTTTGAGAAGCTGCCATTCATGCACACACTTCTGGCAAAGATAATTTTGGATGCTACAGTATAAAACACTCTGTGTAGAGGTTTTACTCACTTAGAATTATTGCATCACTTGCTTTGCACCATCAGTTTCTAAGCACAGCCTCCCTCCCAACAGAGTTTCATAGGACCTGCACTGAAGCCTCATGCTCCTGCTGGTCCCCCCTACTACTCTTAAACTCAGTCAGTAAAACAAACACTGCCTGGAAGAGCAAGGTTCTGCACAAAGAGCTCAGCAATTTGAAGGGAAGAGAGTAAGGCAGAGCTCAATTCATAAAGGAGAACCTTCTCCAGCTGGAACCATTCTTTATATTTAACTAATACATCTTGCCCATGGTGATTTCAACACACTTCAAGAAGTGAGCCCTCATGTGATGCACACTACAAGGACTCTGCAGGTACTACACAGACCAATGGGCTCCTCATGCTGTGGGCATCACAGCCAGGACCTGTCCAAAGCAGGCAGCAGCCACAGTCCTGATACTCAACCATTCCTCACCCAATACTTCAAAGCATTCGACTGGGTAGATGGAGCAGTGGGACAATTTGCAATCCTTATTGCTGTGTTTCAGAGTCACTTTACATTTTCAACAATAAAATTGTATTTCCAAGCCCTTCTTCCAAACCTTTTGCTGAAACTTGAGGCTTGGAAGCTCTTTTTTAATAGCAGGGTGTGTGACAAATGCTTTTAAAGTTGTATAAAGACAGTAGTGTCTGAAATACAGGCTGAAAGGCAAAGGCTTGGCTAACTGAAATTCATGGAAAATTTACCATAGTTGTCAACATGTACTGTCAAAATTGATAATTCATATCACTTATTACTAGCAGATTTTCTCTGCACCAAATGAATACTGTCTATACTGCACTATGAAAAAAGAGGTAGAACAAGCCTAATTCTTGGCTGTTTCAGAGAATTTTAAGTAATACTTATGTATAGCGATTTTCAAGAAATTGTTAGAAGTTTGGCCAGTCCTGTTGCTACTTAGGAGGTCATAATGGTTGGCATTTCATTTTTGTTAGTATGAAATGTCAACATCTCTTACCTGTTGCAGTTCTGACCTCTGTCCCAATGCAGAGCATAAAGAGTACAAAAGAGTAGCATTTAATTTTTAGACTGTCAAAGGGTTTTTAGAGGTGAACATGCAGGTTATGGTTATGGGATTGTTAATGCTTCAGGGAGCATCCAACAGCTAGTGGTGGATGACAGCAATTTGGACAATTATGGAATGGATTCGTGCAGAGGTAAACAGTGAACATATGAAAAGCTTCAACTGGAGATGCAACAAACTTAATTTGTGGACAATGATGAAACAACAGTTTACTGACAATTTAGTAAAAAAGTATTTAAAGTGGAGGGTAAACTGACTATAGACACAAAGCAGCCTCTGATTTAAAATTTTAAGAAGCATGTTTGGTAAGGTTTTATGTTATCAACAAAAGTAATCAGGTATCTCAGCTAATAACCCAATATTCTACACTTCTGAAATGTTCCGTGCCTGGGGAGCCCATTCACAACTAAGATGTGCTTGTGGCTGTATAAACAAGAAAGATAAATATAAACCTGACTAAAAAGAACTTCAGTCTTACATCCCTAAGCATTTGCACACACTCACAGAAACTGACACATCTCCACCAACAAATGCACAGGTGCCTGCAGCACCACAGCTGGGGAATCCAAGTTTAAATAGATGATGCTTCTCTGCATCACATGATGGTGCTCCACACAATGTTTTAATCCTAGAGACACATCACTAGATTCTTTTCAGCATATTTCAAATATTTAAATCAGCTGAACAACATCCACTTGACTGTAACAGTGGTTAAAGAATAGAAGCAGCAGAAGGAAAAGGTGGAGGAAAAACCATTACAAACCAACAGAGAACAAAACTGGCTGAGGAGAATTTGGTGCTGGTAAGTATACACACTCCATGCATAAAGCATGCAAACATACACATTTTCTAAACATGACTAAATAAGACATATAAACACATTATAATTGAACCTATAAAAACACAACATTCCCATAATTGCTTACAACAAGCTTTAAACAAACAACTAAATTAGAGGGGAATTTTTTTATTTCCCATTTTAAATTACTCTATTACTTTATCTTTCCTCCATCTCCTTTGTCTTTAAAATTCAAGGGTAAGATTTACATATCATTTGCAGTAGGTTGAAATGACAGAGGAATGCAACCAATTTAAACCAAACTCTAGTATCTTTAGTTAAATGTGCACCATTCTGCAGGTAGATAATCCTCTAAACTTACAGTAGCAACAAATTTTTAGTAACATTAAAAGACGTAAAACATGTTAATTTATTCCCAGTATCCAAAACAGTATTTTGCAAGATTAAAATTGGTAACACTTAATTTTGAAAATCCTTCATTACTTTGACTATTTCAAAAGATTAACTGTGATCTAAAATGAATAAAGATCATTTTCTGCAAATATAATTAGCCTTGGAAGCAGAAGTAACCATCACAGTAAATAAACTATATTTATATGAAACTACAACTATGAAAAAACAGAAATATACTTGTCTCTATTCAAGTCATTGAGAATTTTGTCATGAATATTCAAGACAATCAAGATTACCATCTAATGTACAATCTAATGTACATTTTCCAACTACATCCACAAAGTCCACTTACACACACAGTTAAGACCATGAAAGTTAAATTCAAAAAATACTGAAAATAAAGCCTCTATTTTGTCTATTCCCACTGAAGAAGAAGATAATGTTCTCCCTTCTAGTATGGTTGTACTGGATGAATTACTTGGAAAGAAAAACAAGTAGAAATTTAAATTTAAAACATTTCTTGTGGTCCTAATCATTTTAGATGCACAGCATCAGCTGAAACGAGGAAAAAATGAAGCAAGACTACATTAGGAAGCACATTCACTTGAAGTACTTACTGACAATTCTTACTTTGGGGATAATTTTAGCATTTACTTTACCCATCTGCTGTGATACTGAAACTCACTTGCCAATGCTTTTTTCCCAGCAGCATGATAAGCAATAATGTATTTCTTTCCATCTCGATCTTCTGTTTTAGTCTCCAGTCCTGGAAACAAGGACTTCACAGCCTGATGGATGATGGTTCTTTTCTCTTTGGTGTCTTCAATTACCTGTGTTAATATACACAGAACACATGCAGAAAACCAATAAACTCATACAAAAAGGGAGGGTGTCTTAAAGGAAAAAAAATTAGCGAGACAAGATTATGTAATGTGTGAATGCTTATTTGAAGTGACCAGATATAATCCTATTCATCTCCATGTCTCAAATTTAGCTCAGTACTTATTCTTTGAATATGTGGAATATTTGAATGTTTAAAAAATCAAGGTTTTAATTTCATTTTCTTATACACATGACCATATTTATCTTCTTTTCTCTTAAATCACTGAACATTGACCATGAATGAAAGTAGTGTTCAATCAGGATAGATGTTTTATGTAAACCTTATTCTTTAAAACAATACTAGACAGGAAACCAAAATACTGCAATATAATTTTAACACCACAGGAATTTAAAACTATATTAAAGTTCCTCTGTAGAGTCCCACCAAAATCAAAGTGATAACTCCCACATTCATAAATTCTAGTACATCTGTAACACTTTACAGAATTAAATCCTAAACTGGACACAATTTGGTCTTATCTATCACATCATGTTCAAATTGCTCTTATACCTTACAGGCATTAGAAAACACATACCTTGTACTCAGTCCCTCCCTCAGTCCTCATCCCAAACTTCACATCATTTATTAATTTTACCTCTATGGCAACACTAGTTTCCTTATTCTTAAAAAGCTGGAGCTCCTCCAAACGCTGCTTGTCTTCATCTGACAAAACTGTAAATGTTTCTTCTGATGGGTCCTAATACATATTTGGGGGAGAAAAGACAAACATTCAATAACCTTCAGGGATTAACTTCCAGTCTTTTAATGTTCTTGCTTAAGGAGCTTTAAGAAGCATAGCCATTACCAAATCTTTACCTCAAAATTTACCTCATCATCCACTGGAACAGAAAAGTCATCTAAATGGCTCACACGTCCATCTTTGCCTATTTCATGGACAACGAAGTCTGAGTATCTGAGAGAAAAAAACATGCATTACATTTGTAATAAAAATCCCACATCACATAAAGTCCTCTCTTAAAAAGCTGTTTGTTAGCAGAATTCACTGAAGAATTCTGAATACCTGTAATTCAATTCATGTAAAACTTAACCATGAGAAAGCTGCACCTATTCCCACCCCCCAAAACGATACCCCAGGAACACAAATCCAAATACTGCAGGCTTCTTTGCAGATCACCAAACACCTGCTGTAGTTATTCTGAGTCATTCTCCCACTAGCTTGAAGAGATCAGTAATGCTTATCCTCAATCCCAGTCATTACTGGCAATTAAGACTCTTCTGCATTGCCATAATGTGCAATGCATTAACTACTGCATTATCTCTGTCACTTTAAATAACCTGCAAAATAAAGTGCATTTTAGCCACTCTACAGAAGGCAGGATAAATTCAGCCTTGTTCATATATACAGTTGTAGAGAACATCGTTCAAATAAAATTACTTTGCATACTCCATGACAGCAAGAAAGAATTTTACTGTGACATTTTCAATCCAGTCACTCATGTCTAATAATAAAAACAGCCCAACTATAACATAGCACCGTTGGTTTGTGTTGCAACTAAGTGATTTTTAAGTAGCATTTGCTAGCAAAGTGGAAAAAAGAAGAAAATAATTCCTATTCTTTCAATGTTGAAAGATGAATATAACTTCACCATGAGAAGCTTTCTACTGTACCTCCCCCAAACCCCTTTCTGCCATCCCTCAGTGCAGATATACACCATATTGACAGAATTCCCTCCTGAGGACTGTTATGTGTCTTCTTTTGTATTATCTGTAGTGATAATACCATAAAAATGCCAAGAATGAATTAATAATAGGTGTTAAAAACTGGGATCCAAAAAGCCCCCACAAACCCATGGATTTTTCCACACAAAGGTACCACATGGCTACCTCTGGCCAACCAAAACTGGCAGATTTTCCAGAAGAAGGTTCAGCACAGACTATGTTTCCCAGAGAAGGATAACACTAGCTGCTTTATGCTGCACATAAAGATTAAATACATACATAATATGTATATATAATTTTATTATGTAAAATTACCTATCTATGAAGCCAGTATTTAAACACAGGGATTTTTCAGTGTGCAAACAAAGCAACCTTAACTGCTTTGCTAAGTCATGGAAACAGTGATTCTTCAGTGTGCTTTTGTATTTGCATTCTGTTTCATTAAAAAAAAAAAACAAACCAAAAAAAAACCCCTAGAAGTTTCAGTTTTAAAAGCTACTGAATTCCAGACATCTTATTAAATATATAATGTATATATAAATAAATTCCACATCCTGAATTTTAAAACTCCCTTCTATGTAAATGACATTACAACTGAGCAGTCAATTTAAAGTCCAACTATACTTGTTTACAGACATTAGGACAAAAAAGTCAGAGCAGAGAACCAAAGAAGGATGGTTTTGATGCCATTTTTCAGTGCATCTCATATCAGCACTGAGGAGAGGTACAAAAGGTGAGAGTACTGCATAAGGTTTTATGTCTCTGCAGTTTCTTTTTCTCTCTGGCAGCAGCAAAGGTCAGTGTAATCATCTATCTCTACTCATACACAGCTTCCTTCTTCAGAGCTTCATTTCACAGGAAAATAAATTTTAAAAATCGAAAACAAAACAAAATCAGCCAACCAAAAAAAAACCACAACCAAAACAAAAATCAACCCACAACCTAGAAAAGACCCAAATTAAATCCTTCTTTCAGTCTCAGCAGTAAAGAAAGTAACAAACCTCACTTAATCCAGCTGCAATCTGCAAGTCCAAAAAGGAAATTGAAGAACAACAGCTGTGTAACAAGGAATTAACATATGTAACAAGACAAAAAGTTACTTACCTCTCTTTTAAAATTCCAGAAAACCCTTTATGAGAGCTAACAAATTTAGTTATGCCAACATCACTTTCTGTCAGTCCATGCTTCATCATGTCTGCAAAGCTCTCTGGATCTCCATCTTCATCACTATCCTCTAGTTCCTCTTCTTCCTGCTCCTCACTGTCCTCATTGGGGATTATTTCACTTTTTGTGTCTGCAGGTTGTTCTGTTACATTCTCAATGCTCTGCCCAGAGTCGTTCCCTGCCTTGGACTTCTCCAAGATCTTCTGTCTTTTAATTTCATCTGCATTGGCCACATCATCCTCAGAGCGAGGACGTTTCAAGGATACACTATTCATTTCTACAGCTTCCATGTTTAAGGCACAGGGTAGGATAGAAAGCCCTGAGAAAGAGAAGAAAGGCTCATTTTCCATCTGCTAAGTCACTTCACTCCAAGGACTCTGTCCCCTTCAATTTTTCAGGAAAATCATAAACTTTCTGCATTTAAGTTAAACATCAAGTAAGCATTTTGAACACCTAGAAACAATATGTACTTGAGGAGAAAGAAGGAAGATATTATGAGGGCTCAATACCCACCCAGGGCAGCATGCATGCTGGACTACAGCAGAGCAGGATTATTTAGTCCTACACTATTTACCACCATCATCACTCTTGCCCAGCCTTACCATGGCTGCCTCCAGGCCTGTGCACACACAGGCTCTGCTGTCAGCACTTTAGAGCCTAACTAAGTGTTTCTTTCCAAGCCTTCTCTTAAACATGACTACTCTCAATTATTCCCTTTTCTATCAAGATTTCATCTTGCTAAGACAGAGAGAACAGCTGAGTTTCCCCAAACCTGAAATCTCACATCTTCGTTTTCTATATTCTTCCAACACACAATGCCACACAGAACTCAAGGTGGCATCAATTCAGCCCAAAAGATAAGAGGGATAAGATACCAAAATCATTGAATCAGTGAGACAAACAAAACAACAAGGAAATTAAACGATCTCTAAGAACATGATTACTCACGCTGGTGGAATAGGGCTCAGAGCTGCCACCTTTGTAACAGCAGAACTACTGCCTTCAGAACTGAAAAAAAGAGGAAAACTAACTCTTTGAGAAAGTTTTATTAAAAAAAAAAAGATTATGAAAACATATATGAGTGTAATCATCAGAAAAAGCAGCTGCCCCTGGCCCAGGTATCAGCAGTTGCATAGGAGTAAACACAACTACTCAGATGGACATATTAATAAATACAATAAAGTATTACCATCCTAGTGACATTAATACATCATTGCTATTTGGCAAGCTACAGGAGAGCACTTTGTTTTTATTACTAAGTGTACAAAAGGAAACTGAAGCTCCTATGATTAGGCATGGACAGGACCTTTCTTCCAGCATCACCCAATTGGCACAGGAGTGTACTGGGGATAAAGTGCAGGTTTTGGTAGCAGGGGCTGCATGGCCATAAAGTGCCCTGTGTGGCCATGGCCAGCTCCAGCTGGCTCCATAAATCCCATCCCTGCCCCCTCCAACTCATCAGACAGCACACAGTGCCTCTGCTCCAGGCCACCTGAGAAAGGGAGAAGCTGCCAGGGGCAGCAAATGCAAAAGAAAGTGCAGGAGGAGACATGTGACAGAGAGCTCCAAAAGGCACAGGCAAGCACAGAGAAGGGGATGACAGCTGTGGACACAGCTGGAGACGCACTCTTGGAAGGAGACTCTCCACACTGGAGCAGGGACACCCCTGAAGGGCCTGTGGGCTGTGGAGGTGCCCGTGCTGGGTGCCCTTGAGGGGCCCATGGAGAGGATCCACACGGGAGCAGAAGAACTGAGCAGCAGAAGGAAACCTCCATGTACCAACCCTAACCTCCTGCACTACCACTGCCTTGTGCAAGGGACAGAGCATAACCTGAGGCCCAAAGAGAAACGGGGAAGAAAGGAGTTTTCCCCAAGTCTGTGTTTAAGTAGTGGTCTCCTTTGTATATCACTAGCCAACTGGTCATTAAGTTAACTGGTAATAAACTAAATTCCCCAATTTTGTCCACAAGAACCAAGTTTCTAAATTAATAGGATTTGCCTGTTACAGAGAAATTAATCTAGGCAGAGAGCAATATTTTAAAGCTACATACATCACCCTGTATTATTTCACCAGCCACTAAACAGCATAATATATCCAATTTTAAAGGATATGTTTTTAAAGGAATTCCCACTAACTTGATAATCAGCATGAGCTGGGTTGGCAACTAATTGCTACCAGTTAGCTGTTAGCCACTGCTGACTTCATGGCCCATTGAAGAGATCACCAGCTTAGGGTAAAGAGGCAGGAAAGACTGTTTTAGAAACACCTAAAATGTTCTGGTCAAATGAAGAACTGAAAATGGATGCTACAAAAATAAATGAACAAAAGGGAAATAAGGAGAGACTTAAAAGATTAAATGTATGGCCTGAAGAGTGATAAGATACACACACAAGAAAGCAGAACAATTAGCAAAACAATGTACCTTTAAGCTGAAAGCACCAATTTTAGTCTGTCTTCAAATAAAAAAATTCTTCTTTCAAGAGGAACAAAAAATAAAAGTCATAGCCAAGTGAAGCAATTTACCACTGTTTCCAGATTCTCTTCCCATGTACCAAAGTTTACAGAGGGTGGGCTATAAAGCACTTTAGTGGAAAAGGCTTTTAGATGGCTTGTATCTTCACATAGCGAACAAAACAGCACTCAGCACAGTGAAATCCTCTGAGACACCTGCCAAAGGTGGTAACAAGAGAAATCTCACGCTTCTTGAATAAAACTATAATACCTAGTTATTGTTTTATACAAGCTGTGACAGGAATTCGATGTTGGGCACAAACACTCCGAAGTTGTCACACACAGAGTATTCTCACAGCAGAAGAGTGAATCACATACTACAAAGTATTGCCCCGTGCCCATCGGAGACAAATCCTGCAGGATAATTGCTTGAAGGAGCACGTTGAAGCGAGTGGGACACACACTGCCTCACTTGAGCAGACTGCTACTGAGAGGCGCCTATTATTTATGTGACAGCTGCTCAACTGCCTCGGCCCTCTTCCTAACAGGTGCTTCCATAAAAGCCAGAATCTGCATAAACATCAGCCCCGCAGCAATTTCAATGTTTTAGCAGAGACTGAGTTTACTACTACAAATAAACCACTTGATTCTCCGCAACAAGAGACGCCGAGCGGTTACTCCCGCCGAGCGGGCACGGCGGGGGCCGCGGGGCGCCAAAGACCAGAGCCGGGGCACAGCGGGGGCCGCGGGGCGCCAAGGACCAGAGCCGGAGCACGGCAGCGCTGGGCACGAAGCCGCCTTCTCAAGAGACGAGGCACGTGGCGTTAAAAGGCGGCTGAGGAGAGGGCGATGGCGCAGCAGCAGCGCCCCAAGGCCAACCCTGGCGGCGGGGGCAGCGCGGGGAGGGCAGCGGCGCTCGGAGCCCGCGGGCC